>PVKV010001984.1:0-183880 GCA_004027835.1 Alouatta palliata | reverse complement strand
TAACTTGATTGCACTGTGGTCTGAGAGACTGTTTGTTATGATTTCCGTTTTTTTGCATTTGCTGAGGAGTGACTTACTTCCAATTATGTGGTCAATTTTAGAGTAGGTGTGATGTGGTGCTGAGAAGAATGTATATTCTGTGGATTTGGGGTGGAGAGTTCTGTAAATGTCTATTAGGTTTGCTTGATCCAGGTCTGAGGGGTTCTTAGGAAGAGCCTACGGTAACTCTCCCTCTAGGAATGTTCAGCCCTACAACTAAGGTATGTCTCTTCTGACTCTTCACTGAATGCCCTGGTTGTTCACTGAAGACCCTTCATTGTGGCTAGAAAGAAAATTAACTGTGGTCTGCATGTTTGTGTCCACTCTTCCCTCCTGCAAAACTCATATGTTGAAACTCTAGCCGTTAATGGGATGATATTAGAAGGCAGGCCCTTTGGGAGGAAAGTCATGAGGGTGAGTTAATCTTATAAATGGGATTAGTGCCTTCTTACAAGAAGAGACAAGAAAGAACTTGCCTCCTCTTTTTCTCTTCTTCACCATGTGAGACTACAACGAGAATATAGCCATTTGCAAACCAGGAGGCATGTCTGCTCCAAACACTGGATCTGCTGGCACCTTGATTTTGGACTTCCTAGCCTCTCGAACTGTGAGAAAGAATGTTTGCTGCTTAAGTCACCCAGACGGTGGTAATTTGTTATAGCAGCCTGAGCTAAGATAGAATTGAACATCTCCATACCCTATACCAGCTCTGAAAATTGTTAGCGTCTAACTCCGTGGTAATCTCAGCCAGCTTTGTGGAGATTCAATCTAACATGCACATCCTAATAATCTGCAAACTCTCCAGAGGATACTACACAGATTTCTGGAGCTCTTTATCTGTGAGTTCTAGATGAATTCACTGCTTTAACACCTGATCTCTGCCTCTCAACTTAGCGGGGCCAACAGGCTCTGTTTGTATTTCCCTTCCCTCACTAAATCTTGAAATTCTTTTCAGGTAGAATAACAGCACAATCATAGGGCTCTTTACATGTGCTTCTGTCTTCTCAGGGATCACAAACTCTGCAATAACTGTTATCCAATGTCTCAAAACAGTTGTCATATATTTTGTCCAGTTGTTTATGGCAGGAGGTTGAATCTGTTCCTTGTTACTCCTTCGTTGCTGCCAAACAGAATTTGATTATGTTTCCTTAACTGTAATCCTTGTTAAAAATAATGAGGAGCAATCTTGGAAGGTTAAAAAGGACATTTCTGAGAACCCTAGGGGAGGAAGCCTCTATCCTCACGGTCTGGTAGGGTTGTTACTGGGAATGGGAGTGGATTTGACAGCCAAACAATTAATGCCCATGTGGAATTTGTCTCTTTTTTTCTATTGGCAAAATAATAATTGATTTGGATGTGTAAGGGATAGATGTGGCAGAGAGAGAAACGGAGATGGAGACTTGAATATGGTCTCAAGGAGTGTTGAAGATGCTTCTTAGTCCCTTATTGGAAATGTGCCCCATTAATAGTAATTGAATGAGTGGATGAACAAACTGCCTGAGTGAATACATGGGTTATGAGCCTAAACCCTGCAATCGAGAGACCTCGGTACTTTAGAAAGCTACCCCACAATGGCAGGTGACTTAGGATTGGACCTTCATCATTAATAATGTTCTAAGTAATTCATTTTGTCCACTCCTACTATTTTATATGTAGGGAGGTTAAGTGACATACCCAAGGCCACATGCTAATTAGTGACAAATCAGCACCCACTCCAAGTCTTCTGACGCCTATTTGAGAACTTTTTCTAGTACATCAGCTTTTAAAGGTCTCCTGGGTCGCAACTACCACCTAGGGTATCAGGAGGAGTACAGGGCTGGAGATCAGTGTGCCGCAGACCCAGGGTCTGATCTGTCTTGATTAAGGCACTGTCACTGTTCCATGAGAAATATTCCTCTCCTGACACTCCTCAGTTCCTGATGAAGTCAAATCATCCTTGTAGAGAGAGACCTTTTGTGACGGTTCTTTCCATTTTTCATGTGGGCCCTTTTCCTGCCCCTATGTCCTTATTTCTATCTCTGTAATGAGGATTTATGACCTTTGAACAAGAAACATGAGGGTCACTGCTGCCAAAGCCTCTCCTCCCTGCTCCCTTTGCCCCTGTGTAGAAGGACAGTAATGGCCTGATCTGTGGGACAGTACAGCCTCCCGGGGAGGGGGGGGCATGGATAATACATTTCACATGAAGTAAATCTGTATGGGAGACAGAATTTATCCTATTTGGGAGGTGGACAACTGAAGTGTATTGCCCACGCTAGCAATTTTTCTCTTAGAGGTATCTTAAAACTCATTTTCATTTTCATTCAGCATCTCTAAAGAACAAAGTTGTTTCTTTTTTTTTTTTTTTTTTGAGACAGGGTTTTGCTCTGTTGCTCAGGCTTGAGCGCGGTGGCAGGATCTCAGCTCACTGCACCTTTGCATCCTGGGCTCAGGCAATCCTCCCACCTCAGCTCCGGAGTAGCTGGACTACAGGAATGCGCCACCATGCCCGACTAATTTTTTGTATTTTTAGAAGGCATAGTGTTTCACCTTGTTGGCCAGTTTGGCGTCAAGTGATCTGCCCTCCTTGGCCTCCCAAAGTGCTGGGATTCCAGGTGCAAGCCACCGTGCCTGGCCTAATAACAAGCATTTAACTAGTTAGCTATGTCTGAAGTTAAAAGTGAAAAATGTGTAGATCAGCTTCCAATCTCAGATTCCCTACACTCTAGTGAGCTCCTGGGGCTGAGATGAGTCTTCTGCAATGACCTGTTCAGGGCCTTGCCTCATCCCCAGAGGCATCTCCTCAGCTACCTGAGAGATTAACAGCTTTGGGGAGGTTTGGGGCAGGTGCTGATCTCTTGGCAGTTTAGGTTCAGGGGTGGGGAGTCCCAGCAGGCAGTCTAGCACCACCAACAAGGGAAGGGAGTTTCTTGGAGGGTGAGCTCCCTAAAATGTGAATGCTCTCAGTGACTGTCCCATGGTTATTCTTTATCATCTGCTAACACATTAGCTATTGCTCTGCTGGCACATAACATTTCAGAATTCCTGGGAATAGGAACCAGGATTGGGGATGAGGATGGACTGGTGGGACTGAATAATGTCTTCTATTGGAGGACTAGGCAAAGGGAAAAGGATTGTGGCAGTATCAGAGCAGACCCAGACATGGCTCTCCTCCTTGTCATTTTATTTATTTCGTTCTGCTCACAGCCTGCCCTGGGACATGGGTGTTTTTCTAGACAACCCAGTTTGTGCCTTTCCACATTGTTAAGTTCAACATCCATGCCTCATAGAGTCTTATCCGTTCTTAAAAACCTTCTTGGAAGAATTCAGATTCCCTGGGGTATCCTATTTTAGACCCTAATAAACCTCTCCTTTCTGAAGAGGGAAAAACCATGTATTTGATTGTCTGTTTGTTTTTATATATATTAAATATGACCTGAATTCCCTGATGCTAAAGTTGCTCATTTCTCCTGAAAGGGCCACAGGCCCAGCTCTGGAACTGAGGCACGACCTCCTTGCATGTGACTTGGGTTTTAAAGCCAGCATGCCAGAGTTCACATTCTGGTTTTGCCCTTTATATACCTCTGCTATTACCTGTACTGTATCCAGCAGGGTACAATCAAACATAGGGTAGATTTTTCTGCACTTCACAGCAAGGCATACTCGAAGACCACAGGCAGCAGAGTGCCCCGTGCAATCTAAAACAATGCAATGAATTTCTCCCCATGTGGGCATGTGAGGGCGGGCTGCACAGGGTTTCCTGGAGCAGAGCTGCCACTTGTCTGTCAAATGCCTCTGCACTCAGTCCTCAGTCCATTGTGCTGTGTGCTCTGTGCTTGCAATTGATCACATCTATCTGTCCCTGCTATGGACAGGGAGGGGCACCTGTCCACTCCCCGGGAGGTTCCCTGGGTGCCCTGAACAAACGGACAGTCTTGTGTTCCGGATGCCAGCTGGGCTTCAGAAATGGAAAGAACTAGCAAGAGCAGAGAGGATGCGGACGGGGGCCAGGACAAGGATCCCTGTCTTCCTCTTGGAGTGCTGCAGGCCAGCAGCTCCTCTCCATGGAGGCACAGCTCTCTTTAGGTGGCTCCGTCGACAAAGCTTGCTCTCCTGTCCAT
This sequence comes from Alouatta palliata, assembly GCA_004027835.1. Classification (NCBI taxonomy): domain Eukaryota; kingdom Metazoa; phylum Chordata; class Mammalia; order Primates; family Atelidae; genus Alouatta; species Alouatta palliata. The sequence goes on along the minus strand of PVKV010001984.1, from coordinate 179,741 downwards.
CTTGCATGTAATTTCCAGTGGGGCACTGCATTTCCCCAAGCTTCCGTTTTACTGATTGTCCCTTCCTCAAAAAGGTAAAGCATGATGCAACCCTGGAAGGCAGATGTGACCTCCTCAGACATTTCAGACACAGATGACACTGCCCATGTGGGAGCTGAAGAACATGTCTTTTTGGTTTTTTTTCCACTGTGTCTCTTGCTTTCCTTAAAGTTTTATACCAATTGCTTACAGGGAGCAATATTCACTGGAAATTCCTCGTACTTGTTCCAATGGCAAAATGAAAAAAAAAAAAAAAAGTCACCATCTGATCCTGACATGCCTTGAGCTTCTGAAGCAGGTTCCCATCCACTTTGTTCTGTTCTCTCTGCCCAGGGGGTCATGGTCTCTGCTCACAGGGCACTTTCTTAAAGGTTGATACCCAGACGACTTTCCGAGGGCTTCAGCACAGTCCTCCATTCACTCTTTTTCTTTGTCCCCTCTGACTTTTCTTTATACTTGACTTTAAATTATATGTTTGTCATTGTCTTCCTTCCCCCAGCAGAACGTGAGCTCCTGTTTGTTGTGTGTCTCTCCGGAGGTTTTAGAGATCGGGTCATCCATTTGGCCGTCTGCATCCACCTCGCCCCTCTCCTCTCTGCTCTGGCAGCAGGAAGTTGAGCCATTTGAGGGCAACAGTGGGGACTCCTGACTTTGGGCTCCAGTCAGCTCCAAGGGGAGGCCTGTATGAAGACTGGAGGTTGGGAGGAGAGTGAATGCGGAGTCTTGGTTCTCCCAGGCCCTGGTTGTGACCCTTGGGGCCTAATGGTATTCTAGCTCCCCCACACATGGATTGGCAGCCCTGGGAGACCACAACATCTCTTGTGGATTTTTCTATTGAATATTTCTATTCCTGATTCCTATTCCTTCCTATCAAATTGCCCACATATTTGTAAATATCTCTTTTATTAATTCTTCATTATATTACCTCTCAAAATGCCCATTTGTTTTATGCCTGAAACCTGACTGCTTGTGGTAACCATTCTTGGCATATATTAAGGGCTCAATAAATATTTATTGAATATTTTCCAATGTTTGGAAACTAGGAATGGTAACTTGTTCCGTGATGGCCACAGGAGCCCTTTCTTAAATGGAGAGAGATGACCAAAGTGTCCATGAACATATTGATGGGAAATGACTTCCCAAGATATTTCAGGATTTAGAATTATGGTTTCTAACTAATTATGTTTCTTGTATTTCTAATCAATCAGAATGGATATTGTGTTTATAGATGAGGCTTGTTCAAAATCTCTGAAGTTTTAGTAGGAAGAACACTTTTTGGTGCTTCAGTTACTACTTTTATATTTTTTCTCATCTTATTCTGTCTTCTTGAACTCCTAAAACTTTAGACACAGATGTTCTCATAGACGCTCTTATGAGCTGAATTAATGCCTGGTTTTTAACCACATCTTAAGTAGAGCCTTCAGCAACCAAAGGCAAACAGCGGGCCAATTTGAGCAAAGCAGCTGTCACGGGGGCGGGTTTGGCTTGCTCCAATTCACAAGTGAAGGTCGGGGGCCTTTGGTGATGTCTGCAGGGCCAGAGAAATCTGGGCCCTGTGAACTGTGAAATCTAAGCAGCTGAAGATCCCTTCCAAGACAGAACGCCACGTGGCTATATAACCTCCTGGGAAGAGCAGTTAACGTAGCAGAGCAGGACAGGAACAACAGGGGAAATAAATGCAAGGTCCAGATACAAGTGGGGCAGGGACAGAGGTGATCACAGGAAGTGCTGAGTCATCTTTTCACCCACTTTACTAAAGTAACAGAAGAGGGAGCTTTAGGTGTGAAGCTGGAAAGCTCTTCTGATCTCTCTTCCTGATAAAAGCTGAGTAAAACTAGTTTCATATAAAAATCAGAAACAGAAAAGGGTGATGGTTGAATCACATATAGGTTTTTCAACTTACAATTCATGTATATTTAATATGTACAACATGCTTCCATAAGCATTTGCATAGTGAATGATTACTACACTCAAGCGAATTGATATGTTCATCATCTTCCATGGTTATTTTCTCTTTTGTGGTAAGAGCACCTAAAATCTACTCTTGGCAGATTTTTCATATACAATGCAACAATATTAATCATAGTCTTCAAACAAATCTACATTGCATCTCTAGATTTGTTTATCCTGTCTAACTACACCTTATACCCTTTGACTTAATGCTCCACCCACCATCCCTGGTACTTCTGCTCTGTTTTTATTTATGGAAGTTTTAATCATGAAGATTTCTGGGTTCCCATGTTGAGGCAGCATTACTCACAAGAGCCGAGATATGGAAACAACCTAAGTACCCATCAACAGTGAATGGATGAGGAGATTGTGGTATATATGAATTAGCTGTTTCCCACAGGGGAGACTTTCGGAGACCCGCCGTGGATGCCTGAAATGGCAGATAGTACCGAACTTATAGATACTGTGTGTTTTCCCAAACATATATACCTACGACAAAGTTTAATTTATATAATAAATTTATAATTCATATAATAAAGTCAATAAATATTTACATATTAGACATTAGAAATTTAAAAAATAACTAATAATAAAATAGAACAATAATGTTCTGTAATAAGTGATGTGTAAATGGGATCTCTGTCTCTCTCTCACAATTTCTTATTGTACTGTATTCACCTATTTTTGAAACACAGTTGACTGTGGGTAACTGAAACCATGGAAAGTGAAAACCATGAATAAAGGGGGATTCCTGTACATATATAAAGAAACATTATCCATACTTCAAAAAAAGAAAAATTTCTATCTGCAACCACATGGATGAACCCAGAGGACATTGTACTGAGTGAAATAAGCCAGACACAGAAAGAAAAATACCTCATGATCTCACTTATAAGAAGAAGCCATATAATGTTTTTTATAAGAACTTAATGAGAATGAAGAACAAAATCACATTCTTATGGCCAAAGAAAGAATGTCAGAAATACATGCCTACAAAACAAATGAAAACTATACCCTTATGTTTCAAAACAATCTCCAGATACTTAAGAAAACAGCAGAAGACATGAAAATCAGCATTAAAAAATAAGAAAAATTATTGTAGTATAGTTAGAAGTCAGGTAGCATGATGCCTCCAGCTTTATTCTTTGCTTAGGGTTGTCTTGGCTATGAGAGCTCTCTTTTGGTTCCATATGAAGTTTAAGGTGGTTTTTTCCAGTTCTGTGAAGAAGGTCCTTGGTAGTTTGATGGGGATAGCACTGAATCTACAAATTGCTTTGGGCAGTATGGCCATTTTCACAATATTGATTCTTCCTAACCATGAACATGGAATGTTTTTCCATCTGTTTGTGTCCTCTCTTATTTCCTTGAGCAGTGGTTTGTAGTTCTCCTTGAAGAGGCCCTTCACATTCTTTGTTAGTTGTATTCCTAGGTATTTTATTCTCTTTGTAGCAATTGTGAATGGGAGTTCGCTCATGATTTGACTCTCTGTTTGTTAATAGTGTATGGCACTGGTACCAAAACAGAAATATAGACCAATGGAACAGAACAGAGGCCTTGGAAGTAACGCCACACATCTGCAATTATCTGATCTTTGACAAACCTCATAGAAACAAGCAATGGGGAAAGGATTCCCTGTTTAATAAATGGTGTTGGGAAAACTGGCTAGCCATGTGCAGAAAGCTGAAATTGGACCCCTTCCTTATACCTTATACAAAAATTAACTCCAGATAGATTAAAGACTTAAACATAAGACCTAACACCATAAAAACATTAGAAGAAAACCTAGGCAATACCATTCAGGACATAGGCATAGGCAAGGACTGCATGACTAAAACACCAAAAGCAATGGCAACAAAAGTCAAAATAGGCAAATGGGATCTAATTAAACTCCAGTGCTTCTATACAGCAAAAGAAATAATCATTAGAGTGAATGGGCAACCAAAAGAATGGGAAAAATTTTTGCAAGCTACCTAGTTGACAAAGGGCTAATATCTAGAATCTACAAAGAACTAAAACAAATATACAAGAGAAAAACAAACAAACTCATTCAAAAGTAGGTGAAGGATATGAACAGACACTTTTCAAAAGAAGACATTTATGTGGTCAACAAACATGAAAAAATGCTCATCATCACTGGTCGTTAAAGAAATGCAAATCAAAACCACATTGAGATACCATCTCATGCCAGTTAGAATGGCAATCATTAAAAAATTTGGAGACAACAGATGCTGGAGAGGATGTGGAGAAATAGGAACACTTTTACACTGTTGGTGGGAGTGTAAATTAGTTCAACCATTGTGGAAAACAGTATGGCAGTTCCTCAAGGATCTAGAAATAGAAATACCATTTGACCCAGCAATCCCATTACTGGGTATATACTCTAAGGATTATAAATCATTCCATTATAAAGACACATACACATGTATGTTCACTGAGGCACTGTTTACAATAGCAAAGACCTGGAATCAACCCAAATGCCCATCAAAGATAGACTGGATAAGAAAAATATGGCACAGATACACCATGGAATACTATACAGCCATAAAAAAGGATAAGTTCATGTCCTTTGCAGGGACATGGATGAATCTGGAAACCATCATTCTCAGCAAACTGACACAAGAACAGAAAACCAAACGCTGCATGTTCTCACTCGTAAGTGAGTGTTGAACAATGAGAACACATGGACACAGGGAGGGGAACATCACACACTGTGGTCTGTTGGGGGTAGGGGAGCTAGGGGAGGGATAACAGGGGTTGGGGAAATTGGGCAAGGATAACATTAGGAGAAATACCTAATGTAGGTGACAGGGGGATGGAGGCAGCAAACTACCATGGCACATGTATACCTATGTAACAATCCTGCAAGATCTGCACATGTACCCTAGAACTTAAAGTTAAAAAAAAGGTAAAATAATACAAGATAATGCAACATATATATAAACTCACATATATGGTTATATAAAGAGCTATTTGCATACCTATAAAATAAGTAAGAAAAATTCAGAAAGGTAAAAATGAAATAATTGAGAAAATAAGTAGAAATACAACAAAAATAAATATTAAAATGAAGACTAAACTAGAAGGAGATTTAAAAATAAACCAAATACATAGTGGCTTAAGAGAAAGAATGACAAGAAGGGGAACTTGACTTTAGCCTTTAATTCACTCAACAAACAAAAATAATTTCCAAAATTATGGACTTACATGTGAAAAACAAAATAACAAAGAGTCTAGCACATATGAGAATATGTTAAGAAAATCAAGTAGGAAAGCATGAAGCAGAAAAAGCAATAAATTGGGTTACAATAAAACGAAGACTTTCTGTTCATCTGACCATCATGAAAGTGGAAAGGCAGTCCAGGGTATATCAGAAGATATTTACAACACTTACGTTGAGCAAAGAATCTTTATCCAGAATATATATAGAGCTCATCAACTCAATAGAATAAAGGGCAAAGTACTCGAATAGGCATTTCACACATCAGCATATCCAAATACAAAACAAATGTATGAAAAGGTGATGATATGAGTTGGTTATCAGGGAAACACAAAGGCACAATTAGATAACACTATGCACAGATTGCAATGGCTGAAATATAAAATGGCTGGCACCATCAAGTGTCGGAGAACACCTAGAACAGCTGGAATCTTTATTCTGGAATGTTGGAGTGTGGATTAGGAAGACCATTTGGAAAACTGACCAAGGATGTCTACTAAAGTGTAGTGTATACATTCACTATGGTGAACCAGAAATTTCACATCTTGGTACGTACTCATCAGAAACAAAAGATGCAGCAAAATCCAAACCACGTACAAGACTAAACATTGCAGCATTATTCTTAATAGCCTCAAACAAGAAACAACTCAAGTATCAACAGAAAATATATTCTATGTTCAGATAATGAAGTGGCAATAGACTGCAGCTATATGCAACAAACTCAGTGTGTTTTACAAATAAAATGCTGAGCAAAAAAGCCAGACACAAAGCTTCTATGTACTCTACTGATCTACTATAATTTTCTACTTCAAGATCAAACCAGCAGAACTAATGTGTGTTATTAGGAGTCATAACAGTGTTAGCTTTAAAGAAGATGTAAGTAGTGGCTGGAACAGAATGAAGGGATTCTATTCATTGTTTTTGGTAGTGATGGTTACATGCGTGTGTTCACTTTGTGAAATTCATCATGGTATACACATATTTGAGCATTTTATATAGGTGAGCCTAGTCAATTTAAAAGTTTATTTAAAAACTGTATTTAAATATATCCATATCTCTGTGACATACATATAATCATATACAAATGTACTTATTTACTTAAAATTAGCTTCTTCTCACACTCTATCTACTGCTTAATGTAGACTCTCAAATACATACTGCCGTTAAAAAAACAAACCTAAACAACTCTATTAGGATTCTATTATCAGTCCTTATTAGAATTTAGGCATGCATTAGTCAGGTACCCATTAAGAAAACTTTTAGATGAGAATTTCAAGGTGTTAATTGATTCTTCAGGGGCATTTGAAGTTCACTTTCCTTTTGTAGTTTCTTTGAAGCTTTGATTGGCTTCAAAAAAGAGGCAGCCATTTTTATAACTTGAGTCCCTGATTTAATTGACTCAATGTATAAAAGATCTCAGTGAATATGCTCAAAGTGAGATTGACCTGCATTTTAGAGAGTTCACAAAATTTTCTTTTCCCTAAGATATATGTATTTTCTTTACACTCTGGAATATTCTCTTGGATCTGGATTATACCATAGTAGAAGTTTTAGGTAACCTGGCAAGCTAGAGCTCCACCACACATTCAGGCAACAGAAGCGCGCACGTCCTCCTGCTGAAGATGGGAGATCCTCTCCAGAGCTGACACATTTGAGGAGGGTCAAAAGCGATGTGGGTTCCAGAACTCTGTAAGACCACAGTTTTTCTTGAGAGCTTGGGAATATATTAAAGGGAGTTAATTCTATATTACTATCTCAGGGGTGAGATAAGTGGGTTACACAACTCAATGGGCACAAAAACCTGGAGTGCCTTTTTTAACACTATCTTTTGCCAGATGCTGGAGATGACAAAATGAATAGATCTTGTCCACACAATGAACCCATAATACTGCAGGGAAGGCTCTCCAGCAAGTCTTCCACTAGCATGGCACAGAATGAAGGCTACAGCTGTGCTGAGAACAAGTTAGTCACTGACTTGCTTGACATCCTCCAAAGTTTTAGCAGCACAAAACTTTCTACCCTGTGCCACAGTGTAGAGAGAGAAGTGGTGAAAGACCCTATGCTAAGGGCATGAGAGTGTGTGTGAGTGAGAAAGAGAGACAGAGAAAGAGAATCTCTGCAACGAAGCTACTTAGTAACTTTGAAAATGTTACGTGACTTCCAGTTCCATGTTCATGATCATGTAGCTTATGGGTAAAGTTTCTTTCTTTCTTTCCCCTCCACATGAATTTCATTTCTTTAACTTGTTCTAAGCACTAGTTAACACCTCCAGTACAATATTGAAAAGAAGGAATAAAAGGCAGCATCCTTTCCTTGTTTTTTCCGTAATTCAGTGTATGATATTTGCTTTTAAGAGTTGATTTACAAGAATGGAAATTTCATGTGACTCAACAAAATAATTTGTAAGATTAATGACATTTCATTCTATTTCTAACTTTCTAAGATTTTTTTCATTGTGAATTTTATCAAATGCTTTTAAAAAATTGTGAATAAGATCATGTAATTTTTCTCCCTTTTCAGTTAATGTCTTGGATTACGTTGGCACTATCATACCTGGAAAGCCCTGGCTATGGAGGTTTTTTTTATTTAGGCAAAATAACAAAACATGAATAAACGTGTTTTTAGAAAATTATTAGACTATTTTGTAGAGCAGTTTGTTTAAGGCTTATAGTGAAATTGCTCAGAGAGTGCATAGAGTTACCACACACAACCCCCTCCCTGACATCTGCCGCACAGAGTTGCCACCATTATCAGCATTGTACATTAGTATGGTCCATCTGTTACAATTGATGAGCTACTCTTTGTGTTTCTTAGATGAGTCTCACTCTGTCACCAAGGCTGGAATGCAGTGGAGTGATCTCGGCTCACTGCAACCTCTGCTTCCCAAGTTCAGGTGATTCTCCTGCCTCAGCCTCCCAAGTAGCTGGGACCACAGGACCTCAGATGGGTGCCATTATGCCCGGCTAATTTTTTTTAAATGGAGATGGGGTTTCACCATGTTGGCCAGGCTAGTCTTGAACTCCTGACTTCAACTGATCCATCCACCTTGGCCTCCCAAAGTGCTGGAATTACAGGCATGAGCCACCACATCCAGCTGATGAGCCCGTCTTGACACCTGACTACTAACTCAAGGCCATGGCTTACATTAGGATTCAATCTTTGTGTACAGTTCTATGGATTTTGACAAATTATAGTTTCATCCAGAACAGCTTCACTGACCTAAAAATCCTCTGTGCTCCACCTACCTGTGATTCCCCCTCTTTCCCAATCCCTGGCAACCACTGATCTTTTTACTGTCTCCATAGTTTCACCATTTTCATGATGTTATCGTGTTGGGCTGTTCTTCTGTTGCTATAAAGAAATACCTGAGACTGAGTAATTTATAAAGCAAAGAGGTTTAACTGGCTCGTGGTTCTACAGGATGTACAGGAAGCAGGGTGCTGGCACCTGCTCAGCTTCTGGCCAAGCCTCAGGAAGCTTATAGTCTTACAAAGATGAAGCAAGAGCAGGGATCTCACATGGCCAGAGCAGGAACAAAAGGTTGGGGAGGTGCCACATACTTTTAAACAACCAGATCTCGTGAGAACTCACTCACCATCGCGAGGACAGTACCAAACCATAATGGATCTGCCCCCATGACACAAACACGTTTCACCAGGCCCCACTTCCACTGGGGATTATGACTCAATATGAGATTTAGAGAGGACAAATTCAAACTATATTAGCCGTATAGCTGAAATTATGCAGTATTTAATGTTTTCAGATTGACATCTTTACTTAGCAATACATTTTTAAGTTTCCTCTACATCTTTCCATACCTCAACCGCTCATTTCTTTTTAGCACTGAATAATATTCTGTTGTCTGGATGTACCGCAGTTTATTTATACATATCACATGCTGAGGGCATCTTGATTGCTTCCAAGTTTTGGAAATTATAAACAAAGCAGCTATGACCATCTTTGTGCATGTTTTTGTGTATACATAAGTTTTCAACTCATCTGGGTAAACCAAAGCAATATGATTATTAAATTGTATAATCAGAGTATACCTAGCTTTGTAAAAGATTGCCAAACTGTCTTTCAAAGTGGTGATAGCATTGTGCATTCCCACCAGCAATTAATGAGAGCACCTGTTGCTCCACATCCTCATCAGCATTTGGAGATGTCAGTGTTTTGGATTTTGTCATTCTAATAAGTGTGCAGTGGTATCTCTTTGTTTTAATTTGCAGTTCCATAATGGCATATGATGTTGATTGTCTTTTTATATGCTTATATTCCATCTGTATATCTTCTTTCATGAGGTGTCTATTCAGAAGTTTTGCTCATTTTAAAATGAGATGATTACTTTCCAGTTATTCAGCTTTAAGGATTCCTTGCATACTCAAATCCTCTATCAAATATGAATTTTGCAAATATTTTATTCCAGTCTGTGACTTACTTGCCTTTACATTTTTTAACAGTGTCTTTCACAGAGCAGAATTTTTTAGTTTCACACGTGTCCACTTATAAAATTTGTTCTTTCATGGAGTGTTGCTCTTGGTGTTGTATTTAAAAAATCATCACCAAATCCAAGATCATCTAGATTCTCTTCCATGTCACCTGTTAGAAGTTTTAAACGTTTCATTTTTACATTTAAGTTTAAAATCCATTTTGAGATTTTTGTGAGAGATACGAATTCTGTGTAGATTTCCTCTCTTTTTTGCATGTGGATACACAGTCGTCTCAGCACTATTTGTTGAAAACACTCTTTCTTCATTGAATTGCCTTTGCTCCTCTATTGAAGGTAAGCTGACTTAAGTTTATCTCAAGCTAGTTACATGCCTCCAAGAATTCATCAATTACAGTTTCAGTGTTCCTACCAGAACTGGCTCGGTAAGGGTTTCTGCCCTGGGCTATTGCTCCTAGCAAGCTGTGATTCTTTGTACTTACCTCTCTCTCCAACTACTGCAGCAACCTTTGCCCATGACTTCAGTTCTCTGAGAGATCAGGAGAGTTGTTGTTTCTCAGTCTGTTCAGTTTTTTTCTTGTTGTGAGGATGGGAGTGATGGCTACAGGTTGTACTGACAATGGAACTTTGACTCTGCCTTTCCTAAGTTGATTTCAAATACATACCCTGTTCCAAATTTTCCCTAAACTAGAGAAAATTATGATTTTGTTTTTCACTTAGGAGAGGAAGAAACTATCATAAAGTAGGGACATATTCATGTTTAAACCTCATCTCACACTGCTTGGCAATGGCCCTGCAGCTCTGAAAGTGTGCTTGGCTCTGTGAGGGTGGGGAGTGTTGCAGACAGGCTCTGCTCTCCTCCTCAAGGGGCTTTCTCATATTTGTATAGATTCTGATAGACTTACTAGCAAACTTACCTTATTGTGCACTACACAACACCACTTAAGATTCATCTTGAAGGTCTCTTCCTCCACCCACATGAACATTCAACCCTTGCAATTGAGAACATTTCAGAAACCTTCTCCTCTCCTGCTTTGGCAGTTGGTGATGAGGATTCTAAAGACATGAATGCTGGGATAAGCCGAAAGATTTGTAACAATGAGAGTCCCTGCAAGCCTTGGCTGCAAGCTCAACAGTAGTCCACCACACACAGAGGGACGAATGAATGAGAGCAAGCTGTATATGCCCTGCCGTGACCTGGACAGCTCCTTGCCCCTGCATCGGGGATCTAGCACTGCCTCCCTCTAACTCGACCTTGGGCTGCTGTTTCTGTCTGATTCTCCTGGACCTCATCCACTGTCCTTCCGGTCCATTGACATCAGGCAGACTATCTGTCCTTCCATTCCTGCTGAACCCCTGTGAGGCACTGACTTGATATCAGGCACTGACTTTTATATCTTCCAGATATAAAAATTGATGCAGAGCATGCTTAAGCAAAGCAGGCATTACTAGCAGGCTAGCTGACTAAAGTCCACATTGTGCAGAATAATGCTGTAAATGTCACTTGCGTGTGTCACTAATAATTTAGCTGCATTTCTTAACCCTCACTGTGTGCCAGGCACTGTTCTGAGCAACCTGTACGTCTCATGTGGTTCAGTTATCGCTATGCCCTTGTGTTGTAGGTGCTATTCCCAGCTTATATATGAAAACAACAGCAAACAGGTGCACTGGAGGCTTCGAGCTGCTAAGTACCTTGCCCAAGATTACACTGCCAACAAGCAGTAGAGTTTAGTTTTGAATCAAATGATGTGACTCAGGAGGATTCCTGCCTAACAACTATGACCTGCTGCCCACAGGAGAGCTGGGAAAGCATCCAGCCCCCCTCCCACCTGCCACGAACTCTCTTCTGCTCCCGTTTCTATGGAATGGTTCTCCAGCTTCTGATCACGTGCAGGATGACAGCCTGTGCCATGGCTCTGTACTGCGAATGCCTTCCTCATTTCTCCATCAGATCGGCCTCCTTGGCCCTCCCACTTATTTCTTGCTTAAGACCTAGAGAGGGCTTCCTATGTCATTTAAAATTAAGTGTAAATTCTCTATCACCACCTTCCAGGCCCTACACAACCTGACCCTGCTAGATCTGTCACCTTGCCCCTCTCCACCCTGTCCTCCCATGACATTTCAGCCGCAGGCGCGTCTCTGTGTTGCCGGAGTGCAAGGCACCTTCTCATGGCATGACTGCCCACTTAGCATTTCTCTCTTGATTCCCGCATGTCTGACCTCTCAGATTCAGGCCTCAGGTGCCTTTTCTAAGGCAGGTCTCTTATCCCCCAGCTCCTCCCATCCTCTGTTACCTTAGCCTGTTTTCTTTGTCTCTAAAGGAATCATCACAATCTGAAATTATTTTGCCCCATATTCTTGTTTGCTTCTTTACCTTCTCTCCACCCTTGAACATGATCTCCAGCAAAGTAGAGATCCTGCCCGACGGGGTCACTGGTGTTTGACCACCCCCCGACAAGCCTCTACCCTAGTGCTCAATGCAGGGGGTCTCTGCAAATCTGTGAAAAGGTAAGGAATGAGCAAATGCTCCTGGCTCTCCCTTGCACAGCAGCACAAAGCACGTCTTCCATGCCACAGCCCTTTGACCAGGGCGTGCAACCCAGAGCCCTGTTCAAAATGAAAACAGGGGCTCTTGTTGTTAAGTGGTTAGAATTCCAAACTGGTGTCCACAGAGCCGTGAACCAAGCACCGGGCCTCTCATCTCAGGACCTCGGGTTGCACATCCAGGAAGCCGGCGCCGCTTTGAGTTGTTTCTTTCCCAGGCTAAGCTCCTGATCCCTTCTTATGACAGCTCCCACAGACACCGGCCTCACTGACAGATCCTGAGGTCCCCATCATCCTGCATGCTCCCCACAGACATGACTCATTTGTGAATTCCTCCTTGCAGTGGTGCTCAGGACAGGACCCATTCCTGGATGTGTGTTCTTCTGGAATATAGTGGGATGATTAGCCTTCCCCACCCACCCTAGATGGAGCCACCGAGCGTTTTATTAACAAGGACTCAGGATTACTCTGGGATGGATATCAGCATTGGCTGTTGTCAACCTACCACCATGTACAACCCCCTTTGGTTCACACTTTGAGTTATTAACTAGTTTAGTCCTTTGCAGTTGACCACTCATTAGCACTAAGTGCAGAACATTGCCACAGGTAAAATTATTTTTGTTAATTTTTATGTATCAAGGATTTTTGGAATTTTATGGCTTTCATTGGCATGTTGGCTTAATGACTCCTCTAATTTGATAGTTCATCCAGATCATTAATAAAAGCATTGAGTATCAAGAGGATATTCCTTTGAATTCAAAAGTTTTTGCTTTTATCTTCGAGATCTTAAGGAAGTTGAAACCAATCCCCATGCTTTTCCTGAATACCCACTGAGTTCCAGATCACCAGACACACTCAGGGTGAGGGTCCCTGCTGCTGAAGTTTCTGCAGGAGCGGGAGAGATGAGACGCAGAGGGGGAATAGCAGCCAGGTGCGCAGGGACGCCATGTGGGGACCCTGTGTGGGTGGAGCTGGCACATGCTGGACTGCTCCAAGGAAGGCAGGCTTTGGTGTTGGCTACAGATCGGAAAGCCTGACCAGAGGATGTTGTGCCTGGTGGGCTTTGAACAGGCTGCCCTGGGGGGCATCTAGGAAAGGGATCAGTGGCTTTCCAGACAGGGAGGCCGGGGAGGAGGAAAGAAGGTGCTGGTTGTGTCTAGGGGAGAGTGAGGGCGGACGTGGCAGAGACAGAAGTCAGGTTGCCAATTTAAACCGCAGGAGTTCTGGAGCAGCAAAGAGTGAAACATCTGCAGGTGTACTCTCTGCTATGGTCCTTTTAAGTCGATGCTGTGGGTCAGGTTCCAGGGGAGCTTGGCACAGGCTGGGGCAGTGGGAGAATCAGGAGGGCAGTGCTGGGGCCAGAGGGGGCTAGCTGTGTTGAGGACAAATGTGCCCATGTTGCCAGTTGCTGGTTTCGGAACTAAGTGTGCCTGTGGGAATACTCGCTCATATTCCTGGCCCCCTTTCTGCACCTCTTTGTCCATCTCCCAGTTCTGTAGCAGAGTTAGGGGGTCTTAGGAAGAACCATGCAGCAGGGTGTGCCCAGAACCGTGGATGTCAGGAGCAGAGTCCCCGACGTTACCCGTGGCTCTTCCACAGGTGGTCCTGGAGAGAACACCCACTGGCTCTTGCGGACACATTGGTGAAGCCCCTGAGCACCTCTCCTGGGTGTCCCCTCCTGCCTGGCCTCCCTGCAGCCCGCAGGGGCCCACAGAGAGCTTGTCAGTTCAGAGGGGCACCATCTGGGAGCTCCATACCTGCGGGACTGCCAGCTTCCCTGAGGGTTGGAGGTGCTGAATCTCTCTCATCCAGTATTCACTTTTCATAACATTTTGCTGTCTTTGTGCAAACACACTATCCCTGTACCTGTATCCCTGTACCTGATAAGGGATCTAGCTCCTGTTGTCTCCCCATCCTGGGAGGCTTGGCATCCCTCAGGCTGCTGTGCCACCTCCCTACAGCCACACTCCCTTCCTCCCTCCATAGCTGGGAGCTCGGGCACTGGCATCCAGCAGCAAGGGGCTAGTTCTGCAGCCCTGTGAGCCTCGGGAGCTCCTGAGGACTGCCTTTCTCAGACAGTGTCTCAGGCAGATGGAAAGCTCCAGAGAGCAAGACCCACAGGGGGTCTCCTTGGCTGCCTGGAGGCCTGATGCACATGGAACCGTGTTTAACATCCCAGAAGACAGGCAAAGCCACGGGAAACCCGCTCGGCATTTTTCAGATCATGTGGTCCATGGGTTTTATTGTTGAGATGGTAATGAGTTTCACACATTTTGCAGGCATTTCCCCAGCATTTCCTGGCAGCCCTCAGGTTCAGCCCAGGGCCCGTTCTCTGTGCCCTTGTGCTTGCCATATTTTCTATCCCCACACTCTCCAAGAGTTGCCTGCCTTCTCCTCTATGCCTTCCAATGGTACTCAAGGCTCCCTGAGGTCACAGGGCAGGTCTGTGTTTGGCCTAGGGCAGGCTATTAATACATCTTTGCATGTAGTGAATCTTTACGGCAACCCGGAGTCAGAGGCGTGGGAACTCCTATTGCTTTCTTTTTTCCTTTGGAGAATGTGGGATGGGAACTCATTTGTGTCTGGTTCTGAAGTTCAGACACTGTCACGGGCTCCATGATGCCCTCCCACAAGGTGGAATATAGGGCCTTCTGTTCCTCTCACTCTAGGAGGAGTGTCATGGCACTGCCTGGGCTCCCTCAGGACTCTCACACGCATGCCCCGCTTCACAAGAGCTGGCTGTCGGCATATCACCATGCCTTCTCCAGCAGTAACCCTTTTCTGAAGGAAGATGCACCTTCCAAGTGTACCCGCCTCCCTGGGAACAGCCACATCATATGACTCGTGAACTCAGTATTACAAAGGCCTGGCTTCCTTGCCTTGATAGGAACCCCCTGAAGGGTCATCCCAGCCCCAGAGCACCCGGCAAGACTGGCCGAAGCCTCTTTGGCAGCTGTATCCCAGTTCAGCCTCTGCACCCACCCTGTGCAGCTTCCCTCATCTCTGCATCATGTGTCATTCCATCCGCCCTTCTCAATAATTCTCCTCTACATGAGTCTCAGAGGCTCAGGGTCTGCTTCCCTGGCAACCCCACCCACATCGCTTAGTATAGGATGTGGTCTTAGGATGCAAACTTGAAAATGGGATTTAGGGGATGCATCATTTGCTGGGGACTGGCGACAGGCTC
This sequence comes from Alouatta palliata, assembly GCA_004027835.1. NCBI lineage: Eukaryota > Metazoa > Chordata > Mammalia > Primates > Atelidae > Alouatta > Alouatta palliata. The sequence goes on along the minus strand of PVKV010001984.1, from coordinate 164,357 downwards.
CTCACTGGTGGTGGTGGAGCGTTGGTGGTCAGTCTTATGTGATTACAGTGTGATCGTTCACACTTTCACTGGTGGTGATCTGGGCTGGGGCTGTGGAAGGGAACACATTCCTGGGTGTGTTTGTAACCATTAGGAACAGCCATCCAGGTATTTGAGAAATGGGAAATTACAGTTATTAAGGATTATGGAACTGGATGGCATTCAGGAAATGGTGTGGCTGCTTCTAACAGCTTATACAATAAGATATGGGAGCAAAGAAATGACCTAAAGTTGGAACTTACAATTAAAGAGAAGCTGAGCATACAAATTTAAAAAATTTGCAGCCTAGCCCTGTGGTAGAGAAGGAAAGAGCATTTTCAGGTGAGGAATCTAAAGATGCAGCAAGCAAACATTTGCTAGAGAGATTAGCACTGCTGAAAAGGAACCTAATACTAACAGTCAAGACAATGGGAAAGGTCCTGAAGGCATTTCAGAAATCTTTGAGGCTACCACCCCTCTTATCACAGACCCAGTTGCCTAGGAGGACACATGGATTCAAAGGCCAGGCCTGGGGCGCTGGTGCCCCGTGCCACCTCAGGATGCTATTCCCACATCCCAGCTGCTCCAGCTCCAGCTGCTGCTCAGACTGTTTCAGGTGTGGCTCAGACCTCTGCTTCTGAGGGTACAACCTGTGAGCCTTGGCAACTTCCACAGGGTGTTAGGTTTGCAAGTGTGTAGAATGCAAGAGTGAGGGAGGCTTGGCCTCCTAGATTTCAGAGGATGTATGGGAAGGCCTGGGTGCCCAGGCAGAAGCTGCTGAAGGGGTAAAGCTTCCACAGAGAGCCTCTACTAGGGCAGTGCAGAGGGGAAATATAGGGTTGGAGGCCCCACAGAAAGTCTCTGCTGGGACACTGCCTAGTGGAGCTGTGGGAGAAGGGCCACAGTCCTTCAGACCCCAGGAGGGTAGAGCCTCCGGCAGCATGCAACTTCAGCCTGGAAAACCACAGGCATTGGACTCCAACCCGTGAGAGTAGCCATGGGCGCTGCACCCAGCAAAGCTGTGGGGAGGCCACTCTTTACACCAGTGCACCCAGGATGTGTGACATGGAGTCAAAGATTGCTTTGGAGCTTTAAGGTTTAATTTCTGCCCTGCTGGCTTTTGGGCTTGCATGGGACTTGTTCCCTCTTTCTTTTGACCAATTTCTCTCTTTTGGAATGGAAATGTTTACACATTGCCTGTACCACCTTTGTATCTTGGAAGTAAATAACTTGGTTTCACCTTAGGCTCAAACTGCAAGGAATTTTTCTTGAATCCCACGTGAGACATGAAACTTTGAACTTTTGAGTTGGTGCTAAAAAAAGTTAAGATACAAAATCAACCTCTTTTCTTTGTGAAGCCACCCAGTCTCAGATATTCCTTCATCACCACACAAATGGACTAAGATGGGGGTCCTCTGGGGCAGGCGGGTTCTGGAAGCCTCTCTCTGACATGTGGGTTTGGGCAAGTGTTTACTGGACCAGCGTCCAGCATGGGCTATGGGCACCAGCACAGTAGTCTCTACGGTATTTATTAAATGATCTGCCCCCAAGGAGTTGCAGGCCTGGATACTCAGATACACTAAGAGGAGAGACACCCAAGTTCTCTTTTTTGAAATGCTGCTGTCTGGTGACAGGGAGGGGACCTTCGGGTTAATTGCAGAAAGCAGCAGGATTAGGGAGGCACTAGCCTTGGAGTTGATGGCTCAGGTTAAACAGGTCATTGCCTGTGCCTTCAGCAGGGCTGGGAACAGTGGGCTCTGCTCTAATCTGGGTCACAATGTCTCATCCACCCCATTCATTTGACAGATTTATACAGAGCACCTGCCTGGATCCAGGGATATGGAGAGCAATAATAAACCAGGCCCCTCCATCTAAAGAAGAAAAAAGCCAAGAGAACACATTTCAGAAGGGAGAGCTACGGATGGCAGAGGGGAGCCATGGTTGTCCCTGGAAGACCTCAGCCTTTCTGTGCTTGTTTAACCCAAAGCGGCTCATGAACATTTCAATATTTTCCCCTTTGCTTTCCCCTTTCACTGCAGAAGCAATGTGGGACTGTCAGTCACCTTACTTGCAAAGCCACTCGGAGTTTCATTGAGTTGTTAATACCGCGGCTCTGGCCTCAGCCCTTCAGGCCTGTCCTGGTCCTCCCAGGCTGGATGCATTTGCACATTTGTGGTGCACTTTTGGGGATGCGGGGGGTCATGGCAGCTGCACAAAGTAAGGTAAGAGAAGTGGGGATCAAATCCAGGGCACAGAGTCAGTGGATCATTTTGAAAACCTTCTTTATTTGGCAATAATTTCAAAATTACAGAGAGTCACAAGAATAGGAAAGAACCACATCTATTCTTTTCTTAAATTCACCTATTTTTGAGATTCTTTCTCCTTTTACCTCTCTAGATATATACCTGTTTTCTTTTTAACTGTGCATTTATTTGATAGTAAATCGTATTCCTTTATCCTGAAGTATTTTGTGTGTACTGGCTAAGGAAAAATATTCTTTTTATACCCATAGCATTGCTTTCTACTTCAGTAAATGGACTGTTAATGGGGAACTTAAATTTATGGCTGTATTTCCATTTGTCAATTTACAATGTCCTTTGGAGTATTGTTTTACCCCAGTGAAGAATTGATCACATATTGTATTCTGATGTCATGTCTCTTTTATCTCTTTCAATCTGTAAAAGTCCCCCAATCCTCTTAAAACATCTATTATAATTGAAATTTTTGAAGAGTACAGTTGATCAGCTATTTTCATAGGAAATTCTACCTCTCAGAAATTCTCACAGTGGAGCTTATCTTTGCTCAAACTTTGAAGGGTGATGGGCTCCTTGTAGCCTTAGGGCTACTCAGAGTTAGCATCAATCCAGAAGTGACAATGCCAGAAATAGTAAGATGTGCAGGGAGATTTTCTGAACAGAAGGTCTCTGCAGTGGAGGGAGAGAGCAAGGGAGGGGAGGCCTGTGTGGGTAGGGCCTGTGACAGGCTGCTGCTGCAAAGGAGATACGGAGAGGCACTGTCCACACTGGGAAAGACCCATCACATTGGGGGAAATGTCCTGGGCCATGGCGGATTCATTGGAATTAGCTGGGAAATCAAGTTAGTAAAAGAAAGAAAAGAACACAATGATACATTTCAGCAGCTTATAGTTTTAATTATGAAACTCTAAGTACTTGAACTCTATTATGTGCTTGTGTAACATGGGGAGATCAAAATTTTGTTTCCATGATCTCTATCTCTATTTTCTGCTTATCTGTCTACCATCCATCTATTAATTCTCAAACTATTTATTATCCAACTGTCTGTCGTCTACCTACTATCAACTAGCTGTTATCTATCATCTACCTATCTACCTATCTCTAACTTCATATTATTTAGAATTATTGAAAGACTGGTGGGGATTTTGGAAAAACCCAGAAAGTAAAAATAAACTCACGTATCCAAATCATAGATTTATCTATTCCCATCCCATTTCATCTGTCTATGTGCCATTGACTAAATAACTGCGTGGATCACTTTAAAAAAGTCTTCAGAGTCCAACAGGGATTTTACTGGAATGATAGAAAGTAAATACAAAATCAGGAGCCCTTCACCACAGATGTAACTCAAAACTAAATGAATTGGGAGGCCAAGGCGGGTGGATCACCTGAAGTCAGGAGTTCAAGACCAGCCTGACCAAATGACAAAACCGTGTCTCTACTAAAAATACAAAAATTAGCTTGGCATGGTAGCAGGTGCCTGTAGTTCCAGCTACTCCAGAGGCTGAGGAAGGAGTATTGATTGAATCCAGGAGGCAGACATTGCAGTGAGCCGAGGTCACATCACTGCACTTCAGCATGGGTGGTAGAACAGGACTCCATCACAGAAACAAACAAAACTAAATGAAGATATTGCCATATATAACTCCAACTGCTTCCCTAAAGGGCTGGGATTACGTTAAAGAGAAGACATCACCCGTTCTTCAAATCAGGATGGATTTAAGTCATTTGGGATAAGAAGTGGGCAAACTACGTTGCTCTGAATAAATAATATGGGGGAAGACTTTAAAATGTTAGGTTGGCTGTGGACCCGGGAGAGAGCAGAGATGGAGCCCGAAGGCAGGCACTACATGCATGGAAGAGAGTGGAGAGACCTTGGGCAGAGCAGCCCTAAGGACTTGGGAAGGAAAACGACTACAGGGTGTTAATTTTAACAACAACAATTTTCTATGAGGTGGATTAGAATTCCTGTCATTCTTACAAGATCCTTAATGAAGGATACCTTGCTTCCTAATGCTTTGCTGTGCAAGTGCTTGATTTGGGAAAAGCTTGAGAAGGTGTTAAGTTATATGTTCGGGTTGGTGCAAGATAAAAACAGTATGTAGAGAGGCTGGAGGTGAGGGCAGAAGAAATCCAGAGCGTGCTGGGAGATAATCACATTCCAGGAAACGTCAAGACTTTCAAGGCTGTGAAACTGATGCGGTAAAAAGTGGGATATGCAAGTGCCAAAGCTGGACCCAGTCAGCACCAGGTTGTGTGTGGAGCAGCTGCATGGAGCACGTATGGGGCGTGCAGAAAGGTTGGAGCCAGGGAAAAAGAAGGCCCCCAGGAGCATGGAGGGATGGAGGAGACTCAGGCATGTGCTGGGGCCTGTCAGGCTGATGAAGGCTGAGATGCTAGGTGTTCACCTTTTCCTTTTTGTCCCATGAGAAGCCTTGGTAACCATCCTGCTCTGTAACACAGGCCTGGGACTGGAGACAGGAATGCTCCTCCTCAGTGTCCACACACCAGAGGCAGCAATGAGTTTCTGGTGATGGAGGACCTCTGTGTTTGTGAGAGTTCTTTGTGCACATGGCTGAACTCCTGCTCAACCTCAGTTGATATTTTATCTATTTTCTGCCTGCTTTGTGGCATGGGGTCCCGGCTTCTGTTTCTTTGCTCCCCCAGAAGGTTCCATGTTCCTTGGTATGCCTGAAATGGAGGTGGAAACCAGGTAAGCAAGCCCTAGACTCAGCTCTTAGCTTATGTTGGAACTACTGTTTTCCATTCATTTTCCCAATTTATTAAATTAATGTTGTTTCCTCAGGGAGACATCCCTAGCAAGAACTCTTAGGAAAGATGGAAGCATCATCCTTTGTAGGGGAACGAACTGACCCCAGTTAGCACTGAGAATCTCACATCTTGAGAAGCCCCCGAGTCCTGGGTAAACTGGGATGGTTGGTAACTGCTTCTCGGGAAGCATGCTGAGCGATGTGTGAGTTATGGGAGGGACCAACTGTTCTATTCAAAGCTCATAGGCAAAGCTCTGATGCGGCAGTGGGTTCCAGCCTAACATCCCCACCACTGTTGTCCAGTGGTCTTGGAGGGAATTATTGAGAAGGGGTAGGATACCTATGAGCGAAAGTATCTCCCCTTATTAATCAGCTGCCTTGTCCTCCATGTCCGGTGTCCTTGAGAGGGTCTGGAAAGCAAAGTTGGCCTCCGGGAGTGGATCCTGCCCAACGGAGCGCACGTGCACCTGCAGGTCTGAGATTCTGCCCTCCTCTCGGCAGAGGGCTCCTGAGGGTCACAACAGAAAGCCCTCCTTTATTTGACTTTTTCAAAGAAGGAACAGTGTGGTGTAATTTATCTCAAAGAGCTGAATAATGACAAAAGGACTTAGAGCTCCATGATTTAAAGTGGAAAACTGTAGTATTCATGAATAATGAATGTCTACCGCTTGCCCAGGGAGAGGAGAGAAACCTGGGCCCCTGTCTCGTGTGCTATTCTTGCTATTCAGGGCCCAAACAAACCCACGGGTGCCCTTGGCTGACATCACACGCTTGCAGGTGAGGATTCTCCCAGGCCCAGTGCCCTTTCACCTTTCCCACCCACACTCTGTTCTTCACTGTGGGTAGCTTCACTTTCACTCGGATTCGCCTCACATGGCCACCATCCTATCCTGCAGCACATGGTCACAGAGAGCTTAACTCAAGGGCTCTGAGGTTGGCTTCTATGTATCTAGCAGCAGGTACTTGTCACCACATCCTCACATTGTTTTCTGTCAAGAACTTCTTTCTCTTCATAAGATGGAGCCTATTCTCTAGGGAGAGCCTGCAACCAGGCATGTGGAGCCTGGTAGCATCTCCATCTTCAGGCTTGCCCTGCAGCTATGAATCATAAAGAGGGTGTATTTCCAGATATGCTGGGAGAAAGAACACAAGGAGGCATCATTGCCAAAACAGCAGAGGCCAGGCCATGAGCTAACTGCTCTGAATTCCTTAGAGTCACTTGCCTAAAAGGAGAACCTCAGTCCTTCTGGAGCACTGAAGGCAGACAAGAGCAGCTGCAAAGTCTTCACCAGATCCCAGGCCCTAGGGCTGTGGCAGGTCATATGCTGCAGCCATGAAGCCAGCTTCCTGGGCTCTCTTCGCTAGGCAAAGAGAGTGCATGATGGCCAGAGCCCTGATCTTTGGCAGACTATCCCTTCTAGGCACTTTCTTTGACCTAAGGTAATTTTTAATGCCCCAAGGCCCAACACAATCTAAAGAATCCCCACTCCTGCGCCACCCCAGCCTCTGCCTCAACACAAGTCCTAGCCCCAGCATACCTTGAATGCTGCCCAAGAACAGACCCTGGATCTCATTCAGGCACAGCCCAGGACCCCTCAACTACCCTCTGCTGCTAACAACTCTCCAAGCCAGATCTGGGACAGTGGAGCGTCCCTCCATAAAACAATGAGGTGCAATCTTTCACCACAACTGAAGTCCCAAGCCTCAGTGAATCATGTGGAAGAAGTAATTGGAAAGTTTACTGGGTTTATCTTCTGAGGCCCAAAGATCTCAGAAAGGCTTTGGTTCTCCAGTTCCCTCCTTTTCCTGGCGTCTCTGTCCCATGTGCCAGTTTCTGTCCTCCATGGAGAACTCACGTCATCAAGGAGATATGGAAGCAGCTTGAACATCACCTTCAACATAGGGTCACCCCAGACCAGAAGGGCAGGCACGTGTGATGCAAGGGACAGGTGCCTGTGTACCCTTGAATGACCAGGACATCTCAGGTGATGGCAGAGGTGGGCCTTCATGCTCCTGTGTGTCAGAGCCAAAGCTGCCAGTGTGTCAAGAAGGCTGAATTCAGGCCACCAGGAAGACATTATGTGCTGAATCCAAGGAAGTTCCAGTAGGAAAGGATATAGGTCTTGCCTGGGAAGGGGTCCCCAAGGAAACCTATCCATGGGCTCACAGAGCTTTGCAGTGAGGGAGTGGAGTTGATTCTGAGAAGGAACAAGAGGGTGACTTCGGGACACTCATGGAAGGACTCACCAAGGGGTCCATGAATTATGGCAGAGACTCACTATCCAAGGCAGTGCCTGGGACAGATGCAACTGATACACCCTTGGGTGGACACTTGGGCAAGAGGTTGGGTCAGGTCCCCTGCCCATGCACTGATCATGGTATGGGGCCCACCTTTCTGTCTTCTGTCTTCCCAAGCTCCTTGGAAAACAAAATTTAAGCACCTCAGTGGGTCAGAAACCAACTGAACGTTTATTTGATGCTTTATTGATCAAGAATCAAGTCCTTGATCCAGGCCTTGGCAGATACAAGGAGCCCAGCTCACATGGTTTCTTGTGTGGCAGAGGCTGCCCATCTCTGAGTCCTTGAGTGCATAAAACAGTACCAGTTGAGGCAGACCCAAGCCTGGCTGCATTTCCAGTCTTTCTTTCACCCTTCAGCCACCATCGGTTTGGGGGCAGACTCCATAATTATGTTCTCCAGTCCCTTGGAGGAAATTGTAGGGGCCAAGGGAAAACTTCCCCTTTGCCCTCTGAAGTTTTTCTGAAAAATCAATGGACAAAAGGCAGATTAATAGGAGAAATGGCACAGAAATGTTTTAATGTGCAAGGAGGAGAACCACAGGGTGACTGCCCTAAACCCCATCAGGGTTCAGAAGCTTTTATACCAGCTCAAGGGTGCAGAAACAATGGGGCTTGAAGCATGGCAAAAAACAGGAAGGGTAAATCAGGTTCAGTGTCAAGACAGGGGATGAGAGGGAGAAAGGAAGAAGTGTGGCTAGCAGAGGTGGTCATATTATGTGGATGGACCCCACAGGGAGCGGCCTTCAGACAGAAGAGGTGGAAATGTTTATTTCAGACCTTTAACAGAGTCAAACTCTCTGTTGATCTTTCCTAGCCTGGCTGCATCAATCCAGATTCTCTACAGAGGCAAACCTCGTCCATAAAAGACAGTTTTGTAGGGCTGCTTCTGCCTGCAGGCCCTCTGAACAGCCACCTCAAAATATGTCAAAGATTTATATTTTGGGGTGAAATATTTTGATTTCTTTCAAAGCAATTGAGCATGTCTTGGAGGAAAGGTGATCACAAGAAATTCAGTGCCCTCCTGGGTCCTCCTCTCCCTGACTCTGCGGACGAGGAAGCCCAGATAATACAAATGTGTTCTCCCCGGCTGCTGTTCATGGCCTCACCATCTGCATTCATGATGGAACCTAGCACAGTGGGATCACATGGGGGCCGATAGGGCCAGCCCAGAGCTGTGTCCAAGTCAAAGGATGATGGAAGAAGAGCAATGCCCATGGAGACTGCAGCCAGAGTCTAACCACGTGTCAGAAGACAGTGCACAGGTGAAGGCGGACCTCCTCCCAGGGCCAACAGCTCTAGGGAGAGAGTTAAGGATGAAGAAGAGTCCATGGCTGTCAACCAAAACCCAGAGAGCTCCTGAAAACCAGTAAGCTGGGAAGCACCCTCAAATTAACAGAGCACTGAGTAGTCTGAGAGCTGCAGTAACCAGAGTGCCCCTCGCCAAGAATGTGGGTGGTTCAAGGCCTAGGGAAGTGTCTCCTGAAAGCCCTTATGACAGCAGGCTAGACCTCAGATTTGAGATGGAGCTGCAGAGCTGTGCTTACAGCTATGCCACTGAAGTTCCCCTGATTCAGACACTTTTGCTTCTGTAAATTCCCAGCTGGTTCCTGTCCCCAGAATGTCTACATGGGAGATCCGGCTGCCTCCAACTTTCCGGGTTTTCATATCCACCTTCGGGACAGAGGGAATCCATTGAGCTCCAGGCCTCAGGAAACTCAGAAAAAGGATGAGTTGTTTATTTCAATGGATTCATTCCAGAAGTATAAGTCTTATTACATATTTAAAACAATGTTTAAAACAATGATATGGTTCTTTCCTGTGATATCATTAGATATTTTTACTTTTCTTGTGTTTTTTCTTCCAATATTTTTGTAACTGCCTGTAGTATCTGGATCATTTTCTCTTTTTTAAAAAATAAAAGAGTAAAACAGAATATGATCTGACATAAAATTCATTTTGACCATTCAATTCATCAAGGTGCCAGTCCAATGTGATGATATCAAACTAAATATCCTCCCCCCCAAGTGTTTCAGCATAGAATTGTTAGGATTTCACCCACCAGCAACAGCAGGCTTTGAGACTGTAGGAATGAGTTTCTAGCTCTCAAAAAAATCTATCAGCTTTCCAAATCTGCACGTTCGGATCAGCTAGATACTCTGCGTTCTCAATTTATCTATTCATGCCATTTTCAAACACCCAAAGCACACTGGGTATCACAATAAGTTGCATGAAAGTACAATAAGTTACAATAAGTCTCACGAAGAACGCTTTCAAAGTGCAGAGTGCAACTTGGGAAATTAACAGTCTGAGGAAATAAATGAAAAAATTCTGGTTAACTGGGCTGCCCTTTTTCTGTGACGTTATTTTGAATTAAAAAGCAGAAATGCACCTCCAAGAAATGAGTCATTTGTCACTTTTTGAGTTTTTGTTGAAACCTGTACATAATGTCAAACAACATAGGTGTGGTTTGTTCATCTTATGATTTCTTTTTTGGCTGTTTATCTTGAAAGATCACAGTTTTGGGGAAAGAACACGGCAGTTTTTGTTTTACTCTAATCTTTTTCTCATTGCTAGTGTATTTCCAAATGAGACACGGACATTCTCCTTGTCCCTCAATTTTAAAACATGATTTGATGGCAGACCAGCATTTTAACGACAATATCAGACAGCTTGTAAGTCCATATCTAAGGAAACTATCACCTTCCCTTTCTATCAAGTCAAGAATCTCATTAAGTGCTTCTGCAGGTTAATGAGAAACTAAAATGTGACAAAATTTTTCATTCTGAATGCTTCCATGTCAAAAGTAAGTAAACCGCACCCCTTTGTAGCAGGGTCGTGCACAAGACGAACCCACATTTAGCAGGTTACTCTTCTCATCATTTTCTTTGGTAAGAAGTTAACAGGCTGAATTGAATTTGCCACCGTTCACGTTTGCATAGTGGAAACTTATAGAATATGCAGATATATGAACAAAGTCCAGTTTATATCTAGATAACACTATTTTTATGATTTCTGTGGTTTCACGATTATTTTTTACAGAAATTAAGATGACTAAAACCGTTTTTTATTTTTTATTTTTATAACAAATCAAAGTTTGATTGGAACTCAGATGTTTCCCTCAGAGTCAGGGTAACACTTTTGTATTGATGTGATCATTCGGTACTGTAGAAAGATCTGACAGAAACAGCTCTGCACTGCTGGGCCAACACAGCTGTCATCAGAATTCTCCTTCGGTTTGCCCACAGGGCACTGTAGTTGAAGCTTCTAAAGGAGGAACTGTTCCTTTGCTTAGCCTGATGGAACAGTAAATGGGATGCTAGGATAATTATATTCATTCGTGCCCTACATCCAATCTCATCCATCCATCATTCTTTACAATGCAGCTTTGGTATCTTTTGGACAGATGACACACTGAACTCTTAGAATATGTGGTCAGGATATTCACAGTATTACAAATTAAACCAGCACTCTCTTGATACAAAGCATAAGTTAATCCACAGGCAACTCACAGATCTACTGTTTTATTCATCATCACAACACAGAAGAACACATGGGTTACATTGCTCAAAGTGGATGATCCATTACTGTGACGTGCCAATCACTGCTGCCCACATCAACGGGAAGACAGCCACAGTGGACATGGAAGACAATGAATCTGTGGCACATCCATTTGATACTAAAAAGAGCGTTGCTTTCAGTCCCTAATTTTTTTCTTTTGGTCTTTTGAGTTTTGTTTCCCATACAACGACCATACCTGACCAGGCTGGTTGTCACCCTGGCAGACACCCCATGCAATCTCTACCTCCTTTCCTCCGTGGACACCTCTGCAGCAGCCCCATGCTCTTGATGGAGGGTGACAGACACCTGGAGAGGGCCTGTAACCTCTTCTGTGTGTGGCTGGTTCACAGCAGATCAGCAGCGTTCCCACATTCGTGCTGCAGGTGGTATTATAAGGGAAACACGTTTTTATTGAAATATCTCTGCTCTCAGTGTATTTTTATTTTATTTTTCTTTATTTTGCAGAAGTGGCTTCCTACAGCTCTGCCACTGAGGAAGACAAGGACTTTGAAAATAGTTTTCTTCTTCCTTTTTGGTCACAAGGGCCTGGCAAGTAGACAGACCTCAGGGTCAGTGCTGTGTGGGGCTGCAGGCCTAGGGTTCTCCCTGCTTTGCCTACAAAGATGTGTGACCCTGAACAAGTCATTCTACCCCTGTAGTTCTCATTTTCGAATCTTATATCTAACCACCTGGATAACTGAATTAAAAAACAGGTAAAGGACTTGAATAGACATTTCTCCCAGGAAGATACTCAAATGGCCAACAAGCATACAAAAAAAGGCTCAATATCACCAATCATTAGAGAAATGCGGATCAAACCCACAATGAGATATTACTTCACACATGTTAGGATGGCTATTATCAAAGCAAAACACCAAAACAAAATCCACTAAAGATAGAGGTAGGCAAGGCTATGCAGAAATTGGAATTTTTAGACTGCATTTGTGGGAATGTAAAATGGTGCAACCACCGTAGAAAACAGTGCGGAAGTTCCCCCCAAATTAAAATAGAACAATCATGTGATACACCAATCCCACTTCCGGGTATTAATCTGTAAGAATTGAAGTCAGGATCTCCAAGAGATGTCCCTACTCCCATCTTTATGCAGCACTGCTCCCCATAGCTAACATGTGAAAGCAAGCTAACTGTCCATCAACAAATGAGTAGAGGCAGAAAATGTGACTTGTGTGTGTTGTTACAGCAGTCTGAGTGAACTAAGACGCTAGTGATGGGCTCTTACAGGTACCACTTTATTAAATGCCAACACAGCTCCTTTATATACCCATTTTAAAGGTGTGGCTTCAAGAGGTTACATTAAGTCACTCATTCAAGATCAAGTGTGCAGGCTGCTCTCCAGAAGTTCAAATTTAGGCTGGAAGTCCAAGATCAAGGTGCCAGGATATTCAGTGTCTGGTGAGGGCCTGTGTCTGTGTATGTGTGTCTACACAAACACAATGGCATATTGTTCAGTCTTCAGAAAAGAAGGAAATTCTGCCATTTGTCACAACCTGGATGAACCCTGAGGACATTATGCTAAGTGAAATAAGCCAGACACAGAAAGACACCTTATGACTCTACCTAGGAGGTCAAATTCACAGAAACAGAGTAGAGTAGTGGTTGTCAGAAGTCAGAGGAGGGAGAAATGGGAAGCTTCTGTTTAAAAGCTGTAAGGTTTCTGTTAAGCAAGATAAAAAACTTCTGGAGGTCTGCTGTGGAACGCTGGCCTATGGCTCCATTAGTGTACAGTGCACCAACATTTGTTAAGAGGACAGATTTCATGCTGTGTTCTCACCATAGTAAAAATGAGAGGCGCGGCCTCTGCCATTATTTCACCATGTTTTGCAGGGTGCTCACTAGCTATATGCTAAGCACTCTGCTTGGTGCATTGCTGAGCTTCCCATCGAGGAGCTAAAGGGGTTGAGGATCTGTAATGTGTTTATATTGGGGAAGAGAGATTGGCAGTTGCATCCTCAGGAATCTCAGCATCATCTGGGGCCCTGGTCTTCGGTGCCCACCAGTTTCCTGCTGTCCCCCGATTCCCTGCAGACACGGAGTCATGGGTTACATTATCCCCAAGAGTCCCACCAGGCTGCGAACTCAGAGAGCGGCCTGCACATCTGATCTTCAATGAGTTACTTAGCCTCTGGAAGCCACACCTTTAAAATGGGTTAATAATGAAGTCATGTTGGTGTTTAATGAGGTAGTGCCTGTCACTATCCTCTTAGTTGGTTCCGGCTGCTATAGCAAAGCACCTTAGCCTGGGTGGCCTGCAGATGACAGACATGATTTCCAGCAGCTCTAGAGGCTGATGTCCAAGATCGAGGTGTCAGAAGATTTAATGTCTGACCAGGGCCTGTTTCCTGATGACATCTTCAAGGGTGAAAGGGGTGAGGAGTGCCCTACTTTAAGAGTAGGAATCCCTCTCATGAGGATGCTGCCCCATGACCTAATCACCTCCCAATGTGCCACCTCCTAATACCATCACCCTGGGGTTAGGATTTCCACCCAGGACCTGGGGGGACATGAGCCCTCGGTTCATAGAACCTGGCAACTACTCAGGAAATGCTGGCGCTCATATTTGTTACATTTCGGATTTGGACTCCCCATGGTCCTCTGCGCCCACTGTTTCCCAGAGCCCCAGGGCCACTCTCGGAGGATGGCATTCCAGCTCCTCAGGCCGCCTTCTGCAGTCTCACCTCATCCTTGTTTTCTGTAAGTTTTTTTCTAATTTTAAGCCAAGCACCACTCGTTGATATTTTAGGTATTTCTCCCGCTTTGCTTCCCTCCTACCGCTTCCAGAAATAATGCAGAGCTGCCAATCCCCTTCCCTGCCTAGCAGCTCAAGCTTCTTCGTGTTGTTAACACGTCAACTCCAGCGTCATCCCCAGGGCTGGTGTCAGGGACCAGTGCAGCAGCGCAGGAGCTGGGTCAGAGAGAGGAGGCCTGGGGCCTCTGCCAGGTACAGATCTGGAGCCCCAGTGCAGGCTGCCCCCGCACTGTTTCTCAGGAGCAGCCCCAGAGCCCCAACAGTCCCAGCAGCCCTCGGCCTGCTGCAAGTGAAGGCCATGTATAGCGAGTGGGGGAGCCCAGGCCTGGGCCAGTGAGCTCATGCTGGCAAGGTGGGCCTTCTTGGGGGCTGGGGCTTACATGCATGCAGGAGTGTCTGTGTATTCCCTGAAGCAGGGAGCCAACACTGAGAAAAAGATGGGGAGGCATGGCTCTAGAGTCTAGACTGAACTGTGCTGTTTCAGTAGCTGTGAGGCAGAAGCCATGGGGAAGCTGATGGACCAGTGCCATGGACAAGAAGAAACAGCCCTGCCTCCAGACAAGGGTTGCAAGCTGACCTTTCCACACTGCTCAGGATCTGGAGGCGGAAGGCCTCCACTGACGTCCTGGCTCTGCAGTGGCCTCTACATGCCTTCTCTGGCAGGGATGCTGGGTGCGGGTCCAGTGTGCCTGGTGTACACTCTGGTGGGCCTGGCCTCTTTCAGAGCCAACACCACATAGACAGTGATCTTGGCAGGCCAATAACCTCTCTGGGTCTCCTTTTTCTTGTCTATATATAATGAGTAGAACAATATTTGGCCGAATTTGATCATGTGCATGATAGAGCAGTACCCTCATGGACTTTCCCATTCACTTATTCATTCCATTTCTCGTGCATGCATTCTTTAACTGGCAGGCCACACTCTGCTGCGTTTACACACTGAGGATTCCACTAGGCACAAGATAGATGAGTGCTTGCTGCTATGAAGTTTCCATTCTGGGGGAAGTGACAATAAATGAAGACATGAGACAGGAGTACTCTGTGCATGGCTGGAGAGCCGCTGTGTTGCGTTGGAGAAACCTGTGTCTGCCAATCATGCCATTCAGCTGGACACACTGCTGCCTCCCATGCCCAGTGCATGAGTCGCCTGGGGTTGACAGCTCTGAGGACTCCATGGCTGATCATTCCTGGGGTCTCTTTAGCTAATGTCCTGCTACTGGCAGGATGTCTGGTGCTTGGTCAGCCCAGTGCAGGGTCCTCTGGAGAGAACTGAGTCCTGAAAACCAGTAAGATGAAGTTGTTCAGAGCAGGAAATTTGCTCTCAGAGGACCACTGCATACTAATTGCATAATCGTGGGCAAACTCCTTCTCCTTTTGAAGCCTCAGTTTTCCTATCTGCAAACGAGAGATGAGGATACCTAACTTCACAATACGTGTGAAGCACTCAGCAAGGCATCTGAAGGAAGGAAGCGCTCAGTAGTTGGTACTCCTGTGTCTGTATTATTATTATTGGTGGAAAGTGAGCAGTTTTAATAATATGCCTTTTTTCCCCTTAAGTTGATGTTAGGGTTCAGTCGTGGTATTAAATATTCTATAGGTTTGGAGAAATTTGTAATGACATGTACTCACCTCAATAGTATCATACAGAATAGTTTCACTGTCCTAAAAACCCTCCATACTCTGCCTATCCATCCCATCCTACCCCATAACCCTTTGCAAGCACTGATCTTGTTCTTGTCTCTGTAGCTTTTCCTTTTCCAGAATGTCACATAGTTGGAAACACATGGTCTGTGCCTTTTCAGACTGCCTTCTTTCATTTACTAATATGCATTTAAGTTTCCTCCATGTCATTCTATGGCTTGATAGATGATTTCCTTTTATTACTGAATAACTGTCTGGATAAACTGCAGCGTATTTAACCATGCACCTATGGAAGGGCGTCTTGGCTGCTTCTGAGTTTGGGCCATTATGAATAAAGCTGCTGCAACTATCTGTCCGCAGGATTTTGTGTGGACGTTGGTTTACAGCTCCTTCAGATAAACATGAAGGAGCAATAACATGCTTCTTTAATGGCATAATTCTCTCTTGAGAATTATGGCATTATCCATTGGCAGAAAAAAGATAATTTTCTAACTTATTTTAAAATTACAATTGACCTATTTATTTGTAACTCTTCATTGTTACTTTATTCAGACTTACTGATTCAGATTGATTTGGAGCCTCACTTCTTCTTTAATTCAGCCAATATTTACAAAGCTTCTCACCAGGTATTGAATATGGAGCTAGCGATAGAGACATAAACAAATTGTCACCTGTGCCCTCAAGACTAGCCCAGAAACAGACAAGGAAGCCAAGATGTGGAATATGAGGCTGTCATAAAGGAATGAGCAGGTGTGCATGGGCATGTGGAGTGCAGAGGCCAGGTCTGCACGGTGAGGTCCTTGAGGGAAGTGGTTAGAGGGGAGGCCAGGTGGGAGGTTCCCTCTATATTGAGCTTCTTCCATGTGTCCCCCAACCTTCTGCTTTCCTGAACCGTCACACATTGAGGGATGTGTGGGATAAACACCTAACAGTGAAGCCTGGACTCACAGTGGAGCAGAATGAGGAGAAATGGATAGATGCGGCCACAGACATTTCACAGTAGAATCAACAAGAGTCAGTGATGAAGAGGATATATTTGCAGAACTGACAGAAAAGAAGATGAATTTGGTTTTTTTTTTTTTCATCATTCTCTGCATCCAGGGGAATCTGAAGTGATCGTGGCTGTGACTTCTGTTTGGGTGACATGCAGTTTGTGTCCTGGCCGATGACGGGATGCTTTCCTTCTGGTTCATCACGCAAGCATGTCTTGCTCTCTGTGGGGCAGGGGATGAGTTTCTTGTGACACCTTTGGCATCCATGACCAATCTTCCACTCTGGTGTCTCTGAGAGCCCCCACCACACACATACTCACTTCGCTCATTAGAAGGAACAGCAGGCCAGGTTAATGACCCTGGCTTAGAAGACAGAGGACCGCGGCTTCCCTTTCCCCTGCTGCCTTAGAACGGGGCCCCTTGAGTGAGCTGTGGCCAGGCTCAGTCCCCATTCATATCTCCACCTAGTGTCACTGATATGTGATTCCTCTCCACAATGGTACTGATTACTCCAATTGAGTCTTCATGTTCAGGCATTTAGAGGAAGCTTCAGATGCAAAATTGTTTACAAATTCAACTTTTTTTGAGTCTGAACTCTGAATGTAAAAAATACATTTGCATTAATCTATGAGTGTAAAAGGTAGCCACAGGTCCCGTTAAACACTCAGCTCCCTGCCTGCTGCAAGTGTGCTGGGGTAGCAGATTCCTGGTGGGCGGAGCGGGAGTGGTTCCTCACCCTGGGCATTGCCGTGTTGGGGTGAGCTGGACACATCTCGAAATGAGATCACCGGTGCTTCCTTTTCACAATCTCCTCAGACCCAAACTGTCTCCCATACGGTAAATCACTTCTATGCCCTGCCCCACCCCATCACAATCTCACTCCTTACACAAAGTCTTCCTGACTCACTCCCGTCTACACGTGCAGTACAAGACGCCTCCATGCACCTCTTCATCTCTCCCCAGCCCTGTCTGCCTCCCATTCCCATAGACTCCTGCTGTGCCTCAGATGACAGGGGCCAGCCTGATGCCCTTGGCCCTGAGACATTGCTGTGTGGTCTGGCCAGTGACCCTCCTGGCTTTCTGGGCCTCCCTGGCTGTTGCTGTGAAGCCATGCTCACTGTTGGCATTGCTGGGGCTCTGACCTCTCTGCCTGCTTCCAGACTTGAATGAGCTGCCGTGGCCTAAGGAGGGCCTGCTGCCAAAGTCTGTGCACTCCCTGTAGGGCCAACTAGACAAATGGACCTGAGGGTATGGGGAAGACAGGAGTCACATTCCTCCCTCCCTTCTCTCCCATGGACTGCGTCACAGTTTTCTTCCATAAAGCGCAGCTCATAGGAGGAAATCCACGGACGTGAGTAGATGAAGTTGTAAAGTAACTGACCGCCTTCCCCACGGAAGCCAGTGTAAATGTGTGTTACTGAGGGAACTCCCATGAGAAAAAGGGACTAAAGTTTGCTGAGACCTCTGATAATTTTTCAGATGAAGATTACAGGGATGGACGTTTAGTCACTGAGACCCATCTCACGTTGTTTGAAGTTTGTCTCCAGGGACATTAACTCCCACAGCTTCTAGACTACTTGGTTCTTAGACTGGAAATCCAGGTGAGAGCTTGGTTGGCGCCACACAACAGGACCTCCAGGCCCAAGTGCCGTAGGCTGGAAGAAGCTGGGGCACAGAAAGAGGCTGTGGTGGGCAAGGAGGGCCCTGAGGGAGAATGAGGAAAGATCTGACACAGGTTGCTTGAAGCAGGGCACTTCTACCGTGAACCTGAACTTGCCTGGAGTTGTGTATCTCAGGTAGCTCTGAGACCAGAACTGGGCTGAAGAAATGCTGTGGGAAACCAGACATCTGCTGCAGTCTGTGCTAGCCTCATTCATTCAGCTGGGCTGTGTCTTGGGCCATATCCTTATTGAAATCCCCCTCCTGGCCTCTGTACAAACGAACTACACAGTGGCAACTGATGAATACTATCATAAGCTTAGCTAGGGGGAAGCTCCAGGCACAGCTACCCCTCTGGTGTGGTATCCTTACCAGAGTAAATTAACCAACTATCATCTCACTGCCTCTCTGCTCAAATCTGTCTTCCCTTGGCCTGCTTTGCGATTCTCGAGCTGTGTGATCCCTGGGCCCTACCTCCCCTGCCAGTGCGTGCACTGCTGTCTTTTTCAATAGTCAGCCCTGGAGAGGAGGTACAGCAGAGGTTGGGCCCTCTATTCCTGATTCCTACGTGCTCTTTTTCCTACTGCAGCATGGCTGGCATTCTGGAGTCCTGGGGTGCCCAGTGAGCTTCTCTGGCACGCCAGAGGATGACTTCCCACAGACCATCTCTGCCCTGCCAGCACCCTGGCAGGAGGACTTCTCTTCTACTTGCAGAAAACAGCCTCAGGTCCGACTCTTAACTTTGGAGCTGAATGAGCCCTCTTCCTCCTTGGCTTTCCCCCTCAGTCCTAGAAGTAGATAGAACTCCCTGCATTTGCCAAGTCCATATTCCTCTGAGTTATTTTTCTGTTACCCCTTTTAGTAGTTCACCATGTTATTAGTTAGTAATTCTTTATGCTGAATTTTCCCTGTTCAAATTACAGAAGGGTGGCTTCTGTCTCTTCACAGGTCACTTATAATCAGACACAATCTCTGACTTCTGAGAGGCAGCTGCTTATTTGGTGAAAAGGTTTTTTTTTTTTTTTTTTTTTTTTTTTTTTGCCATTTCTTACAGTGAGGAAGAACCCAGGGCAGTTTGCTCTTACACAGCAAGGACAGCAGTACGTGTTCACTCTTGTGCGCCACAGCTCTGCCAACTTTCTTAACCTCTTATCCGAATGCAGTCCAGCGGGATCTAACTGCCTCAGCATTCCGGGGCTCATCATGTCAGCCACATAAAGAGCACCACACTCATTGGACCTGGGGATTAAGAAATGTGCAAATAGTGATATGCGAGAGTGCCAGAAATGGGAGGACAGAATCATGACAATTCATTTACCTGTATGAAATTTTGAGGGTCTAAGGGACTAGGCTATGGTCCATCTCATTTAAGAAAAAGGACAAATCACTGCTCCTCACACTTCCTTCGACTGAAAAACAAGGTGTGCAGCTCTCTCTGGATCTTAGGATGCTATTCTCCACATTTGTTAGCACTTCCCTGATGACAGCAACTTGTGCTGTGATTTGTGATACTTGCCCTAGACGTGCCCCCAGCCTTCATTCTTCCAGACCCGCTCTTGCCCTGTTCCTTCTCTTCTGGCTTCCCCAGTCCTAGCTCTGTGGCCCGCCCTGTGATCAGGCGGGCGAGCCTTGCCTCTAGGTTAGATTTGAGCTCTCCCCAGAAGACTCTGGCTTGCCTGTGGCTTTGGCTCTTAGCACCTTCAATCCCTGCACTAAAAATTCTGCACCCCAGTCCTGGTCTTAGGACTGATATTGGCAGGGCTGGTAGGGCCTCTGTGAAGGACACCCCATCTGGGCTCCCTTTGGAGCTCAGTGCAGTGAGCCCAGCTTCAGCAGGCTCTCATCAGGCAGGAGGAGGCCACAGGTAGCACATGGGTGAATTTTTGTGGCTAGAAATCAGAGAACGGGTGGAAAGCCCACATTGCAGTTGACGCTGCGCCTGACACAGGAGCCACTGCAAGATTAGGGGGAATGAGGACTTGGTGAAAAACAGAAACTGCCTACAGGGCTGATCAGGAGACACCTGAGCCTCTGGGATTTCCCAGTTTGGGGAGGGTACTGGGCTCCCACAGGTCATGATGCAGCCAGTCTCTTCTAGAAGCTCAGAGGCCGGGTGAACTCAGAATATATATGATTTCAGTAAAAATTTCATGAACACTCAGGTCAAATCACCATTTAGGTCCTTCCAGTCCGGAGCTTGGGTGATTTCATGAGCCCTCTTCTCCAGCTAAACTCTGAGGTCCAGACCTGGGGTGAACCTGTCTGCAGTGAAGCTCCTGGGGTCATTTCAGCCCCTGTCCCCATGGCCTCTCCCGAGGAGGGCCACTGTTCTTCCTGAGCTCTGGGAGCAACTCTGCTGTGGGACAGCACTTTCTCCCTGGTTGAGGGTGGATTGTGACCCGCCTCAGCAGTGACAGAAGGTTATGTCACATGAGAAGAACCAGGGACAGAGAGCAACGTTCAGAAAAGGCCACATGGAGATGCCAGTGTGCCTGGGCGGGGTAGAGGTGGGGCCTGGAGAAGGGTGCCGCTCCCTAGGGAGAGCACTGGGTGGGGCAGGAGTCCAGGGAGCAAAAATCAACACACCCATGACTCACAGGCCCTGGAAGCAGAATGATACTATTCCCTTGACTGGCGCCCCAACCCAGACACTTGTGCCGCATTGGAGAGGACAGAGCTGCTGTCCCTATTTGCTCTGGGCAGCATGGCTGTGGTGAGAGGCAGGTCAGCTCTTGGGGGAAGGCTTAAGCTGTGAAGCCAGGTGGCCCTCACCTCGTCACTGCCTGTGTGACCTTCAGCAGGAGTTGTATTCTATAAGCCTTAGATTCCCAATCTGTAAAATGTTTCATAGGACTGTTGGTGAGGGAGGAATGACGTAGAATGTATTAAAGATTTAGCCAGGTGCCTGACACAGAGCGTGTGCTTGGTTAGTGCGAACATCCTTATTCTAGTGTAAGGGAAAGGCAGGTCAGAGTCCTGGAGAGGAAGTGCCCGCTCCCCAGGTGTCTAAGGTGGCCCCTTCCCTCTCCTCCTCCCTGTGGGGACAGAGTACCAAGGTGGAAGCAGCCTGGAATGACAGCCAAGCAGCCTGGGACCTGCCTGTGCCACTACTGGGCACTGCGTGCCTCCCTCTTGCCTTTCACTTCTGGAGTGGGCACTGAGCAGCAGCCTCTGACACCCAGGGGCAGGAGGCTCTGGGCAGCAGGGGCACAGGCACGCCCAGGAGGAGAAGGTCACAGGGACGGGCTGGAAGGAGGATAATTCCAGGAAACCTCCCAGGACGATGCTGACACTGGGGTCCCTGTCTGGAAGGGGAATAGGTGGCAGTGGGCACCAAGATGGGGATGGCCTTGGGGGCTGGGTGAGGCACTGGCTGGACTGCTGTACATCAGGGCATGGCCCCTTGCTCTGAGGCAATTCACAGAAGCCCCAGGCCTCTGTGCGGCCCCCAAGGGAAATGCTTCCCCAGTGCCCACAGGCTGTGGTTGGGACACAATTCATGAGGCTGATCTGTATTTCCAGCAGGACACAGTGCAGAACAGGCTTGTTTGATGGGATGTGGAGACTGGGAGCAGCTGTGAGGAAGTGCAGAAGAAGGAAGAACTCAGCCTGCCCTCAGGAAACTCTGGACTCATGGAAGGAAGGTGCTGTCCATGTCACCAGTGCTGCGCAGACTGCCGAGGATGGGAAGGTTCACTCGGGAGATCGCTGGGCATCCTGGGAAGAAAGAAGGACACTTTGTAACCAGGAGCCTTGGACCCACTACCTACTGCCATGGATCCTTGAACAGGCCTTTACCCTCTCAAGAATTAGTTTCCCTGAGCCTCTTTCGTTCTGCCAGGGCCCCAAGCATTGCTGGGACATGGGAGAGTCCCTCGGCTCTGTGATGTGTCATTGGTGCACAGTGACAATTTCTGACCTGACAGAGAGCAGCCTTCCCATTTGCATTCACACAAATGAATCTGGGGAAAGGAAAATGCTAGATTTGGAAACTTAGACCACGAACGCTTCTCTCTTCCAAGTTTCCTATAACCCATAGAAATCCGGGCTTAAATCAGAAGAACTTCCTGACTTTGCCCTTCTTATGATCTTGAATAGCGATTGCCCTCTGCATGTTAGTTTCCTCATCTGTAAAACAGACTCACAGCTAATTCTGAGGCTTACCTGCAGTGATGGGGGTGAAAGGTGTCTATAAGTTGGAGAGGCCTGTGCACATGGTACTGTTGGGGGGGTGACAGTGTGAGCCTGGTTACTGTCATCCCTCAGGCCTGCTGCTTCTCCTCAGGTCTCACCACCAGCATGTCATAGCCTGAGGCTGCCCAGGTCCATCTTGTGACATCAGAGCAGACATGCAAGCCCAGGCAGGAGAATGAAAATGCTATCCAGATGTTCCCAAAAGAATGCTCCCTACACGTTGCCATGACCAGAGAACTTTCTGGAAACAGCACCGATGCATTGGGTAGCTTTTCTTTTCCACAAATAGCATCTCCGGCTGTGTGGCCTGGAGTCTCCTGAGAATCTCTGCCGCCCAGAGGCCCCTTCCGGCTCCTCCTGTCAGCTGAGGGGCAGGCTTGGCAACGCTGGAGAGCAAGTGGCTCCTGCAGACGTCAGCATCGGCTTGGTCTGAGGAGCATTTGTCTTGGTGCAGATGAGCCGAGCCTCTGGGCTGCTAATATGGCTTCTCCAGCGTTCTTTCCAGGAGGCCGGCTCATTTCTCAGTCTTGATCGTGGAATGACTGAAAGTTCTCCCCTCTAAAAACCCACCTTTTTAGTCACTCTTTGTTGAAAGCTTAAACTCCTGGACCCAATGCAAAGGTGAAGCTTCCAGATACACCTGCCCCTTTCATTTTGAACACAGCGTTCTGGCGGTGTGGGGGAGAATCCGAGAAGGGCTACGATCATTCTGAGGCAGAAACTGCGCTTTTCAGGTCCCTGGGTCACTTGAAGACATGATCTTTCCCATCACAGTACCTGGCTTTTCCCTTTGCTCCAACTTAAACACTCCACACACTCGGGCAGGAATCACACAGCCAACATCAGGACTTTCTGACAGGCGGGCCATGGCAGCCAGTTACTCTGAGAACTGGTTCACACATGGGCTGAGATGTGGATTCCTCCTCTCTGTGGGTGGAGACTGGGACTGCCATGGGCCTTCCTGGCTGAACACCTTCAGGCAGCAAGTGGCAGCCCCAAGCAGAGATGCCAGCATGCCCTAGTTCCTTGGCAGGGCTCACACCCTCCATATATGCATGCCACAAATGAGAGGGGGCTGGGCAATACCCTCTCCCCACACCCATACCCAGAGCGCAGTCACCCTCTCTCCTGCTCCCCTCAACAGCCTCTGCTTTGAGAAAGCTTTTCCTAGACAGGTCATAAGGAGCTTTCCCGGTCGCCTCTCTGGCGCCCAGGCTTTGTTAACAAAACTTCCCCCTCCACTTGTCTTCTGTCCCTCAGATTCACTGGTGGACACCCTCCTGCACTTAAGTCACCAAATCCCACAGAGGGTTAGAGAAGCCGGGGCGGCTTTGGAGCGAGACAGACCTGCGTTCTAATTCCAGTTTTGGTTCAAATAACTAGCTGTGTGCCTTGGGGCAAGTCATTTGTTTAGTTTTTCTTCATCAGCTTCCTTCTCTGTAAAATGAGAATGGGCTTGAATAAAAACAAGCCTGTGAAGTATTTAGCAAAGAGCTGGCACAGGGTAATCACTACGTAGTTACTACTGTTACCATGTGCTGTCGTGGTCATCACCAGGCAATTACCTGTCCCTTTCTCTTCCTTTCATGACTTCAGACGGCACTTCTAAAAGTCCCCACCACAGCATCTGACACAAGGCAGCAAGACTGTAGTGCTGTCTAAGAAAATACCCTGCACTCCAGCCACAAACTCAGCTCTCATCCAGACAATTTGAACACCCGGCTACCTGGAAGTTTGATTTCTTCTTGGCTAAATCTACAACGTGGGAAATTCTGCAGGAATAAATGACCCAGTTTCTTGAACAGATTACATTGAATGGGAAGAGGGGAATGCAGGTGTGACAGATGTAAAGGAAGCAGCCGTCATGCGTAGGCCTGGATGGAACCTGATTGAAACACAGTGACTGTAAGAAGTTCCCTCTCCTCAATCTTTTGAAAACATCAAGAAATTTGAGCATAAGCCAAGTACTCATTTAATTGTTAGAAATCTTGTTAGATATAATTGTAGAACAGCAGTTATGGGCCAAACATGTTTATTTATTAAAAATACATCAAGAAGTACTTTCAGGTAAAATCACAATGCCTGGAATTTGCTTTAAAATATCCAAGGAGAGATCTTAGGGTTGGTAGACAAAAGAAGCTGAGTATGAGCGGATACTTGGGAGCTGGGGAAAGGGTGGAGGCTGAGGTTGAACACTCTTCACTCTTCTTTCTACGTTCATGTATGTGTGATGTTTCTGTAATGTGATAAGTATAAAAGTAAACGAAAGCTGCCACTGACCTGACCGTATCCGGGTTCCTGGTTTCAGCTCAGCTGCCTATATTCTGGGAGGGACTCCTCTCCAGCTGAGGGATCAGAGGGGATTGGCTCCCTCACACACACACAGCCCTTTCCACAACAGTACCTGCTGCCCTGGCACTTGGGCCTCTGCCTTCCACCCTCTCTGCCATGCCAGACACGCAGGACCGCAGGCCAGTGACCTAACCCCTCTGCACCTCTGCCGTGGTGATATCAAGCCCCAAGGTTTGTGTCTGTGGCATGAGAAGCACTCCGAAAGCACTGCTCCGCTCCTCTCCCAAGCGCTGTTCTCTCCTGGTCTATCTAAACCTCAGATGGCTACAGGACCCCAGCACTCTGTGAGCCTGTCAGGGGTGCTGACGGCTTCAGTGAGGAAGGCCTGGCAGTCTGGGGTGAGGAAGACAGCTCCAGGCCCTGTCACCTCCCCCTTCCTGTGCAGATCTGTGAACCAGAGCTTCAAGCAGCTCTAAATAAACTCGAGAGCTCCTGGCTATGCAACATTGATATCTTGGCCTCGAATGGGGAAATCTGAGCCAACTGAATATCTTCCTTGAAGAATCTGCTAATTTTGATGCCAGGAGCACTTCACCGGCTGTCGATGGCTCCAGTGAAAAATGAACCAGCAGAGACATGTCTGACCTGCTGTGGATTCAGATCCAACCACATGTGTGAGACTTAGGAGACAGGCACATGGATGGGCATGTTGTCAGCAGAGGCTGGCTTCAGACTCAGGCCGAACAAGTACAGGAGCCCAGACCAGGTGGCCTTGGCCCTTGTAGGCAACAGTGAGAATACTGATTTATATTAAGAGGAATGGAAGATTTGGAGAGTAAACGATTCTGATTTTCACTATCAAATGACAAGAACTGAACTTCTGCTTTTAAGTAGTTATAATTAGGTCACTGCAAAATTAACAAAATTAATAAGCTTGTATCTGGGAGACTTCCTAAGATAGCAGTGTCCATCACGGTAATGGAACAGGTTATGCCACACAGCCCAGCCACTCTGTTGGGGGAGCAGCCCCTGTCGGGACACCCTAGGAAGAGGATGCAGGCCTTCCCCATCAGCCCAGGGAGGTATGGCTCAGTAGTTTAGATACTGGTGGTAGTCCCCTCACCCTCTTGCCCAGTGTCTACAAAGGGTTGTTTTGTTCATGTTGTCCAGAGGCCTAGTTGCTTATTACAGGAGGGTAAGTCCAGTTACTGCACTGGGGCCTCAGGCAGAATTGTTGGGGTACCTTCTTGTTTCCCGTTCCCTCCTCTATCCCAGGCAGGTCCTGGCTAAAGACGTCCTTGGTCAGCTGGGTGTCAGGGGGTTGGATCTTGCCCCTCGACTCCTGGCCACAGGGAGCTTTCTCCTTATTTGCAGCCCAAACCAATAGCCTCTTGCTCTGTCCTTCAGGGATTTAGGGAATAGCTGGTCCTCTCCCACACTCCAATGGATCACACGTTATTGATATCATGTGTATCTGGTCACCACCCAGGGTGGGTTTCTGTGGCCCGTGTCCAACTCCATACAGATCCTGTTCCCCATCTTCCATACCCCACAGGCATTTTCCTCCGTGTGCACTCTCAGAGGCTGTGATGATGAGTGGTTGTAAAGAGCCTGCACCCCTTCTGTGTCAACTTCATCACCAATTAAGTAAACTTTGGCATCCTCAGAGGAAAGATTATATTATAAATTCTTAACATATTTAGAAATATCAGCATGATCATTATAATGCATTATTCAGTTACTTAAATGTGCTTTAAAAAAAACACCATGAAATATATCTTCACTGTACAGGCATCTGTTGTTTCGTGCAAACGATTAGCTGTCACTGAATCATCAATTTTTTATTTTACTGTGTGTCTTAGGCTATTTGTTCTAATTAAGGCCCATGCGTGATGCCATGCAAGCTTGCCTGACTCTGGAAGGGGCTCCAGTCCTGCTTTGTCTAACAATCCTGAATGTGATGGATGGGCATTCCCCAGGAGTCAGGATAGTGGAACAGGCATGTGGGGGACGAGTGACTTCAATCTCACCCACCCCTGCAGGAAGGTTTCTGCCCACCAGGACCCCAGCCAGCCCTGCCTGCCTGAGTCCCACTCTCCCTTCCCCACCTGATGTGTCTCTGACACCCCAGAGAGGAGGCTGCAGAGAGAGCCATGGCAGCTCCTGTCCTGCTCTGCCTGGCGGGCCACCCAGGGGACAGTGGCAGGCCCTGTGGTGGGCACCCTGGGTTCTGGGCCAGGTGGGAGTTGGGACTGCAGGGAGCAAGGGCCAGGAAGGAGGCAGTTCCTGGGACTGGGATTCTTCCCTGGAGATGCAGGCTCAGAGCAGGTCTCCTCTCCTGGGCTCCAGGTAGAGACCAGAGGGCTGGTGCTGGGAGATGGTGGTAGGGAGAAGAATGATATTTTATTAAGGGGTCACTGTGTAATGAGAGGGATTTATAGATAATAAGGTTAAGAAAATTAAAAGTGAACATGATAATGAGGTGAGACAAGAGGGTTTATTGTTTTCCCTCTGGTCACATCAAGTCTACCAAGCATAAAAGATAGGAAATAAAAACAGAAATGGAATTGTCCCTTTCACAGGAGTGCTCTAAAGGCGACATTTCTCATAGGTGGGTTTGATGTTGCCTTCACACTATAAACTCACCCTTCCCCTCTCCCTAAGCATCCCCCACCCGCCCTCCCAGCATAGGTCCCTCCAGTGAGACATCCACCCCCTCCCCCATCTAACAGCCACTTCTTCCCCATCTTCTGGACTCTCCCCAAGGCCCTACCTTACTGCCTGATCTGGAAGCCCATGATTTCCCTGGGGACTTTGTCCTTGAAGACCAACCAGGATATGCACCAGCTACAAGTCTCAGAAACCTAAACAATCTGTTAGAGCATAAGCCAGTTCTAAATAGTTTAGGAAATTGGATGAAAGTTTTGGCACTCACAAATCATAATGTCGTTGATTTGTGTGTGCGGGTGGTGTGTGCATGTGTGTGTGAAGAGGGATCCCTGCTCTTAGGGATATGGTACTCCAAGGCACAGAGTCCCGCCTGAAGCACCACTGTATAATGAGAGTGACTCCCATCCAGCTGTTTGGAGGATGAAGTGGAGGAATGTGTGCAGTGATGACTCACAGGCTACAACAAGGGATTTCCATTCCCGTTCTTACGGTGCTGGGGGTGGTCTTGCAGAATGAGTATTAGCATGGTTCCCCACCTCTTAGCTGTTGGTCTTCGGGACTAGTTGAGAGCATGGGCACTCCAAGGTGTTTCTGTTCTGCCCGAGATAGGGATATGAGGCAAACATAGGCCTTTGGTTTCTCCAGGATTGATATATCCCAGAAGTGTGTTGGAAATGAAGTCTCCATGGGCTTATGGAACAGAGAAATGAAGAAGGGAAAGAGAATGATCATTCGTGCTCCTCCTGGCCCTGGCTTACAGCAGGTCATACGGCTCCTGCATGGCAGCATGTCCCTCATGTTTCCCTCTCCTCTTCTGATTCCATCACCCCTGCCTCCCAGGAATGCATATCCCAATGAAGTGCGCACAGAAGTTTTGGGTTTAATTTAACTTTTTATATTGAGAGAATTATAGATTCACATGCAGTTGAGAAAAATAATGCAGAGAGACCCTTGTTGCCTTTACTCAGTCTCCTCCAGTGGTAACAACTAGAAAATCTGTAGGAAGTATCACAACCAAGAGGTTGGCTTTGATACAGTGAAGATACAGAGCCATTCCACTGTCTCAAAAGAACACCTTCTTTCACCCTTTCAGAGGCATGCCAGCTCCCCCCAGTGTCTCCTCCCTGTCTCCTGGCAACCCACTAATCTGTTCTCCATTATGTAATTTTACCATGTCCAAGAATGTTAGATACGTGAAGTCAAACAGCACGTCACCTATGGCGATTGGTGTTTTCACTCAGCCTAATTTCTGAAGACTCATCCACTTTGCTGTGTATGTTGGTAAGCTCACCCCCTTTCACAGCTCAGTACTGTCCTATCAGATGAAAGTGCCACAGTTCATTTAACCATTCACCTATTGAAGGATGTCTGGGCTGATTCCATTTTTTTTACTATTACGGATAAAGTCTCTATGTTTCTGTAAACAGATTTGTTTTTATTTTTTCCTTATAAAAATGCCCAGGAATGCAATTTCTGGATCATATGGTACTTGTATGCTCAGTTTATTGAGACACTGCCAAACTGGATCCCAAAGGAGCTGTATCAGCTTACAGCTTACATTCTCCCCAGTTTACACTTCCAATGTACAGGCGATCCCACTTCTCGGCAACCTTGCTGGCATTTTATGTTGTCGCTAGTTTTTGTTTTAGGCATTCTGACAGGTGTCTAGTGATATCTTCCTGTGGCTTTAGTTTGCATGTTCCTCATGATGTTGAAAATGTTTTCATGTGCTTCTTTGCTTTCTGTGTATTATCTGTAGTTAAATGTCTCTTCATATCTTTCGCTCATTTTCTAATTGGATTAATTGTTGTTTTGAGTTTTCAGAGGAGCTTTTTGCAGGGAAAATCTATTAGTAGTTTACAAGCAGTTTTACAGCTTCTATTCTATACTTAAGTGAGTGATCCAGTTGGAAGTTAATTTTTGTGTAAAGTGTGAGGTTTGGGTCAGTGTTATTTTTTTCCCCATGGATGTTCAATTTCTCCAGCAATGTTTGTTGATGAGATTCTCCCTCTTCCATGAAATTGCTTTGCACCGTGGTCAAAGTCAATCAGGCATGTTTGTAAGATCTTTCTCTGGATTTTTTTTCTGTTCCATTAATCTGTGTGTCTATCCCTCCATCAATACCACACAATCTTGTTTACTATAGCAATATAATATGTCCTGAAATTAGGTAGAGTCATTTACCCTACTTTCTTTTTATTTTCCAAAATTGTTTTAGCTACTCTAGTTCTTTTTTACTTTATATATAAATTTTAAAATAATTCAGCCTGTATTAATAATAAAGCTTGCTGGGCTTTTGATTAAAAAATTGCCTTAAACCTGAATACCAGTTTAGGTAGATTGACATGTTTACTAACCCATAAATGTCTTTTCATTTATTTATATCTTCTATTATTTCTTTCATTAGGATTGTGTAGGGTGTAGCATACAAGTCCCACACATGTTTTGTCAGACCTATACTTTAGCATTTCACATTGCTTTGAGTGATTATAAATGGTAATGCATTTTAAATTTTGGTGTCTGTTATGTACGAAATTGTGCCTACCCCCACCGCTTCCCCACAGATTGATATGTGGAAACTCTTAACTCCCAAGGTGATGGTGTTTGGAGATGCACCTTTGGTAGGTGATGAGGTTTAGATGAGGTCATGAGGGTGAGGTCTTCATGGTAGGATTAGTGCCTTTGTGAGAGGAGACTTCAGAGAGCCTCCACATGCTCTCAGTAGCATCCTGGGACACAGGGGAAAGCGCTGTCTACAACCCAGGAACTGGCTCACAAAGTGAGCTGTGTCCCCTCCTCCTCTGTATTTTGGAAGAGTTTGGGAAGAATTGGTGTTAATTCTTCTTTACGTGTTTGGTAGAATGTATCAGGGAAGCCATCTAGTCCTAACTTTTCTTTGTGGGAATTAAAAAAATAACTACTAAGTCAATATATTTTTTGTTTGTTTATTTATTTATTTTTGACAGGAGTTTTACTCTGTCACCAAGGCTGGGTTGCAGTGGTGCAATGTAGCTCACTGCAGCCTCCAACTCCTGGGCTCAAGTGATCCTCCTGCCTCAGCCTCTTGAGTAACTGGGACCTACAGGTGCACGCTGCCATGCCCTTCTATTTGTTTTATTTTTATTGTTTACAGAGATGGGAGTGTCACTTTGCTGTCTAGGCTCTCCTTGAACTCCTGGCCTCAAATCTTCCTGCCTCCTCCTCCCAGAGTGTTGGGATTACAGGTGTGAGACACAGTGCCTGGCCTATATTTACCTATTAGAGATCTTTTCAGATTGTCTGTTTCTTTCTGAGTCAGTTTGTGTAGTTCTAAAAATGTATTCAGTTTCACTAGGTTCTCTAATTTTTTGGCACGTAATTATTCACTGTTATCTTTTATAGTACTTTTTATTTCTGTAAAGTTGGTAGTAATGTTTCCAATTTCATTTCTCCTTATAATAATTCAACCTTTTTTTTGTAGTCCAGCTAAGATTTGTCAATTTTGTTATTTTTGGAGAAACAACTTTTATTTTTGTTGGTGTTTTTTGTTGGTTTTTATTCTTTATTTGGTTTTTCCCACCATAGTCAGAACTTCTCCCTTCTGATTGCTTTGGGTTCAGTTTGCTTTTCTTTTAGTGTCTTCGGGTGAAAGATTAGGCTATTAATTTGAGATTTCTTTATTATAGATATTTGTAGCTGTAAGTTTTCTTCTAAGCACTCCTTTTTGGTATATCCCATATTTTTTGGCATGTTGTGTTTTTGTTTTTCACCTCAAAGTATTGACTGATATCTCTTCTTATGTGTTCTTTGTTGTATCCATGGCTTGTTTAGCAATTTTTTAATTTTCATAAAGTTTAGAGTTTCTCAAATTTTATTTTTTTATTTCTAATTTCATTCTATTACAGATAGAGAACATACTTGGTACGGTTTAAACTTTTAAAAATGTATTAACACTTGGTTTGTGTCCTACCATGTGGTCTGCGTTGGAGAATGTTCTGTGTGCACTGAAGAAGAATGTGTATCAAGCTGCTGTGGGTGAAGTGTTCCGCAGATGTGGAGATGTCTCATTAGTTCATCGTTTCATTATGTACTTTTATTGCTCTTCTGTCCTATTGTTTTATCCATTATTGACAGTGGAGTATTGAAACCAACAACCATTACTGTTGAATGATCTCTGATCTCTTTTTTTCCTCATTTATTTCATGCACATGTATTTTGAAGCTTTCTTTTTTAATTTATATAAGTATAATATTGAATGATAATATTCATGATTCTTTCAACTTCTTGATAGATTGACTTTTTATTATTATAAAATGTCTTTCTGTGGATTGTAATAATAGTTTTTGTGTTTAAGTTTATTTTGTGTGATATTGGTATAGGTACTCCAATTACTTTTTGGTTACTGTTTGTGTGCTGTATCATTGTTATCTCCTTACTTTTAATTTAGTTTTCTCTTTAAATCTTAGAAGTATCATTTGTATATACATATAGTTGAATTATATTTTTAAAAGAGAGCCTGCCCATCTCTTTCTTTAAATTTGAGTGCTTAATTCATTTATATTTAGTGTAATAACTATTAAGGTTTATTTCTGCATTTTGGTCTTCACCTTTTAAATGTCTGATATCATTTTTGTTTCTTTTTTATTACTACCTTATTTTGTTAAAATATCTTCTCTTACATTTTATTCACTTGTCATTTATTTGACTAGTTTTTGTTATTTTCCTAATGCTTGTCCTGGAGGTTAAAATTAACATTTTGACTCATATGTTGTTTAGATTAATTTCAATATTAAATAATTTCAATATTATATTTATGTAATTTAAATATTATATCAAAACTTTGCTCCAGTTTGAGTGATGTATACAATCCTTACCAAATGTTACATTCCTTTCTCTACCCATGTAAAATATAATTATCTGAAATATTTTCTCTACGTACATCTAAAAATACACTAAACGGTATTATAATATTTTCTTACGCCTTCAAACATAATTTGAAATATTGAAGAGGAGCTCTAAAATCTATTGCATGTACTCATATTTTTATTGTTATCATGTATTTTTCCTTTCTATGATTTCTTCTTTTATGATTTTCTTTCTGTTTAGAGAACTTTCTTATGTATACTTTTAAGGTAGGGTGCTGGTGACAAAGTTACTTAGTTTTTCTTCATTTGAGAATATCTTGATTTCTGTTTCATTCCTAAAGGATGCATTTGCTGGATACGTAATTCTAGATTGGAAGTTCTTTTCTTCAGTACTTGAAACCTATTGTCCCAGTACTTTCTTGCCTTCATGATTTCTGTGAGAAATACATTGTCATTAGAATTGTTTTTCCTTTGTAAGTAAGATGTCTTCAGTTTTTAGAAATTTGACTCTGATATGTCTTGGCCTGGGTAGCTTTGAATTTATCCTGTTTGGGATTGACTTGGCTTCTTAAAACTGCAGGTTTATGACTTCTAACAAATTTGGGAAAATTGTAGCCATTTTCTAAAGAAATAGTGCTTCAGCAGCAACTATTTTCTCATCTACTTTCAGGACTCTGGTGATGCAAATAATAGATATTTTGCATAGTTCCACAATTTTTTGCTTAATCTCTTCTCATTTTTATTTATTGGTGTATTTTTTTCTTGTTGTTCAGACTGAATAATTTCTAATGTTAAATCTCAAATTTATGAATTCTTTTCTGTATCCTTTTCATTTGTATGTTGAGTCTATAAATTGAATTCTTAAATTTCTTTTATTGTGTTTTTTGTTTTTTCAATTTTAATTTTTAAATTTATATTTTGTTTTTTGGTTCTAAGCTTTCCATTTAGTTTTATTATCTTCTATTTCATTGCTGAGACTTTCTCTCTGCTGAGACTTTCTATATTTTGATTTGTTTCAAGTATGTTTATTTCAAGCATGTTTATTATTACTCATTAAAGCATTTTAACAACGACCATTAAAATCTTTGTCAAATAATTCTAATGTCTTTGTTATCTCAGTGTTAGTATATCATCAATTGTCTTTTTCATTCAAGTTGACACTTTCCTATTTCTTGGCATGACAAGTGATTTTCTTCCTTTTTTTTTTTTTTTTTTTTTTTTTTTTTTTAATTTTTTTTTTTTTTTTTTTTTTTTTTTTTTTTTTTTTGAGACAGGATATTACTTTGTTGCCCAGGCTGGAGTGCAGTGGTTTGAACATGACTCACTGCAGCCTTGACCTCCTGTGTTCAAGTGATTCTTCTGTCTCAGCCTCCTGGGTAGCTGGGACAGTAGGTGTGCACCACCCAGCCTGGCTAATTTTTAAAATTTATTTTTTGTAGAGATGGGATCTCACCACGTTGCCCAGGCTGGTCTTGAACTCTTGGACTCAGGTGATCCTTTTGCCTTGGTCTCCCAAAGTGGTGGGGTTATAAGGCATGAACTGCCCTGCTTGACTGGACACATGATTTTTACTTGGAACCTAGATATTTGGATAGTGTGGTATGAGACTAAATCTTATTTAAGCTTTCTGTTTTCACTGGCTCATTGCTGTCTTGTGAAGGTAGAAATCCAGGCTCTGAGCTTGGTCTCTATTGACATCCAGGGTGTCAATTGCTGTGTGGAAATGGGAGTCCTGGCTCCCCACATCCCCACTGATACCTTGGGGGTGATCTCATTACTCTGGGTGTTGGTGAAAGTCCTGGCTTTCCACCAGGCCTCCTGTGATGGCACTCAGTGTGGAGCAGAAGGAGGGCCTTGTCACTGACAGGCAGAAGCGAAGTGCTGGTTGCTGACGTATTCTACATCGACACTGCTGCCCAACAGGCATAATGGTATCTGCTCCCTCCTCCATCTCCTCTCCTGCAAACCTTGAGGGTGGGCGAGCTAGCCACAGCACTGCAAGGGCAGAAATCAAGGTTTTCCCCTCAAGCTCTGCTGGTCTGGCTAAGGTGGAGCCATGGTTTTTCTGGGGTGTTTGGCTGGAGTAGGATGGGTCTTGTCTAAAGACTCTCAGACCTCCTGTGCTGTCTCTGTCCTGGTCACTTAGCTAGAGAGAGTAGGATTCTACTGGAGGCTTTTCCATGTCCTATTGGTGTTCTTGATTTTTCTGGGACATATAAAGTTAAAAAAATTAACATATCTCAGCGAACTTGCTGTAGCATTGCTTCTCAATGCTTGGAGTTCTCCCAAGCTCCCAACTGGTGTGTCTGGTTCTTTCTACCTTTCAGTGTCTTTTTTATGTTTTCAGAAATGTAGAGGGATTTTAGTTGTACTTAGTTGGAAATTGTTCCGTAATTGTACTTAAAGTTATAGGAAAAGTACTCTGCTCAATCTTCCCAGAAGTCAAAGTCATTGATACCACATAAACTGTTGCCACATAATCTAAAATGCATAGATTATGGTGGTTACCAGGAGTGGCTTTCAAAATTAAATTATCAGAATGAGGTTTTACAGTTAGGTAAGCACTTGTCCAAGGGTACTAGAAACCGCAATGAGCTCTTGTTAATGAGTGAGGTGGTGATAACACCTGGGATATGTCATTTGTACCCCATAAATACAAAGAATATTATGTATCAATAAAAGTCTAAAAATTTTAAAAAGAACTAAAAATATTAGTTGAGTAAATGAATGAATAACTTGATGACCACACACTCACTCACACACACACAATTTCTGAGGCTTATGTATTGAGATAAAGTAAAGTTGGAAGTTGAAGCTTTGGGACGTGAACAGTGATGGTTAATTTATGTGCAATTATGGATAAAAAATGATACTGGCTGATATTTATTATGGCATTTGAAGTCTTGAAAAAAAATAATGACACATGGAATTTGAGTGCCTGTCACAATGAAACTATGTCTTCAATATTTATCTCCCAGGCAGGAAGGTATAGTTCTTTCTGTGAGAGGTAATGACCTAATTACCACGTGAATGACGGGATTTGGCTACTACGCAGCAGTAGGAAGTCGGGGATTTGCTGTGGCAGCATCCCAAAGGATGTTTCGGAAGATCCCTGAAGCTTGGATGTGACGCTGGTGTGCAGTGAATGAGGCGATGTTAGGCCTTCCTTGGAACAGGATTGAGGAAGGGCTCAAAAGATTCATGAATGTTGACATGTTACCAAGCCTGTGCTACGTGAGGTGCGTCATCTGATCATGTTTCCTCAAAGGGACAGGAAAATCTTCCTTCACTAAGATGAGAAGACAGGCAGTGGTGAGAGGCTGTTGCTGTACTAGAGAAGACGGGTGCAGGAGGAACTCTACAGGCCATGTTTATGATGAGGGATGGCGTCACATTCTCCAACATCCGCGAGAATTGTGGGGTTCTGGAGTGACATGGCAGAAACCAGATCTTAAATGTTAGAAAAAAAGGGGACATAATCTTCATGGTGCACAGAGGGTGAAGTTGTCATCAGTATGGTTTGACCCTATGGTTAACAGACTACCATGAATCTAGGGACAAAGATGTAGGCAGGGGCTAGGGTATTGCTTGATTTATGTGGTGGTGATGCCAGGCTGGGGGCTTTGACACAGGTAGGCATGTGGGCAGCGGAAGCCCTTTGCAGTGAGAGCTCCCCGGGAAGTCTGTTTTATGCAACCACATACCCAGCAGTAAAATACAGATTCTTGCAGGCAGTGGACCCTGGCTGCACCCTTCTCTTGGTGATTTACACGGGACAGGACTGCAGGGCCTGGGACCCTGGGCTTACCACAACCTGGCTCCAAACAGGGGCTCTCAGAAGTTTTAGAAGAGAAGGTTGCTGCAGCGGTTTTCTCCCTTCCCCTCTGCCCTCCCTTCTTTTCTTCTCTTTCTTCCCTTTTCTTCCTCCTTCCCTCCTTTCCTTCCGTTCCTCCCTTTCACTCAAGTAAGTTTTCGCAAACTCCAGGACTGAACAAAGAGAACACTCTTTTCTCTTTCTCTTTGCATCTTTGGAGTTAATTCAGCTCATTTTGTCTGCTGGTTCAAGTTAATGTTGTGTTTTAAGGCCCCTCACCATTTCTTGATGTCGGTTTCAGCAGAACAACTCAATTTATCTTTGGATGTTAATCAACATCCATGGGTGGAATTCTGATGCCAGCCAGGGCTAGAGTGCCTGGAGGGCTGCCCTCTTCACGGCACTGTGACAAGAGCCCAGCGTCACTACCCCAGGCCTCCCAGCCAGGCCGGTGCTACCCACAGATGACTGGGGTCTTTGGGGTCCACGTACCTGCTTCGTGCTCACAATCTTCCTGAAGAGGAGGAAGAGAGGCAGAGTGATTGAGAGAGAGAGAGAGAGAGAGAACACGGATGGTGTGCATGTGGCTTCCGGCTTCCACAAGAACCTCCTTAAGGAGGCAGAGGAACATTATCTGGGGATTCTGCCAGGGGTTCCCTGGCAGGAAAGAGGGGGCACAGTCTGCCTGCTCAGGTAGGGCTGCTCGGTGCTCCAGCCCCGAGCGCCAAGCTGCCTTCACCAAGCACTTCCTGCCTGCAGATGAAGCCCAGCTGAGCATGGCAGAGGAGCCCAGGGAGGGCCCTTGCTGGAACCACCTGGGTGCATTGCCCAGGCACCTGCGCTGGGAGAGGCAGGCAGCCCTCAGCCAGGATGGCCAGCCTTGGGGGTAAGAGCAGCTGTCTGGTCATGTCTGTCCTGCGGAAGAGGACAGATGCAGCCTTACAGACAAATGAACCTGTCACAGTTGGTGTCATTGTGAAATCAAAGTCAGTTGCACTCACTGAGTGAACTGCTTTCTTTTGTGAGTAAAGTAGTTTATTACCGTTTCCTATACTGTATTGTTATACTATATATAGGAAAAAATGTGTGTAATACTATATGATATACTGTACTATGGCTGTAGTTTCTACCGCTTTCTACTACACAGAAGGCTGTAAGCTGGGCCGAGAGGGATCCTGACCCCGCAGGTTTCACAGTCGCACTCATGACTCTGTTGTGGAATTGGGTTTTGGGTGGGCTGAGATGTGTGTTGCA
Source organism: Alouatta palliata (assembly GCA_004027835.1). Lineage (NCBI taxonomy): Eukaryota > Metazoa > Chordata > Mammalia > Primates > Atelidae > Alouatta > Alouatta palliata. The sequence continues at coordinate 127,328 of PVKV010001984.1, read as the reverse complement.
CCAGAGAATGACGGGCTTTGGAATCTGTGTAGGGGAGTCAGGGACACCTGTCGGAGGAGGGGAGATGTGACTGGTTGGTCATGGAAGGCTACCCTTGGCAGAAGGTGTTGGTGGAGTTTGGGGAGGAGCATTCTGAACCTGGGAAGGTTTGGGGTGAAAGCCCCGAGGCTGGGGCGCAGGGAGAGAAAGCAGCAGTGAGGCCCAGGGGGGGTCGGGTGGGATCGTGTCTTCCACTTTGCTGGCCTTGCTCATGGATGGGGAAAGGTGCTGCGGAGAAGGGATCTCATGAGCGAAATGGGTTGAGTCAAGTCACTCCGCTGTGCTGTGAGTGTGAACCCCAGCACAGTGGACAGCACACGGAGCCGGGGCACTGGTGAGCAAACACATTTCTTCCTAAAGGAGACACACAGCAATTTTGTTTTCCATGTCCATTCTCGGGATTCTTTTTCATGAATGAGTTAACCTAGGCCAGAGAAAGCACTGAGTCTTTTCAGAGGGCCAATGAGGGGGCAGCTACAACGGCTTCCCATTCCCGGGGAGCAGCACTCCTGAGACCAGGCAGAGGCACATCCAGCCGGGAGCTGAGCAGCCGCAGCACCTCCCGACCGACTCCACGGTCAGGGCGCCCAGGGCCCGCTCAGCCCAGAGGCTAGCCCACAGCTCACATTCCCTTCTTCCTGCAGTGTGTGTGCATGTGCACGTGTGTGCAATGTGTGTGTGTGCGTGCATGTGCGTGTCTTCACAAATTCATTCTGGACCACCTCTCTCCATCTCTGCTGCCTATCTCCAGACGTGGGGGAGGATCCTTTCCCCTCCCCACCCTCTCACATCCACTCAGACCTTCCTCCTGTGTGTGGCAGCTGAAAATCCCTGGAAACAGATGTGCTCTGAGTCCTGAAGAAGATGGGTGTGGCCTGGAGCCTCAGACTGTTGTGGGTCAGTGTTCCATGCTGGAGGTGCTCAGGGAGGTGCTGGCTTCGTGATGACCTCACCTTCAGTTCAGTGAGAGGAAGAGTCACACACACACACTCCTAACCTGCTTCGTCTCCTTTTCCTAGGACAACTCACCTCCCATGACCTGGGTGTGAGCATGAAGATCTCCCTCAAGCCTCAGACAGTGGACGCTGCCCTGTGTGTGTGTGTGTGTGTGTGTGTGTGTGTGTGTGTGCAGCTACCCCACCCAGGGCCAACATCCTCCCCCAAACATAGGTTATTTGTAACTCTTTTTTTTTTGACACGGAGTTTTGCTCTGTCATCCAGGCTGGAGTGCAGTGGCTGCAATCTCGGCTCATTGCAACCTCCACCTCTTGGGTTCAAGTGGTTCTCCTGCCTCAGCCTCCTCAGTAGCTGAGATTACAGGAGGCTGCCATCGCACCCAGCTAATTTTTGTATTTTTAGTAGAGACTGGGTTTCACCACATTGGCCAGGCTTGTCTCAAACTCCTGACCTCAGGTGATCCACCCACTTTGGCTTCCCAAAGTGCTGGGATTACAGGCGTGAGCTACCACACCTGGCCAGTTATTTGTAACTCTCTAAAACATGATAAAGCTTGGTCAAATCTATTGCAGAGTCATTGCTGACGCCTTTCATCTGCTCTATGCTGTTTGGCATTGAGGGCAGGAACACCAGAGACCTGTGCCTGCCCTCGGGGAAGTTATATTCTAATGGAGGAGAGAGACAAGAGGAAACTTATGATGAGAAAGCATGGTGCCTGCCTTGAAGAAAGCAGCAGGGAGCTGTAAGAGAGAATACCAGCCTACCCAATGCATCACCACATACCTGTGTGATGTGGGTAGACACAAGAATGGGCCCCTCTGAACATGGATTCTGGCTGTGTGTTCCCTGGGCCTCTCTGGCTTCCTTGTGGGGGATACCCTGCAGAGGCCAGGCTGGAAGCAGGAAGCCCACTGAGGTGAGGCCCAGATTTACAGAGCTTGGCCAGGAAATTGTGAACATAGGGTGTACACTTTCTCATCTCCATACCCTTCCCACCTCCCGTCTTGGACCCCAGGCTTTGAGTGGAGGATGAGGACCCCCTTGTGGTTCCCCATTGTGAGACTGAAGGACTGCAAGCAGGAGCTGAGCTGAGGGCTTTGAATTCAGAGATGGGGATGGTGCAGGGTGGAGAAGAGGACTGACTTCACGGCAGAGTGCCTGGGGCATCGGCCAATAGGTTAGCCTCCCTTAATTCCAGATTTCTCGACAGTAAAAAAAAAAAGAAAAAAGGTGGGATCCTAACATCTGCCTTCTTCAACAAGTTTTTTGTAGAGCAAATGATAGAAATTGGAAGTGCTTCAGACATTTTAAGAGCAGTACAAACCGAAATGTAAATGTAATCCAAGTTTTCCTTCTTATTTTAGTCCTAGCTTTCCCCATCTTCCAGCTTTGATAAGATTGGAAACTTTCTTCTTAGATATTTCTGAAGCAAAGGAAAACATTTCCCCCTTAAAATCTGACTTTTTAAATTTGGAAGAATAATTTTAGTTGTACAGAAAAGTTGCAAAGATAGCATGGAGATGCCTGCACACCCTTTACCTGATCTCCCCTGATGCTACTATTTTGTGAACTTTAGTGTATTTGTCAAAGCCAAGAGACTCACTTTGGTACACAACTATACACTAAACTCCAGACTTTATTTGGGTCTCATCAGTTTTTCTCCTGGTATCTCTTTCTGGTTTACAGGTTTAATCTGGGACTGCACTGCTCTATAACCTGTTCTTTCAAAGGGGCAGGTGGGTTGGGAAGCGCTGTAGGGCCAGGCATAAGCCCATGCCCAGCTCCTGTTTTCAAACTGCACTGGGGAGGAAACCTAAGGGAAAAAAATTCAAGTTTTAATTTCAGTAAGATATATTTAGTTAAGTAATTTTCAAATGCATCTAAATAAAGGCTGACCAAAGCTTTGGGTAGATGATAAAGGCAGCTTGTGAAGAAGTGTCTCCCTTGGAGAACATCCACAGGAGGCAGAAAAGAATTTCCTTAGAGACAGGAGGAGGACAGATGGCCACCCCGCTGCCCACATCTGGACTGTGTATTTCAAAAGCCGTGGGAGCAGGCAAAGAGGATACACAGAGTAATTGAGCAGATTGCAAAGCTTCCTTCAAGTGGTTTTATGTAAGGGAGGCCTGCACGCTGCCCGTTTGACATGGTTTGAATGTCTGTCCCCTCCGAGTCTCATGTTGAAGTGTGATTCCCAATGTTGAAGGTGGGGCCTGGTGAGGGTGATTGGATCATGGGGGTGGATCCCTCAAGAACGGCTTAGTGTCATCCCCTTGGTGATAAGCAAGTTCTTGCCCCAAATCTGGTTGTTTAAGAGAGTGCGGCCCCGCCCCCTACTCTCTCCGGCTCCCTCTCTTGCAGTGTGATGCACCTGCTCCTGCTCGGCCTTCTGCCACGAGTGGAAGCTTCCTGAGACCTCACAGGAAGCAGATGCTCTTTCCTATACAGTCTGCAGAAACGTGAGCCAATGAAACTCTTTTCTTTACAAATTACCTGAGCTCAAGAATAATACCCTTGTAGTAATGCAAACGGACGAGTACACTGCTCAGAAAAATCAGGTTGAAACTGGGTTTTGCACAAATAGAGCTCTATTCTCTTGTTCTTTAGGGACTAGGGAGGGCCAGCCTGCTCATTTGGGGACCGTGTCCTGACAGGCTAGGTCTTGTGGCACAGCGGGGACTTCCAGCCCCAGTCTGTATTAATCCTCTCCCTCCTGTTGAATGTTTCTTTCATGGGAGCTGAGCTGCAGGATTAAAGCTCATGACATGATAAGTTATTCTAAAGTATTTCATGTCAACCATGAGCTCTCTGACAGACTCCCTGCAGCTTAGGAGCCAAGGATCCTCCTCTCATTGTTGTATGTCTGCACCTCAGATCCCTGTCACAAGACCCAAGGGGGTCCCGGTGAATGGATGAAAGGCTTCCAGAGGTGATTTCTTGCACCAGGCTGGCTTCCTTCATCTTTTTGCTGTGCCACAATGTTGGGAGAGGAGCTGAAGTTCATGCCCTCAAACAGGTAGGAGGGCCAAAGTCAAGTCTATTTTGGAAGGCACTGTGTTAACAGGGACATCAGCTGGTTTTCAGGTCAAGGCTGGAGGCTGAAAGAAGGTGCCAGGCACAACAGATTCTGGCTCCCGTGTCAAGGACAGAAGCTGCAGGTTCCACTGTGGAGGCCACAGCTTTTTCATAAGAAAAGTGCAATTTACCGATGATCAAATAGTTCATTTAAGAGATTCCAGTGAAGAGCGGAAGATGAATTGAAGGAATTATTGGAGATGACATTCATGAATTGAACAGAGAGAAGTTACCCAGATGATCCCTAAGATATAACCTCCAGATTCTATGACTATATGACTTTTATCTGAAATGACATGAGCTGAAGTAGGCGATTCACACTTTAGGTGTTTCAGGTTCGACTCTGCTTCCGATAATACTGGGTATGAATAAGAAAAAACCTATTATTAAATAGCTCCAGGCATCACCCTGTTCATCCCTTGGTTCCCAGGAAGCAGCAGAAATAGAACTAATTGACTCATCTTGTTAGGAACAACTCATCGTCCTCATGGTCCCATCCAGTGGTGTTCATTCTCTGCTGTGCAGTGGAATCACGAACTTTTTAAAAGTACAGACACTGTTTCTCAACCCTAGAGCTACTGGGTCAGAATCTCTCAGGATGGGGCCAAGGACGTGATTTTGTAAAATCCCTACAGGAGATCCAAATGCACCAAGAATGGGAACCACCTTGGTCATCTCTTTCCTGCTGCAGGGCCATGCTGTGATACCCCAAGGTGGGAGCCGTGATTCTCTGCAGACGGCCCTGTGTCCCTGCCTCCTGCAGCGGCTCCCCCCAGATGCCATGGAGCTGGCAAATAAAGGCCAATGGCTTGGTATCCAGAAGGGATTTTGTGGAACAGGGATAAATGTGTGTCAGAGACAAAGGGGTTGCAGGACAGCTGAGTGAGGTAAAGACGGGAGTCTAGGGCCTGGATTTGCCTTGGGCCTCTGCCTTGTTTGGTAGGACATATATCCAGAGAAAATGAAAGCACCAACCCAAAGCAGGCTTGTATGGAACTGCGCTCTGCAAACCTGGCTCATTTGGTGGTAGGTTATTTTTAAAATAGATGGACAAATGTGGCCCCTGATTTGAGAAGGAAGCCCCTTCCTGAGTTCAGAGACTATGTCCCAGGAGGGCCTGTGCTCTGTCTGTGGAGTTCCAGGGGTGGCTGGAGGCAGATGTTTTATTTTTCGCTTAAAACTTCATAGAGCAGCATGCTAGTTTTTATTAACGAAAACAGAAATGAAAATGGAGAAAACTGTAAGGGTTAATTAAAGATGCTGAGAAAACAGCCCGATACATCAATTCTGGAGAGTTGTAGGCCACAGTTAAAAGGTTTATCCAAATGACCAGAGAAAAACTGCTTATGAAGCTTGTCTGTGTGTGGGATTATTAAAGTATCAATGCTAGATATGTTCTCAGAAGCTTTTGACTCTAAGAAGAGATTGTGTGTGAATTCTGTATTTTACTGTAACAGGGAAACTAAATTCTGATTTTAAGAGTTCATAAGATGAGAAATTGTCTTGCTCAAACTGGGATTTTGTATTTCTTTCCAGTTTGTAGTGTCTCACTTTTCTCCAAATGTGTCTCTAGAGAAGAAATGTTATTTCGTGTGTTGTTAATAGTCATTGTGGAATCGCTGTGCTTCATACCATTATGTTCTATTTCTGCATCCTGAAACTGTTCCCGTTCGCCTGCTGGCCTCCACGCAGGCTGCAGGCTTGTCACCTGGGTTCAGGATAGCTCTATCCCTAGCCCAGTTGGGGATAGTAGGCTCCAGTATCCTGCTGCAGAGGTGCAGAGATTTTCAGTGCCAACCCCACGGGCAGGGCCACACTGTGATGCCCCTCCCTGCACATCATGATGAGGCCACATCCCAGGGGCTGTGCTGACGCAACTCCCACAGCTGTGGGCCTGTGCAGGGGGGCTGGGATCTCTCAGAGGCTGGCAGGAAGCAGGGAGGACTGGGGCCCACTCAGGAGACAGGGCATTGGCTGAGAAGAGAGTTCCGATGAGGCAACTTTAGATTCTGGGGATCAAAATGTCTGGAAAGAGGGATCTGTGAACAGAAGTCCTGATAAAATCCCCCAAGACAGGTCTCCATTCCAGAGAGTAAAAGCTGCAGCCCTGGGCATCCTTTTCTCCTGGCCGCTCACCTTTGAGTCAGACACCAGGGCAGGCTTTGCACCAGGAAGGTGGGCACAGAGTGGTCCTGGGCAGACAGCTGGGTCCAGGTCCAGGGCAGCCTTTGAGCTGTCCCTGTAGGGCCTGAGAGGTGGGGAAGAGGGGAAGGGCCAGGCCAGCAGCCCAGGACAAGGAAATGGGGCTAGGCCTTACCTTAGTAAGTCTGTGCTGCTGTAACAAAATACCACAGACTGAGAGGCTTAAACAGCAGAGACATTACTCACAGTTCCGGAAACCGGGAAGTCCAAGGTGACGCTGCCCGCAGAGTCAGTGTCTAGGGAGGGCTGTCTCTGGTTCATAGACAGCCTCTTCTCCCTGCAACCTCACATGAGGGAGGGCAGAGAGAGAGCTCTGGGATCTTCTTTAAAAAGCACAAACCTATTCATGGGGTCCATCCTCACGATCACCTCCCAAAGGCTACACCTTTTAATACTACCACACTGTGGGGAGGATTTCAACAAATGAATTTTGGGGCCACACACATTCAGGCCATAGCAGGATTCATTGCATAGTTTGGGAAAGCAAAGTCTAGAGAGGCTGGGATTTTTCTCGGCTATGGATGGTTCTGGAGTCCAGCCAGGCTCCTGAACCTCTCCTCGGCTGTGCTCCCCCACAGCCTGCAGCCTTAGCAAGGCAAGCACCACACTCTTCCTCTTGTCTAGCTGAGGTCACCCACATTCTAAGTGGGCGAATAAGTCCTGGGAAACTTTTATGCCCCTCTTCCCCAGGAGCGGAGGCCAGAAAGGCCACATGAGTCAGAATGAGGGTCTGCTGCCCACGTCCCAGTCATTGTTGTTATTAGAGGTAGGTTACAGGTGTGATAGCCATAGGAACACTGAGCTAGGAACCAGAATCCCTAGTCTGAGGGCCAGCCCTGCCACTTACAAGCTCTCTGGGTCTCAGTGTGCTCATCTGTAAAATGGGTATCCTAACTATGCCACTGCACTGCCCATTCATCCATTCCATTCTTCATCCACCACATTTGTTAGCTTCTCCTGTGTCTTAGAAGCCAGAGTTACATCTTTGAGTGGGAGAGTCAGAGACTCTTGTCTCACGCCGCACCCATTCCGCTCACACTGCCACACACCCTCACATGCACACTCACTTCTTCTTCCTTCTCCCTGTGCCAAGAGCTTTGGGGGGTGGCCGTGGAAAGAGTGGCATAGGGGTGCACACAGAGCGTGTGTTCCTGGAGTGTTTATCCAGCCCCGGTGACCGCAGGACACTCCACACGAGAACCTTGAGGACACGCAAGGACTCGGCCAGTGCAGGGAAGCACAGGGACTGCTCCGGCAACTCACCATCCACTGAGGGCTGTGGGGGCCACCAGGAGAGGCTCTGAGCAAGGGACTTGTGTTTATGTCCATGGGGTTGTGGTTTGTTTTCTGGTCACAGACACATTCAGACATGTGCACACCTCTCCAGACAGTGGCGGTCTGAAAGGGAGAAAGACTTTTCTTATTTATTGACTGAATTCTATTCCCAGGTGTTGGATAAGGAAAGATCCCTGGCTGGATGGGGAGGATGAGGAAGGCAGGGGCAGCAGGGGCTCTCGCTGGAGCAGAGAGGGGTCTCCGCATCCTTCAGGCCTTGTCCTGGGAAAGGAAAGTGTCGGAGAAGGGGAGCAGCTCTAGGCCCCGGGGCTGTGCTCCCCAAGGACAAGGACGTGGCTCTCTCTGAGAGCTGGCTGAGCCTTTCCACAGCTGTCTGAGCTGTGCCTAGCACCACGGGCCAGGCTCCATGGTTGGGAGCTGACTGGGGCTGGGAGAGGGCAGCTCAGCTTCTTGTGTGTAGGGATGCTGTGAGCAGCAATGACAGCTGGGGCTTGAGAAGTCCTGGGAAGTCAGGGGACAGAGGCTGCTCTGCCTCTGCCTCTGCCGTGTGGAAAGGGGCTGGGGTACCAGGAAGATGGTGGCTAGTCACCCCAAGCTACAGAATGCAGTTGAATCTCCTGAAGAGAGATGGCAGGAAGCTGGGGCTGGAGATGAGCCCCTGATACCAGGGTACCTGTGCGTGTCCAGGTCTCCATGCCAGGAACTGCAGGAGCAATGGCCAGGGACGGTCCGTATCCTGTTCAGTGCTGCCGGTGTGCATGGTCCTTCTCCCAGTGCATGGGGCAGATGCGAGCCCTCTTTCCCTCCACGGACACTGACAGGAACTCCAGGAAACCTGGAATCAATGTTTCCTCCCCATCATCACAGCCACCTCCACCTCTGCCTCCACCTCCACGTCCTCCTCCCTAGGCCCAGAGAGATGCCACAAGTATAAGAGGGAAAAACAAACATTGTTGATGCCTACTATGCAGCAGGCATTATACAAACCAATTACCTTCTTTAACCTGCACCAAAACAGTCCTACCCACTTTACCGAGGAGAAAACCACGGTCTGGTGCCTTGCCCATGGTCACACAGCTAGCAAAGAGCCTTGCCTGAGCCCAGGCTCACATCCTCACCTCATCATCGACCTCTCCTCTTCACACTGCTACATGACCGATGACGCCAAGAAAGAGGACAGGGAGAGACGCACAGTTCCCACTGTCCTTCAAATTCCTTGTTCTCTATCCCCCCACCCAGTTGAACCTGCCCACATAGAGATCCCATCTTGCCCTTGAAAGGATGACAATCTTAACACTTGTTTTTAAGGAGTATCATTTTGTGCCAGACACATTTGAGAGGCTGGAATGCATGACCTCATTGTGGCACCACAGCGAATCTTTAGGAGCCATTAACTTTCCTTTACAGTGGAGGACTGTGAGCCTCGCTGAGCTGGGTGTCTTGCCTTGTATGAGACATCTAAGTGACTGAGGCAGGAATTGAACCCAGGACTGCTGCATTCTGAAGCCCAGTCTTGACCCCTATGCTATGTTGTTCTTGACTACCAACCAGAGGGCAGAGAGAGGATAAGCACAGCTCAGTGTGGTATCCTCATCTGCCCCTGAGACCTGAGGATCTTTGCTGCAGCATCTGATGGCTTGGGTTGGAGGCTGGCCTGGGAGGATGGGCAGTGGTGAGGGCCATTGTTTCAGGGGTTGTTAGGCCAGCCCTTCTTCTCAGCTCTGCACACACTCAGATAGTCTTCTTCAGAGAAGACAAGAGCTTCCATCCCTGGCAGTGAGACTAAAACTGCATGTCCCCATCTCTATCAAATGCAGGTGGTGAGTAAGGACAGGAAAGGATTGGGGCTGAGCATCCCAAACTAGTCTACGAGGCTGCTTGGGGACCTCATTAGCTGTGTTTCCAGAACATGTTGGATTCTGTGAGCAGCAAGTGCTCACAGCTAGCCATGGGGAGACAACATGGGCACATCCTCCTGTGGGGTGAGGAAAGCTTGTCTTTTATCTTGTGCAGATGGACCCACAGCTCCTCCTACCGCCAGATGAGAAGTGGGCGGTGGATGATTGTCTGCCTTTGGTGCTCATTTCTTGATAACAGGCAGCCACAGCCACACTTTGCAGGGCATCGAGGGCATTGTAGGTTATATTTCAGAGTGAGATAACAAGGAACTGAGGGAGGTGCAGAGCTGGCCTTCCCAAATCCCACTTGGGCTGGGTACTCCGGCAATAGCAGTCCTGATGACTTGGTGGATAGGAAAGCAGTGATTGGTGGCTAAGCACAGTGGCAAGCTGTAGAAATGAAAGCTGGGTAGTTTAACACTCGAATGCTGGGGACTCTGCCTTGTGGCACAAGGCACTTTAATCCTTCAGGCCACTCCTCTTGTCTGTAGACACTGTGGCTTGGATGCTCGTGTCCTTTCAAATTTCTGTGTTGAAAAGCTGACTTGCACTGTGATGGTGCTGGGAGGTGGTGAGGCTTAGATGGGATGGTGAGGCACCTTCATGATGGGATGAGTGCCCTTGTAAGAAGAGGGGGAGTCCAGAGCTCCCTCTCTGCCACGTGAAGACACAGCAAGAAGGGAGCTGTCTGCAGGGCCGGAAGAAAGCCCACAGCAGACACCAGCTCTGCTGGGTCTTTGATCTCATGTTTCCTGCCTTCAGAACTGTGAGAAAGAAATGTCTCAGGCATCGCCACCCAGTCTGTAGTATTTTTTTTTATAGCAGCCTGAACTGGCTGAGGCAGTCAGGAAGGATGCGAACCCTGAGGAGGAGGGACTTGCCCAGGGTCGTACAGCAGGCTGGCACAGGCTGGCAGGCACGGGTCTGACCTCCTGTCCTGTGCTTTCTCCCCTTCTTCCTCTTCATTTCACTTGAGCTTCTCAGTTGGCGTATGCTGAGCATTCAATACGTTTTCAAAAGGAATATTCGACAGGAGTTAAAATTAGATCCCGTGACCTCAGAGGCCTAGGAACTCTTTGAACAGGTGCAGCCTTCACTGAGTTTTTCAGTACCGTGGACAGTGCTTAGGGTACTCCCTGCTGCTCAGGGACTCAATGACACTGCTGCTGTCCATCAGGTCCCTCACTTCCACCGCAGCCCTTCCTTGCTGGTACTGCGGGGCTGCCTGGTGTCCCCAGGCTCCCCTTGGCCCCACACTTCTGCTGTCCACGTTGTCTCAGGCAGGGCAGGTGCCCTGGGTCCACGTGTGGGACCAGGAGCAAGCAAGATTGGGGAGAAGCACAGGCCCAGGACACCAGGAACAATGTTTCCCTGAGGCTTTCTGACACTCCTCTGCTTGTTTTTTTTTCTTTTCACTCCTTTCTTCCCATGAATGCTGGGAGTATTAAAGCATTAGTAGCCTCAGAGAGACTGTGGTTGCTTCTTAAGCAGGAAGGAAGAGGAGAGTGTGAAAGTGCTTCCCAGGGGCCTGGGAGAGAAGCCCTTGTGGGTGGAGGCCTGCTGGAAGCACATGGGAAGCTGGTCGTGTTGGAGCACCCAGGCCTGGGGGTGCACAGAATGGGGTGGCAGGCAGGTGCACCTGCCAGAGCTCAAGCTCCATGGCTCCCCGAGGCTCGCACTCACTCCTGGCCCTGCCTCCTTTGGCTGCATGGAGGGGTGGCCATCTCTCTGGGAGGAAGATGGGCCTCCCAGGAGCCCGGGGAAACACAGTGTGGGCAGGGCTGACCCAGGGCCTCCGGCTGGCCACATGCTCCACCCCAGTGACAACCTTCTCTTCCATAAAACAGGCAGCAGAATCTCCACCATTTTTTCAACTACCAAAGCATCCCAGATATCACAATGCATGCAAATACCATCGATTCATCATGATCACTGCTGTTCCCAACAGCACGAAGGAAGGAGAAATAGGGTGAGAGCAACATGCTTGAATTTGACCAGGATAGACATGAACATTGCTCTGTTGTTTCCCCCCTCCCCGAGTTTTTTTCCTCTCATGAAGGTGGCAAAAGAAAAATCTATTGTGCTTGGTGGAGCATTTCCAAAGATGCCATGGGATGGTTGGATTTGTTTCCCACATTTACAAGGGGTGAGGATCTTCAGTCCCTGCTTGTACAATAACCCACACATTAGACTTCTTCACAGATATCTGAACATGACCTAAGTCATTCCTTCTGTGGGATCATGTGGCCTTGGTCTCACCTGCGGATTAAGGAGCTTGGAGTCTGTGGGCTGGGGAAGGCCTGGGCCATATGGATGGTGGTTGTCAGTGAGTCCTGAGGTCAGGGGGATCTGATGTGCTGCCTTGGGCTGGCCCAGGTGGGAGGGTGGATGCATGGCTTGGCTGTCCGCAGTCTGTCCTCATCTTCACCCTGGGACACCTCGAGATCCAGGGATTAGGGTGGGCAGGGCAGGAGTGTAGCCCATGAGCAAGGGAGACAGTCTCAGCAGCAGCCGTAGCAGTCCCTGGTGGTCCAGAGTTTGCATGACCTGCAGATGCTGGCATTCCATGCTTAAAGCCCATCGCAGTGAGCCTGGCATCCCCATGAGAATGTGCCCTAAGACACAGGCCTATTGGCCAAGGTCCCCTCAAAACCAGCCCTTTTCACAGTCCCCTACCCCCTATAATGCTGGTTGTGGGAGAAGGAAATGTGTCAACTCTGACTTGAAGAGCAGGATAGAGGTGGGTCTACAGACGTCCTCCAAGTCCCATGCAATTTAGGCTCTTACGTACATAACAGCTGGTTTAGATTACAGGCCGAGTAGGTACAGCCTGCTCTTCCAGTTTTTAAATTGGAAACTTCTTCTCTACCCTGATCCTCCTGGGAGGGGAAGACCACAGGAGATAGGACAGGGGAAGAGGGATTCTGAGCCCAGGATTGGTGACTCAGATGCTAACTGTGGGTAGGGTGAAGGATAGTTTCAGAGCAAATTGCCAAACCCAGCTGAGGAATTTTGGAGCTATTTGTCTCTGCAGGTGAAAGCCACCCAGGTAACTGCACCTGCCCTTCCATCTCTCTGGCTTGGCCAGCCATGCAGTCACCAAGCTGCCTAATGGAACAGGGTCTACCCCCTTCCTGGGACCCCCACTCCTTCCTGTACCTCACTTGTCTCCATCTACCACCAAACATCTGGGTCCACAGTGGGCAGCTGTCCAGGAAGCAGGACGTCAGATCCTGAAATGGGAAGTTGCTCTGACAGTGAAGGAGGAGAGGCAGAGAAATCCACTGCATCCTCCACGGACAGCTCCCTTGTGTGTGCACAGGAAGGAGAGGGAGGAGGGGCAGCAGAGTTGCTGAGGCTCATCAGGCTGGGGCTTCTGATGAAGGTGGAAGGAACCCTCAGAGCACATTCAAAGAGTGTCCTATGAACACACTCTAGGGGACAGTGCCCAGATGATCAGCCAAGCAACCTGCATGACCATGGACTCCTGGGGCTGAGGTGCTGGACTCAGTGGCCACGGGGCTTGGGGTGCAGGTATGTGGCTCCCAGTTTCCCCAGTGATTAATTCAAGTGTGCTTTTGTTTTGATATTTCTTGGCAGTGGAAAGTGGGGAGTTAGTCCTGGCATGACTGCAAATTGAAGGCCTATGCAAGCCTTACCTGTAGACATTTTTTCTCTAAGAATGTTCAGTTCTAGATAGCTTTACAAGAAGTGAAAAAGTAACCAACTGTTGAAGGAAAGCTATGGAGCCTTGACCCAGGAAAGTGGTCTAGGGAATTTTCAACTCTGGGGAACTTTCCACTCCATGCCCTCCCTGGACTGAGCTGTGCCTTCTACCATGGGATTCCACTGTTCATGCTACCCAGGCACTGTGCCTGACTCAGTACGTCCCTCCAAGGTGCAGGGGTTGTTTTTTTTTACCTGTGATGCTCAGGTCTGTCCCCCAGCACTACTACAGGAGCTCAAAGATCTTCCTAGGCTGATAGTGTGGTGTGAGAGAATGTGCAAGGAGTTGAGAGAACTGTATTGTCCTGGAGAGGTGAATAAATCCCCTTCACTGTGAGCTTGCTGAAAGTGTACTCCTGGCAGTTCTTTCACTAGCCAATTTTCTTAGAGAGAACAGCCTGGCTCTGAGACATCAGCATACCATGGGAGGGGATTGCATGGGATAGAGGAGAGGTTGAAGGGCACCTCCGTTTTTCTGGGACTCCCTGTGAACCAGCTTAGTGGAAAGCCCAGGCACCCAAGGTCTCTGTCTGGCTTTGGGAGACCTGACCCACTCTCTTGATGGAGGGAGGGAATGGATGTGTCCTCCTCAGTCTGAGATGAGGGTGTGTGTGCTTAATGGTTTTGGAAGGTGCTCTTTCTCAGGACTGTTGCCTCTCATCCGTCTAGTACTAAAAATCCCTTTAATGGAAGGAAAACTTTCTTAGGAGCTAAACTTCAAAGTGTGAGTCTTTTTTAGATCAGAAATGCAGTGAGTGGCCTTTGCAGTCACCTGAGGAGGGGTGCGCACCAAGTCCAGGAAGGACGAGGGGCAGAGAAAGGTGGGCAGGACACCTAGGAGGCACTCCTCCCGAGGCTGAGAACCAGCCTGAGACACACCCACTCGAAGGGCTCTTTTCTCCTCCCCTGGACCAGAAGCTGGGGAGCCTGCACCACGCTTAGGATAAGCATTAGTGCCTTGAGGGGCTATCCCTTGGCCCTTCGAGGCCAGCACATGTTCTGAGGGGATGGAGATGTGTTCTATCTGCAGGTTTACTGCAGCAGGCAGGGCTGCATAGTGGTGCAGAACACTCCAGAAGGGGCCAGGTGACTGAGGAACTAGAGTTTAAACTTTATTCAATTTTATTTATTTTGAATATAAATAGCAACATGTAGGTAGCAGTTACCCTATTGGACAGGGCAGCTCTTGCCTCTTCCCTGAGAAGTGTGAGGATGGAGAATCTGGAGCACTCAGCCAGAGCCCTCTGTCTTTGTCCATTTGTGTTGCTATAAAGGAATGCCTGAGATGGGTAAAAAAGAGGCTTGTCTTGCGGTTCTGCAGGCTGTACAAGAAGCATGGTACCAGTATCTGCTTCTTGTGAGGCCCTCAGGGAGCTTCCAATCTTAGCAGAAGGTGAAGAGGAGCAGGCTTCACACAGCTAGAGAGGGAGGAAGAGAGAGTGGAGGGAGCTACTGGGCTCTTTTCAATAACCAGCTCTTAAGGGAAACTTTTGGGGAAACTGAGAGTGAGAGCTAAGTTCTTACTCTGAGGACTGCACCAGGACGTTCTTGAAGGATCCTCCCCCATGACCCCAACTCCTCCCCTTAGACCCCGCCTCCAGTACTGAGGTTCCAGTCTCAGCATGACTTGGAGGGGACAAATATCTAAATTGCGTCATGTGGGATCTGGTTTTTCAGCCCTGAAAATGTTCATGAGAGTTTGAACATCTGTGCTGTCAGCAGCCAGATGAAGAAACAGAATATGGCCAGGAGCTAAAAGCTCTGCTCTCACTCATTATGACAGCCTCTGCACAAGGATAAACCCACCTTGATTCCCAAAAGGAACGATCAGTTTTGCTGGTGCTTGAACTTAATATAAATGAATCATACAACATGGACACTCTTATATCTGGCTTACTTTGTCTAACATTACTTTTGTGAGGTTTATCTAAAGTGTTATGTGTACCTGTCATTTACTTAGTCTCATTACTTTTAGTAGTCAATTCTGTGATTATATTATGTGTTATTTATTCATTTTTCCATTGATGGGTGTTTAAGAAGTTCCTAGTTGGGAAGTACTATGGATGATGTTTCCATAAACCTTTTATTTACTGTCTTTGGAGTCTATAAGTTAACTGTATACCTAGGAGGGGAATTGCTTGCAGGACAAGAACAACTTTTTGAGAAGGGAGGCACTAGGAGGAAGTGAATATTTTCTTGTCCTTTCGTAACTGATTTCAGAAGCAGTTGTTCAAGAGAATATGTATACAGTGTAAAGGTAGGTCTATAACATAGAAGTGTAATATAGATGTAATATATTTGCCAATAAAAATAGCACAAAAAAGGTGGGTGGAAGGAAACTTGTAGTGGATTCAGAAAACAACTGGAGATAAACAAGTAAGACTTTCAACAGTGTATTGTATGGTTTGTAACATTTATGATAATAATACTACGGAAAGGGAGAAAATGTGATAGAGTTATATAGAAGTAACATTTCTGCAGACGACTATAATAAAACTAATGCAAATATCACACTGATGCCAATAAAATGTTACTTTGAACTTTAGAGCAACCACTAAAATTTCTCAAGATATAGTGAAAAATTATTTAGAAAATATAAATACTACATTAGAAAGTATTTACTTAAAAGAAAGAAGAAAAGGATAAATACAGGGGAAAAGGATGAAATAGTAAACAAAGAATGAAATAGCCGATATAAATTCACTTTTATCAATGATAATGTTAAATTTTCATTGAGTAAATGATCCAATCAAAAGGAGAGATTGTAAGACAGAATTTTAAAAATGATCCAACTACACTTTTTCTACAAGAGACATTTTAGATCAAAAATACAAATAAATTGAAAGTAAAAGGACAAAAAAGATATATTATGCAAACAGCAAACAACAGTAAGCTGGGATGCCTACACTTTCATCAGAAAAATAAACTTAAAAGAAAAATTGACTTTAGGGTTGAAGAGGAACATTTAAAAACAGTAAAAGGATTAATACATTCAGGATAATATAACAGTTATATGTACCTGATAACAGAATGCCAAAATGTGTGAACATTTTAGTTCATGATAGATGCTGAGATAAATAAACAATTAAATAGTGATACCTAAAGACTTCAATAACCTGCTTTCAATAATTGTTAGTTATAACTAGATAGACACCAACCAGGAAATAAAAAAGAAAAAACTTGAACAACACTGTAACTCCACTTAGACCTAACATATGTATAACATATAGAAAACACTCCACCCAATAATAAAAACATATACATTCTTCTCCAGTGAACATGGAGCCCTCTCCAAGAGGGACAATATGCTAAACCATAGACACCTCAATAAATTATAAAGAAAATATATACTGTGAAGTATACTCTCCAACTAAAATTGAGTGAATCTAGAAATCAATGGAAGGAAAATCTTGTGAATTTCACAAATATATGCAAACTAAACAGCACATTCCCAAATAATGAATGGGCCAAAGAAGAATCACAAGGAAAATTAGAGGGAAATTTAAAAATTTGAGATAAAGGAAATGAATACAAAATATACCAAAACTTCTGGGATGCAAAAGCAGTGCTTAGAATGGAAGTTGCAGCTGCCAATGTCATTAAGAAATAAGAAAGATCTCAAATCACTAATCTACTACATTACAAACATTGGAGGGAAAAAGGAAACTAAATCCAAAGCATGCGTGATGAAGGAAATAAGAAAGATCAGAGTAGAAATTGATGAACTAAAAAATAGGAAAATAATAGGAAAAAAAAAAACGCAATGAAACTAAAAGCTGCTTCTTTGAAAAGATCAACAAAATTGATAAATATTTATCCAGATTGACCAAGCAAAGAAGAGAGAAGCCTCAAATTGCTAGAATCAGAAATGAAAGAGGCAACTGCTATTGGCTCTACAGATATAAAAGGAGTGCTATGAATATTTGTACACTAATTAGATAACAGGTGAAATGAACAAAGACCCAGGTGCTGGAAAGACACAGATACTGAAGCTGACCACAGAAGAAATACTCTAGAGAGACCTACAACAAGTGAAAAGATTGAAGTAGCAATAAAAAAAATATCCACAAAGAAAAGTCCATTCCCAGATGACTTCACTGCTGAG
Organism: Alouatta palliata; assembly: GCA_004027835.1. Lineage (NCBI taxonomy): Eukaryota > Metazoa > Chordata > Mammalia > Primates > Atelidae > Alouatta > Alouatta palliata. Next base: position 110,030 of record PVKV010001984.1, on the reverse strand, counting down.
TTCTGCCAAACATTTAAATAAGAGGTATTACTGTTTTCTCAAAATCTCTTCCAGAAAAGGGAGCAGACTACTTCCCAACTCATTTATGAGGGCAGTATTACCCTGATATTAAAACCACAAAAGATATCACAAAAAAAGAAAACGGCAGACCAATATCTCTAATAAATAGGAACATAAAAACACTCCAGAAAATACTGGCAAATTGAACTCAGTAATACATTAAAAAAATTATACATCATAGCCAAGAGGAATTTATCCCGGAATGCAAGGTTAATTTAAAATCCCAAAATCAATATATTAGATTAGATCAGTGGAATAACAAGAACAAAAAATTAAATGATTATCTCAATAGACTTGCAAAAATAATATTTAAACATTCAACAGCCATTCATCATGAAAATACTCAACAAACTAGAAACAGAAGAAAATTTTCTTAATCTGATGAAAGTCATATACACATTAAAATAAAACAAAACCCCACAGCTAGCATCATAATAGTGAAAGATAGGATGGATGATGGTAATACACAGGGTTCTTTTTGAGGCAATGAAAATATTCTTAACTTGATAGTGGTTACCACTGCACATTTATCTGGGCATACTAAAAAACACTTTAAATTGTACTCTTTAAGTGAGTGAATTGTATGGCGTATGAAAGCTGTTAAGGAAATAACACTTTATCTCTAATCGTCCTGGCTTTCTGGGTACTGTTTTTCTCTTCCTTATCATGTGCGTGTTTTCATGGTTTGTCTACCATCTTCTTCTGACTTTTGGAGTCTTTTCCTTACAGTTAGCATGTGTTTCTCATAAATATCATGTGTTTGGGCCTTGTCTTTTAAAATCTAGTCTGACATTGTGTGTTAGTTGGAGAGATTCCAGTTATCATTATTGTAATACTAGTATACTTGGGTTTAATTCTAACATCTTCATTTTTTCTTTCATTTGTCTCTATAATTTTTATTTTCTTTGTTCCCCCTGTTCTATTTGTTTTTGGAACTAAGATGATTATTTCAGTTTGGTTCTCTTATTTTAGTTTTAGTTATGTTTTATATCATTTTTAGTGACTACCTTTATATGTTCTAATGAAACTTAACTTAGTACCTTACTCTTTTATGAACAACTCAAGAATTTTCAACAGTTGTTTCTAATTATTACATTTATCATTTCATCTCCTCTGTTTATGATTTTGCCACATTTGTTAATTGCTCATATGTCATGGAGTTGCTTCAAACAGTCACTATTATTTCACCTTTACTCACGTGTTTACCTTTCATAGACCTTTTTCTCTCTTCCTACAGTCATATGCCACTTTATTTTCTACAGCGAGGGTAGCTGGTGAGAAATTCTCCCTGCTCCTGTTTGTCTGAGAATATCTTAATTTTACATTCTTTTTTTAAAGCCTATAATTTTAGAGAGGCATTTCTATTTTCGACTTCTTAACTCTGTAATCCTCTTATCTTTCAGCTTCTATAGTTTCTTTGGAAACTGTCATTCTTTCTCCAGCTGTCATTCTTACGACTTCTGAAAGTAACTTTTTCAAATGGTTGCCTTTGTGATTTCATCTTTTAATTATCTTCTACCCATTTGCCAATTATTTGTGTCCGTGTGGTTTCCTTCGTGCTTCTCCTGCTTATGGTTTGCTGAGCTTTTCGACTATGCAGGTGGATGTCTTCCATCAGTTCTACAATGTTCCTGACCATGGATGCTGTGAGGGTCCTTGTGAGGGTCGTAGAGGGTCTGTGTGAGGGTCGTAAAGAGTCTGTATGAGGGTCGTATAAGGAAGGATCACTAGAGGGTTGTGTGAGGATCATGTGAGATTCTGTGTGTAAATCTCTGGAGGGTTTTGTGAGGCTGATGTGAGGGTCCTTCTGAGGGTCCCTGTGAAATTCTGTGTGTGGGTCACTTAGTGGGTTGGGTAAAGATTATTAGAAGGTCATGTAGGGTCATGTGAAGGTTGTGTGATATTCTGAGTGTGAGTCACTACAGAGTTGTGTGAGGGTCATATGAGGGTCACGTGAGGGTGGTGTGAGGGTCTTGGAGGGTTGTGTGAGATCATGTGTGAGGGTTACTAGAGGGTTATTTGACTGTCATATGAGGGTCCACGGAGGGCGGGCGTGAGGGTCTTTGTGAGCATCTGGGCTCCTGGGCAGACTTGGCCGGCCCTACCTTCAGGAGGCCCACATTTCCAGCAGGGAAGAGGACAGTGAGCAATGACCATCATGCCCTGCAGCGAGTGCAGCTGCTGGGAGCAGAGCTCAGAGGCGGGTACCCTTGACTCGCATGGGGAGGAGTATAGGACGGTGCGTAGAGGAGGGCACCCTGGACTTGAGTGGGGAGGAGGCCAGGACGGTGCATGGAGGAGGGTACCCTTGACTCTTGTGGGGAGGAGACCAGGAGGGCACGTGGAGGAGGGCACCCTTGACTCTCGTGGGGAGGAGGCCAGGAGGGCATGTGGAGGGGGCACTCTTGATTCTCGTGGGGAGGAGGCCAGGAGGGCACGTGGAGGAGGGCACTCTTGATTCTCGTGGGGAGGAGGCCAGGAGGACATGTGGAGGGGGCACCCTTGACTCTCGTGGGGAGGAGGCCAGGAGGGCACGTGGAGGAGGGCACTCTTGACTCTCAGACCTCTCGACTGAGACTAGAGAGATGGCAGCCTCCACAAAGATTCGGCTGCATCCAGGCTACATACAGGAACAGCAAGCCTCCGGCTGCAGCGGGGCTGCTGGGTGGCTGGAGATGAAACTAGAACCTGGATTGGACTCAGAGTGTGACAAGGCTAAGGCCTTGTATGGAGTTTCCAGTTTTAGTTCTTAGGAGAGGAGTTGCTAGAGGCGGCTTCGCCTGGGCAGTTGTAATGTAGCCCCCAGGAGCCGTGAGCTTCTGTCAGGTCCACGAGGGCTCAGCCTAAAGGGAAGGGATGGCAGCTGATGGTCAGGGGTCAGAGTTCCAATGTCCCAAGGCCCCTGAGGCGTTCAGCCGTGTGCAGTTGAGGGAGGAGTTGTCCCTCCAGGAGCAACTGGCCATTGGCCGGAGGCCTCTGCCTGGGCAGCTCCGGGAGGGCATTAAAGGTGGCCTCTGCAGCCTCAGGGTTCAGGGGAGAAGGTGCTTAGGGTGTTGGCCTGGAAGGTGAGAGGCTTCTTTCTCTGCAAAGCTGATGAACATGATTTCAGGGTAAATTTCCTCCTGTGATTGTATTTTATTCCAGAGCCATTAGGATAATATTGCTATTCTTTCCATGTCAGTGATATCACAGCCTGATTTGCATTGCTCTATGCATGTCTCTGCTCTCGAGCTGAGAGTTATCTGTGTCTGTAAGTGGTGTTTTGTCAGGAATGGACACAAAGCCAAGGTCAAGCCACTGACCTCCCGTTCCCTTCTCTCTGTTCATCAGAGCCCTCTCTCCAGGCGGGAGGGCCTTCCTGGGGGCTGCTATGTCCTCCCTTATGTCAGGCACCTCTGGGACTGACACCTGCAGCTGCCTCTGTGTGAGGAAGGGGCGTTCATTTCCCTAATGTGCCGTCAAATGACAGATCCCCCCCATGCAGAGCACACAGTGGTGCTCAGAATAGCAGAACAACCACAGCTTCTTGGGCAACCAGAGGCCTCCAGAGTGGTCCTGGCTGAGGACCTGGGAGCCCAGGAAGGCTTGAAAGGCACTGTGGCTGCATGGAGGAAATTGACCTGGGAGTCAGGTACAGACATAACATGGTATGTAAGTACCACACGTTAACCGATTGCACCACTGGAGCTCCAACATAACTTAGTTCAAATATCACCAATATGTGACCCTGGGCAAGAGACTACGAAGTCTCTGATCCTCAGTTTCTTCATCTGAAATGTAGAGTGGACAACGTAAAAGGACTATAGGGAGGATCCAATGATGCGGATGGAAGTGAGCAATCTTACAAAATATAAAGCACAGCACAGAGCTGGAACCAAAGCCTCAGTCACAGGCCCCAGAGCCTTCTCCTTACACACATGTGCCTTATTAAGAGGCAGTGCAACAGAGGAGTTCCAAGCACAGCCTTTGAAGCCGCGCTGTTTGGATTCAATCCCAACTTTTCCACTAATTATTCCTGTGCCCTTTGGTGAGTTATTTGTTCTTCCATCACCTGCCCTAGAAAACACATTGAGCTGCCCAGGTCTCCTCCAGGGAAGGACTTACTGGCCCATGGGGAGTGAGAGCAGCATGTAATCTCTAGCTCCTAGGGTTGGCCTGACTGCAGGTGCCTTCTTGCCTGAGGGCATAGCTTTGCCTGAGAAGTCCAGGAAAGCCTAGGGGTTTGGAGGCCTGCCCATCTCGGCTGGTTCAGGACAACTTTGATGGGCAATGCCCACCCCAGAGCTCCCTGTTGGGTTGGTCAAGGCGTGGCTGAGCCTGCTTTAAGATCAGAGCTCCCTCTGCCCAGTGGTACTCCTGTCACACATGCTGATCCCTAAGAAGCAGTTTGCACCCAAACTCAGTCACCGCGTCTGCTTTTAGAGAGCTCAGCACGTTCCCAACAAATAAACATAAGGCAAAGCAAAAGGGTATTATGAAAGTCAGATGAGTTCATAGATTCCAAGGATGCTGAGCCATGTCTGAGACATGGTGCTATTATCAGTATTAATCATTGCTATTGATTTATCACTGTATCCTGAATAGAGGGCTTCTCATGTGCTCCCATCCTCTGCAGTCTCCCAGTTTTCAAACAAACACAGGAGTGGGGTTCTGTGGCTGTGTTTTCTGATTTATCACAGGAATCATTGGCCGTGGGTCTTTGTGTGCACTCCTGTCACCAAGCACCCACCCACTCCATGCTGGGCTCTGTCACGTGAGGCCATTGGCCTCATCTTTAACTGTCACTCCATAAGGTAACTGCTGTTATCCTCACTTTACAGATGAAAGATTTGAGGCTTGCTGAGGGACAAGGTCTTGCCCATTTCTAAATTCCAGTAGGAGGCAGAGCTGGAACAAAGCCTCAGTCACAGGCCCTGGAGCCTTCTCCTTACACACATGAGAGCTTGTTTCCAGGGAGGCGACCGCAGGACGGTGCTCGGGATGCCCACCCACTCAGCTGGCCTTGCTGCTCCACGTGATCTTCATACTCTGGGCTGTCTCCATGCTTACACATAAACAGAAAAACCAGGTCAAAATCAAAAACCTATTTCTCATCTGGGCGCAGTGACTCATGGCTGTAATCCCAGCACTCTGGGAGGCTGAGGCGGGCAGATCACTTGAGGCCAGGAATTCAAGACCAGCCTGGCCAACATAGTGAAACCTTGTATCTACTAAAAATACAAAAACTAGCCGGGTGTGGTGGTGCATGCCTATGGTCCCAGCTACCTGGGTGGCTGAGGCACGAGAATCACTTGAACCTGGGAGGCAGACGTTACTGTGAGCCACAATTGCCCCACACACTCCAATTTGGGTGACAGAGTGAGACCCTATCTCAAAAAAAAACAAAAACGATTTCTCTTTTCCTCACAGTCCCGCCTGCTCTCCTGAGGTGTACTTGGACTGTTTATAAGGTATAACTGCTTCTCAAACCCCCTTGCTTGTTCTAGGGAACTGGATCCCTCCCTTGCTGGGAGGGATTGGTGCAGAGCTGAGTGGAGGAGACAGGAGGAGGAGGAGGGCTGTGGCTGGCCTCACCTTGGTCTTGCACCTTCAGGCTTCAGGAAGCACATTGGAAATGTTAGGAGAGTGAGCCTGCTGGGGATGAGGCATTTGAATTCCTGGTCTTCCAGACAGCGGAGATCTTGATCATGCAGCCTCCAGGAAGGGGAAACCCTGCCTTTCTCCAAGCTCTGTTTGGAAGGGAATAGTGGGCAACTGGGCTCTCTTGCCTGGAAAAACTCACTTCTCTTGGTTCAGGTGAGTGTAACCATTCCTCTGCTTTTGGCCTTGACAGTTGTCCTTATCTGGACATGTAACATCAATGGAATCAACACATCATGGACTTCTGTGTCTGCTCCTTTCATTCAGCCTAATATTTTTGAGGTTAAACCCTGTGTGGCATGCATTGGAACTTTGATTCTTTTCATTAACAAATAATAGTCCTGGGGCCAATTGCATGCATTTTGTATTTAAAAAAAAAAACATTTAGTTTTAGTTTTACTTAATATCTTATGATCGCCCAATCTCCTAAGTGACATTTTTAGTTTGTATGCATTAGGTGCTATGAAGTTCTGTGGGTTTTGATGAATGCCCAGTGTCATGTATGCACCATTTTAGTATCAGAATAGTTCCACTGCTCTGAATTCCCCAATGCTTCATGCATTCAGCCCTCCCACTCTCTGAACCCCAGCAACACTGCTGTTTGCCAACTTACTTCTGTAGTTTTGACTTTCCCAGAATGTTGCATAGTTAGAATCATTCAGGATGTAGCCTTTTCAGACTAATCTCTTTCACTTAGCAATATGTCTTGACAGCTCATTCCTGTTTACCCCTGACTACTATTCCACTGTACAGATGCACCACAGATTTTCAGTCCATGCACCCACTGAAGGATGCTGTGGTTGCTTTCCATGTGGGGCAATTATGAAAATATATGCTATAAACATTCGTGTGCAGGTTTTTGAGTCAGGATAAGTTTTCAAATTAGTTGACTAAATGCCTAAGAATGTGACTGCTAGATCTTATGGTAAGACTATGCTTAGTTATAAAAAACGTCAAACTGTCTTCCAAAGTGGTTGTAACATTTTGCATTCTCACCAGCAATGAATGACAATTCTGTTGCTCCACATTCTTGCTAGAAATTGGTATTTTGTTTTTTTTTTAATTTGTCATTCTGTTTGTAGTGTCATTGCATCATTGCTTAATTTGCAATTATCCAATCAGAAATGATGTTGAACATCTATATGTGTGTGTGTGTATACATATATATATATATAGATGTATGTGTGTGTCCCTGTGTATATATATAGAGAGAGATGTGTGTGTGTGTCCCTGTATATATATATCTATATATATATCTGTATATATATACACATGTATATATGTGTATACACCTATATATATATGTGTATATACACACACACACATATATACACATATATATATGTGTATACACACATATATAGGTGTATACACATATATACAGATATATATATAGATATATATATACAGGGACACACACACATATATACATATACAGGGACACACACATATATATACATGTGTATATATATATATATAGATATATATACAGGGACACACACATATATTTATACACACACACACACATATGGATATATATATATATACAGGGACACACACAAACATCTATATATATATTTCCATATGTATGTCTTGTTTGGTGAAGTGTTTAATTTAGATCTTTTGCCCATTTTTAAATTAGATTGTTTTCTTATAATTTAGTTTGAAAGTTCTTTGCATATTTTGGATACAAGTCCTTTGTTAGACATGTGTTCTGCAAATGTCGTCTCCCAGTTTCTGGTTTGTCTTTACATTCTTTTTACAGTATCTTCTCACAGAGTGTAGGTTTTTTGTTTTAATAAAGTCCAGCTTACCAGTTTTTTCTTTCATAAACCATACTTTCTAAGCCCTCACCACCAAATCCAAGGTTATGTAGATTTTCACCTCTATATTCTGTAAGTTTTACAATTTTGCGTTTTACATTAAGCTCTATGATCCATTTTGAGTTAATTTTTGTGGAAAATTTAAGGTCTGTGACTAGGTTTATTCTTTTAAGAATTTTAGAATACCTATCATGATAAGAAATGTGTAACATGAAATTTAACACCTTAACCATCTCCAAGTGTATAGTTCAGTAGGTTCATGTATATCCAATTTTTTCAGCACCATTTGTTTAAAAGGCTATCCTTTTTTCATTGAATTACCTTTATGCCTTTGTCAAAACTCAGTTGACTTTATTTGTGTTGGTCTATTTCTCGGCTCTCTGTTCTGTTCCATAGCTCTGTGTTTCTGTTCTTTCACCAGTATTATCTTGTTTTGATTATTACAACCTTATAATACATCTTGAATTTCTCTGCATAATTTTAATGAGTTTAGACTTTATTGTCTGGGTATAGGGACCTAATGGTATAAGCAATATACTGATGGTAAAATCTGAGCTTTAGTTAGATCCGCTTGAGAAAGTATGGTAGGCATATTGGATAAGAATAAGACTGATTATGGAAAGGTCAAATAATCCAGGTGCCAGACAATGGAGGTGGTGGCACTGGAATTGGAGAGGAGCAGCAAGGCAGGTAGGGAAGGCTTTCTTTCTTCTGGAAGCCCCAGCATGCAGACATTCATGTCCAGACAGGATGGCCTGGCCCGACCTCCCGTCCTTCTCCAGCAGTGCTTCAGCCCCTTGTAAAATTTTACTTCTTGACAGTTTTTGATGTCTATGGATGGGCAGCTGACTCAACTGAGTAACCACCATCTATTTTCAACCACCCTTTTCCTTGTCACCTCACGCTATAGAGACTGGGAAGCCAGAAACCAACTTTCCCAAACATCTCTATAGCCAGGAAGGCTGTACGACCCGTTCTACCCAATGAAACAGAAAGAGCTGTCTTCAGGGAGACATTTGCTTTCTTGGTGAAAAGGGACATGTATAGTTGCAACTGCAGCCATCCTGGTCAGGCCTCGATACCCCCATTTCCATCTGTCAGTGGATATGGGCCAGTGAGGTGAGGGGTGACCCTGGGAGAACAGCTTTCCTGCAGGGTCCTGGAAGGGACTGATAGCTAAGAGCTGTTGCCAAAATCACTCCCAACAGTTGAAACAACAATTTTTCACTGAGGAAGAATCTGGGTCATGTATTGTTGTGTCCACCATGTAAGATGTTGTTTGTCATCACCTTAAAAATGAAAAAGATAAGTTGAAAGAGGTTAAGTGATTGTGCAAGGTCATATAATAATAGAAATAATAAGTAGGTACTGTATGCCAGGACCTTTTCTAAGTACATCATTTACTTCCTCCAGCCTTGATATTTATTTTGTAACTGGAGCCACAGAAGCAAACTTAAGTCAAGAAAGAGGGACGGGTCAAGAGAATCCCAAGAATCCAGCCTGATAGCATAAATTTACCGAAGCAATGCTAGGAGGCAGCCACCCAAGACATGGAGCCATATGAGAAAAACAGTCTTATCTGCGTGGTCCCTGACTGGCCAGGTGCTCTGGACCTTGCTGCTGAAGGCATTCCTGGCAGAGGTGCGTGCTTCGCTTGTCACTGCCGTCCTCACTGCTGGTTGAAGGTGGGGATGCACTGTGGCCATGGGTGCCTGTGCCACCAACCTTGGGACCAGTGAAGATCTTACAGAACAGATCAGAGAATCTCCCCTCCTTCCGTGTGATGTTAACTTGGAGGGGATGTTTTCTGGTGAGGATACCTGTAGACTGAAATGTCATAGACTTTAGGGATGTACTCCCTTCCCTTCCCTCAGTCATCTTTCTGACTGTGTATATACCCTGTCAGGGCATTGGGGTCATGCCAGGTAACTAAATAGCATCGTTTGCTGGAAGCTATCTCTCGTCTCCAAACATTAGGCTGTGTTCCTAAATCTGGTCAAGCTTCTTCCTCTCCTATGGGACATTCGCTCTCTAGCTTGGCTTCCATCACAGTCACCCCAGACACACAGTTATGTCTCTGTGTTTGTCTAAGTTTCCTTTGTGATATGCATCAAGTACTAATTTTCCTAAGAATCAACTGATGTCCTTGTTCATCAGTGGGTAAGCACAATTATCTGGGGCATTCCTGACCTTTACTGTTCAGACATATCTGAGTCTCGCTCCACCCCACCAGGACATTCCACACTTGTTGATCTGCTTGTGTGTCTGTCGACCATTGCAGTCTGTGAGTCCCTAGAGCTCAAGGCTGCCTCAGTTATCAGATGCCTGACCTATATTTTGGTTGAATGAAACAAACAAGGAAGAAACATGGCCACTTCAGACAGTGATGAGAGGCTTCTACACTCTCCAGGAAAGACTGGAAGCTTGGGTAGTGGGAGCAGCAGCTTCCTGCAGGGTGCAGAGAACCTAGAGGCTATCGTATCTGGGGCAAGACACTGATTTGCGGGGGATGAGGGGGACAGTGAGCCCTTATGAACAGTGTCTGAAATCCCCAGAAATGTAGAACTTTTCACACAAGAGGGGGGCCGTCACCGGAATGCTGACAACTGCTGACAGGATCCTATTCAACGAAGCAGGAGGAACTGCCAGACAGGTGCTGGGTTAGAGGAGCCAGGCTCACACCACATGGCCAACATGAAGGCCCACAGCCTGCAGCCTATGGCTGTGCCCTGCAGTGGAGACATATAAAGAACTCTGCCCAGATGTGCTCCCTGCACCGGGATGCTGGGGAGCCTGAGACTCTGGCTGCATTAGCAGAGAGAGCTCAGGAAAATGGGAGAGCCTCAGACCCACGGCCCGCACAGGACTCTTCTGACCTCTGGGTGCTGGAGCCTGGGAAACCTGACCTCAGAAGTGCTCTGCTTTGGTCTCTATTTTGAGAAACAGTTTTAGCTCATTCTTTCTCTATCCCCAGTGCCTTCACACAGTCACAGTCTTGAAGATGCAGCTTAGCATAGAGGGGGCATGGGCTTCACTGTCAGGAAGCTCTGGTTTCAAACCCTGTAGCAGCCACAGGAGGCAGTGGTCACACTGTGGTCTCTGAAGTTGTATGGGCTTGGTTTCAAGCCTAGACCCACTCCTTTTAGCTGTGATATCTTCATTAAGTTACTTATGTTTATTCTGCCTCAGTTTGTTTATTCATTAAAATAGGAATTGCAATAATACCTATCAAATAAGTTTGTCGTGAGACTTAAACAAGGAACCATGCGATGTGCTTAGAAAAGGTCCTGGCATACAATGCCTATTTAATGTTATTATTACTATTATTATATGACCTCGAACAATCACTTAACCTCTCTCAATTTTTTTTATGTTTAAGGTGATGACAAACACAGCTTACATGGTGGACACAGTGATACATGACCCAGATTCTTCCTCAGTGAAAAATTGTTGTTTCAACTGTTGGGAGTGATTTTGGCAACAGCTTTTAGCTATCAGCCCCGTCCAGGACCCTGCAGGAAAGCCGTTCTCCCAGGGTCACCCCCACCTCATTGGCCCACATCCACTGACATAGGGAGATGGGGATATCAAGGCCTGACCAATTAGCCCAACTGCAACAACTTTGGAGGCCGCCATTTCCCCAGGGGCCCTCTTGGTGCCAGCGGAGGCTCCTGTTGGGCCTGCATCACGTCTCAACTACCCCTCTGTTTGCCCTTCCTTCTCTCCCTTCCTACAACAAGGCTTGATCCCAAAATCACTTTTCAATAATGTCAGCCTGAAATAACTAAAACGATCAAAATCCAGTTTTATTCAAGTGTAAAGTTTGAAGACAGCCACTCAGAAACACAGACTCCAAAAGAACGGGGTCATTCCCTCCCTAGTGAGGGAATTAAGATTTTATTAATGTAGGGAGAAACAAAGAAGTTTGGTCCCATTCTCCATATACGGCCAGTACACAGTTTCGAGGATGTGATTGGTCACAGTTTGCTACATTCTAAAAAACAGCGCTCTAGCACTTCCTGAGGAGTGGTAATAATCTGAGGGGGTCTGCTCTCTGATGCCACAAGGCCTTTTCTTATCATTTACAGGAAGAAACAGAAGCTGTAGCCACATGCTACGTGACCCAGGTCTCACAATTCACATTCCCTTCAGGGCTCAAAATACTTTAAAGTTCCAACAGCTTTAATTTGAATTATTTATCTTCACAATAAACATTCGGCTTTCCAAACTCCATCTCAGAGTAAGCTTCCAAGGGAATGCAATCTCTGCATCTAACTTTACAGAATTGTTGCCAGAATTGGAGGAACTAAATGTACATTACAATTGTTGGACAATATAGCACCTCACTCCCCAGTTCTTACGATAGCATAGGCTAAGTCTATGCTTACATAGGGTACATAAGTCTCTGACCATGTACCCTATGCTTCTACCTGAAATACGGCTTCCATGACTAAACCGAACCAAAACATACTTTCTTAGGCCAATCTAAACCCACTATGTTGCATTTCAGGGTAGAGTTTGACATTTGGCCCCAGATGATAAAAGTTCAGCTGGTTTAATGAAATCTTCTTACTCCCATCCCAAGCACAAGGCCACAGGTTAAAGTGAAGATCATGTATGTCCAGGTAAGCCCTGTTCCATCCATCAGAGAGAGAGTTTCTGCTTCTTTTTCCCAGTCTCCTTATCCCCCAGACTGAGTGGACAGTTTATCCAGGATTCCAGCTGTTGCTCTTCTAGGACCCATGTTTAATGACATTAGACAAGTGCTAATTTGCATAGACACTGCCAAGACCCTTTGCAAAGCAAAGAAATGCTCATTGTTAAACAGTTACTATAACACTGACTGCAACCATGAAAACAATTTCACAGCAGATTAAACACACTTAGTGAAAGAAGCCCAGTGCAAAAGCAATCTCAACACCAAATTAGAGTTTAGTCAGCAGCTAGCGTGGAGCTGAGGAGACAATGTCCAGCTGCAGAATCCCGATGACCTTACTGGACGATTTTCCCTAGGTGAGCGGGCGTGCACTCCAGTTTGGCAAGATTCCCTGCAGGAGATGAACGATCAAATTACGGTGAGGGAAGGAAGGAGGAAAGCTAAGCTGCAAAAGGAGTTGGAGGATGAATAGAGGACATCAAATCTGTATGAACCGCAAGGAAACTTGTGTCAGACAAGCAGAAAAAGGCAGACATCAGGGAAGCAGAGAAGGATTGCATTTATGATGAGTGATAACAAGTCTGAAAATAAAGGATTCCTTTTTAGACTTGAAAAAACTCTGTTCAGATAGTAAGGAAAGAAAAAAATAATCAGAATTGCCAATACAAAAAAAAATTCCAGTTTTTTCTTGATCCCTCCCTTTCTCCAGTCAGCTTTGTTTTCGTCCACCTCCTGCCTCCAATGTAAGAGCTCTGCTCTTCTAAATGATTAGACCTCGCCTGACTCTGGCCCTGAACTCTCGGGCCTGTGACTCGCTGTCGAGTGCCGAAGACGTCTGTCTCCCTAGCACGGACAATGGAGCTCTTTTCATGTGCTGCCTGGAGAAATCTCAGCCAATGAATCTTACTCTTAATTTCACACTTGCTTTTCTTTACGTCAAGAAGCCAGGGACATTTGGGCACCTATAAATAATAAAAATAAATGACATTGGAAAGAGGCAAGGCCATCAACATCATTTAAAATCTCCCGATTCTGGGCTGACAACTGATCACCGGGCCTGCATTGGAGAGGTGAATCTTGAAAAAGAGAGAAAGGCATGGTGTATGCTGGGAATTCATCACCACTGGCATCAAACAGATAAGCATGGTGTTTGCTTGAGCAATGGCCCCTCTGGCCAGGTGAGGCTCTCGGGAATTCCAGATCACATGCCCCTCCATGTCTCATGTTTACTCACCATCTGTCAGAATGCCTGGGGTTTTCAGGATTAAATAATCTCCTATTCAAAGGCAAATACTCCTGAGAAAAAGAAAATTATATTTCTTTTCAACTTTAACCTAAAATCACAGGGAAGACAGGGGTAAGGCAAAATCGTGGCATCTAGCTAAAAACAAGTTTCCTCTTGATTGGAGTATAATGTCACAGTATTGAAAAGGGCTATAGGATAGTTTATAAGGGGGCACTCTGGCTTAAATCATGTGTCCCAAAAGGAAGAAATATTGAAGTCTTAGTCCCCAATACCTCAGGATGTGTCCTTATTTGGAAATAGTCTTTGTAGATTTAACCAAGTTTGGATTATTAGGCTCTAATCCTATATAACTAGTGTCCTTATGAAAAGGAGAAATTTGGACCCAGATATGTACCGAGGGAAGTTCATGTGAAGACATACAGGGAGGAAGCCATCTGAATTTGGAGGATCCACGTGATGCATCCACAAGCCAAAGAATACCTGTGCCTACCAGAAGCTGGGAGGCATGGAGCAGTTCCTTCTCCAGTGTCTTCCCAGGAAGTGGGGTGCTGCCAGCACCCGGATTTCAAACTTTTGATCCCATGGCTGTAAGACAATAAACTCCTGCTGTTTTAAGCCATGCAGTTTATGGTACTTGTTTTTACAATGCCCCTAGCAAACTGATACAGAGGTTTCTAAAAAAGTTGATGGTTATGTTCTGAGAATAAATGCCATTTAATTTTTTATTTTGCCTTGAGACTTCCAAAGCCAGTTTTCTCTGTCATCATTGCAGTCAGCATAGTTGCTAGTACAAACTTTGTATTGGGATCTATCCAGGGAATAAAATGGTACTACGTTTTGCATTGAGGATGGTAGAAAAGTTTCAGAAGAGAAGGAGGGGGAGGAAGTGGGTGAGGAGGGATTGACAGAGGTGGTGGTGATTAAGGTGGAGCAAGAGGCAGCACTAAAGGTGGGTGAAGATGAGGACCTTTGATGTTTTCTGCGTGTCAGTGTGCTATTCCCTTCTACGTGCTTTCTGAGCTAATGCTTTTCATAACCCTATGTGCTAGGCCGTCGCTGATCTGTTCCACCAACTCAGGGAGGTTAATAGCATGCCCAATTGCAAATTAATAAGGCTCTATAAAAGTTAGAAGTACATTCCCCTGAAGAAGAACAAACAAACAAAAACCACTTGCCCACAGTAACTTAAAACAGGTAAGGTTTACTTTTTCCCAAAACTTAAAAAATCTGGAGGAAGGAAGATATTGGCAATGATCCAGCCCTTAGATGCTATTGAGACTGATATCCCTGTTATTATATGGGATTTTTATTCATGCATGAGGTCTCAGGGTCATAATATGGCCTCTGTAGCTCCAGACATTATGTCTGAAGTCCATGCAGGAAGAAGAGGGAATGGTAGCATGAGTCTCAGCTGTTTCTTTTGTCAGGAAAGGCAAATCGTTTCAAGAAGCCCCTAAAATAACATCTATTTTATTGATCTGAACTGTATTGCATAGCCACACCTAGTAATCAGTTTTTGGGGAAAATACATATTGAGCTTTCCAGGTACTACAGTGGGCAAGTAAGAGAAATAGAACTGGTTACGCCTCTAGCGTTACCCAACAAATAGTGTATGACAGAGTGGCAGAGTGAGAAGGCAAATCTGCGTCTCAGCCATGAATGCAGGGCTCTGTTCATAAAATGTTCTTACGGTGAGACTGCCAGCCTGCTTCCTGCAGATATGTCTTCTGTTCTGTAGAACCAGCCCCTTTGAATAAAGCTAGGTTTTCTTGCAGGCTGCTCCTGTATTTGGGTCTAATTTCTCTGCATGGGGATAATATGGTATAATAGATACTATACTACTTCAGAAGACAATTGGCCCAGGTTCTAATCCCACTATTGTCATAAATTTTCAGGTATTTTTCCTCTATACCTTGGAGTGAAATGGAAGCAATTAAACCTAATATCTTCTATTCCCCTTAGTTTTGTGATGCACTTGAAAACAGTTTGGTAATCCCAGCCTTTGGGAGGCCAAGGCGGGCAGATCACCTGCGGTTGGGAGTTCGAGACTAACCTGACCAACAGGGAGAAACCCCATCTCTACTAAAAAAAATACAAAGTTAGCTGGGTGGGATGGTGCATGCCCGTAATCTCAGCTACTTGGGAGGCTGAGGCAAGAGAATCACTTGAACCCAGGAGGTGGAGGTTGCGGTGAGCTAAGATAGTGCCACTGCACTCCAGCCTGGGCAATAAGAGTGAAACTCTGTCTCAAAAACAAAAAAAAAAAAAAAAAAAAGAAAAGAAAAGAAAAAGAAAACAGTTTGGGAGATTCCAAATGAGGTTTTGATTGGATTAGTACTAATAATGTCACACGCTATCATTGCCAATATTTTCCAAGTGCTTTATCATTGAAAATTACTTTCAAAATATACACGATCTTATTCAAGCCTCATAAGAAGCACTATCAAGTGGGCAAAGTAAAACATCATCTAGGAGTAAAAGCTGCACATGTAACCACATTTCTCCTGTCCTCAAATTATTGCAACAATTCCAGTAGGGATCTTCCCATTTTCTAAAGCCATTTTCCACATGCATTTCAAATCACAGCATATCTGATACATTACACCCATACAAAGGTTCACATCTATTTATACTTTCTCCCTTTCTCTCTCTCAGCCTCTCGCCGCAATTGTTAAGGTAGCAATTGGCTTGATATTGCCATCTTGAGAGAGTGATTTAGATCACTTCCAGCCCCTGTCAGCAAACAATATCTCAGGCAACATCAGAAAATGAGACAGGGTAGCGGTGCAGCCAGGAACCCTCCAGCTTCCTAATGCACCTGGTCAGAAAGAGCTTAGTGGCCCACACTAGATGATGTTTCTGATTTAACACCACACTGTTCATTTGTTAAGGTCATGATTTATCTTAACTATTTAGATGAATTTTGATGATTGTATGTATTCATAAAACTACTGCAGAAATACGGTGCAGAATACTTCCATCGCCGCAGCACATTCGTTTGTACTGCTTTATAGAACCGTTCCCCTCCCAACAAGAACCGATATTCTGAATTCTATCACCGTAGATTAAGTTTGGTTATTCTTCAATTTCGTATAAGTGGAATCAAATAGAATGCACTCTTTTGTGTCTCGCTTATTTTACTCAGAGTGATGTTTTCGACGTTCAGTCATGTCGTTCTGCATATTACTAGCTTGTTCTTTTTATCGCTAAGTTATAGTATGTTATATGACTGTACCACAATTTGGTGATTCATTTGTCAGTAGATGAATATTTAAGGCGTTTTCAGTTTTCTGCTGGTATGAATAAGGCTGCTGTAATTTTTTCCCACAATTCCTTTTGTAAACACGTTTTAAATTTTCTTTGGTAAAAAGCCAGGAGGAGAATTGTTTAGTCATATGTATGCTGTAGTTTATAAGAAACTGCTGTTCAAAACATTCCTGGGACCAGGCAGGGTCCATGCTTCCTCTTTCTCTGCTAGGGTCATTCCTCCTCCACTTGCCCTTCTGCAGCTCAAACCCCACTCCTTTGTGTTTGCTCAAAGCATTTTTTCAGCCTTCATCCCTGCGTGACTTCACACCCAGCCTGCACCCCATGCGTTACGAATAGTCTGGTGTCACAAAAGAAGACGAAAATGCTTGTCCTGAAATAACAACCTGCACTGAAACTTTGTTAGGCAAAATTCTTGGGTTTATAATGCTGTGGTTTAGTTTTTGCTTATTTTTTTGTTATTTTTGGAATGGACTAGTATGAACGAACATTTTCTAAGCGTACATATTGGATTTTCTAGTTCCCGTCCATTAGATCACTACAGAGTGAATGACAAGTATTTGTTAATACAGACTGTATTTAATTCAAGTCAACATCAAAACCTGCGGTTCCTGGGCCCACATTTGCCCACCGGCCGTGGCTGACAGTCCTGGGGTGGGGACTGGCTTGTGTCTCCTCTTCATTCTATAAGTGTTCCTTTCCTGTGGTTTCTTCCATCCAGCTCAAAGATACATATGATTAAGAAGTCACATAATATAGTGAAATCGAAATATTTCTGTTTCTTTCACACAGTGGTTAGAACTGTTCGTGACCTTAGGTGAGTCACTTTAGCTCTCTAAGCCTCAGTTTTTTCATCAATAAATTAAACGATTTGGTTTCAACACAAGCCTCTAAACCAGGGGCTTGCATCAGAATCACTATAGCGTCCTTTAACACATACAAGTGCCCTAGCCACGCCAGCAGACATTCAGATGCAGTGAGTCTGGAGTGATGTGTGATTATAAAGGCTCACAGGCGATTCTGATGCTGTACTGTCATTGAAGTTGAGTCCAGATAGTGGCTCTTAAACTTTAGGTGTATGAGAATTATCTGGAGGGCTGAGTAAAAACACGAATTTTAAGCTTCACCCTTAGAATTGCTGGTTCACTAGGTTGGGAAAATGCCCAGGAGTCGATGTAGATAGCATGTTTCCAGGTGATGCAAATGCTGCTGGTCTGAGGACCACATTTTAGGAACCACTGCCCTAGATCAGTTACTTTCAATCTTAGCTGGATATTAGAGCCACCTACTGAACTTTTAAAAGTTCTAACAGCCGGGTGCAGTGGCTCATGCCTGTAATCCCAGCACTTTGAGAGGCTGAGGTGGGTGGATCACAAGGTCAGGAGTTTGAGACAGGCCTTGCTAATATGGTGAAACCTCGTCTCTATTAAAAATACCAAAAAAAAAAAAAAAAAAAAAAAAAAAGCCAGGCATGGTGGCAGGTGCCTGTAGTCCCAGCTACTCAGGAGGCTGAGGCATGAGAATCACTTGAACCCGAGAGGAGGAGGTCGCAGTGAGCCGAGATTGCACCACTGCACTTCAGCCTGGGTGACAGAGCAAGACTCCATTTCAAAAAATAAAAAAGTTCTAACAACCATATCACACCCCAGATCAATGAGCTCACACCCTCAGGAGGTAGGATCCAAGCATCAGAATTGCCACAGCTCCCAGGCCTATGGGAAGGGCAGCTGGTGTAGAGCACATCCATCTCTCAGTGGTCAGTTCTCAGGCCCTTTGACAGGGCTGTAGACAGATGAAAAGTTCCAGATAACAAACATATGTGCAGCAGAATCTTTCTGGTAGTGAGGCTAAAGTTTCAGGAAAAAGTTTACTAACCAGTCTTGGGTACTATTAGTGTGAAGCTTCCAATGGACCAAAAAAAAAAAAAAAGTCCATGAGGTTCAAAGTTTGAATTGAGACTTGGAGACAATGTATTGGTTAACAAGAAATAAGCTTCTATTTGCTTTGTGTGTGTGTGTGTGTGTGTGTGTGTGTTTGGTTGTGGGTGATTATGCATGCGTATATACTCCCTTGAACAGACATCTCATAGAGAGGAAAGATGGATAAATCAAAAATAATTTGCGTATTATTACATATTAAAACTTAAAAATGCCATCTTAACAGCTTACGTATTTCACCAAAACTTCCAAAATTATTACTAGATGGCACAGGTGCACCTTATCTTATTGTGCTTTGCAGATGTTTCACTTTTTACAGATGGAAGGTTTGAGGCAACCCTATATCAGGCAAGTCTGTGGGCGCCATTTTCCCATTCGCAGATGCTCGCGTTATGTCTCTGGGTCACATTTTGGCAATTCTTACAACATTTCACACATTTTCATTATTATATCAGTTATGGTGATCTGTGGCTGCCGATCTTTGATGTTACTGTTGTGATAGTTTGGGGGTGCCACGAACTAGGTGCATGTGAGATGACAAACTTAATTGGCAAATGCTGTGTGTGTTCTGACTGCTCCACTGACTAGCTGCCCCTCCCCATCTCTTTCTTTCTCTTCAAGCCTTCCTACTTCCTGAGAAACAAGAATATTGAATTAGGACAGTTAATCCCCTTACAGCCGCCTGTAAGTGATCAAGTAGAAGAAAGAGTCGCATGTCTCTCATTTTAAAACAAAATCTAGAAATGATTAAGCTTAGCGACAAAGGCAGGTCAAAAGCTGAGACAGGCCAAAAGCTAGGCCTCTGGAACCACACAATTAGCCAAGCTGGTGATGCAAATGAAAAGTTTTCAGAAGAAAATATAGTGCTACTCCAGTGAACATATGAATGATATAGCAAAACAGCCTTATTGCTGACACGGAGAAAGTTTGAGTGATCTGGATAGACCAAGCAAGCCACAACATTCCTCAAGCCAAAGCCTAATCCAAATCAAGGCTGTAACTCTTCAGTTCAATGAAGTCTGAGAGAGGTGAGGAAGCTACAGAGGAGAAGTTTGAAACTAGAAGAGGTTGGTTCATTAGGTATAAGAAAAGAAGCCGTCTCCATAATATAAAAGTGCAAGGTGAAGCAAAAACTGCTGATGCAGAAACTGCAGCAGGTCATCCAGAAGATTTAGCTAAGATCATTGAAGAAGGTAGCTACACTTACAACAGATCTTCGGTGTAGACAAAACACCATTGTATTGGAAGAAGATGCCATGTAAGACTTTCATAGCTAAAGAGCAGTTAATGCCTGACTTCAAAGCTTCAAAGGATAGACTGACTCTCTTCTTAGGGGCTAATGCAGCTGGTGACTTTAAGTTGAAGCCAATGCTCATTGACCAGTCTGAAAATCCTAGGGCCTTTAAGAATTATGCTAATCTACTCTGCCTGTGCTTTATAAATAGGACAACAAAGTCTGGATGACAGCGCATCTATACAGCATGGCTTACTGAATATTTTAAACTTACTGTTGAGACCTACTTCTCAGAAAAAAAAAAATTTTCTTTCAAAATATTACTGCTTGGTGACACAGCACCAGGTCATCCAAGAGCTCTTATTAAGATGTATAAGGAGATCGATGTTGTTTTCATGCTTGCTGACACATCTATTCTGCAGCTTATGGATTCAAGAGTAATTTTGGCTTCCAAGTCTTTTTATTTAAAAAATACAGTTTGGAAGGCCAAAATTTCCATAGATAATGATTCCTCTGATGGATCTGGGAAAAACAAAAATGAAAGTCTTCTGGAAACGGTTCTCCCTTCTAGATGCCGTAAATGGCATTTGTGATTGATGAGAGGAAATCAAAATATCAACATCAATACGAGTTTGAACAAAGCTGGTTCTAATCTACATAGGTGCTTTGAGGGGGTCAAGACTTCAGTGGAGAAGTAATTGCCAACGTGGTAGAAATAGTAAAAGAGTAAGAATTAAAAGTGGAGCCTGAAGATGGATTAAATTGCTGCAATCTCATAATAAAACTTGACTGAATTAGAAACTGCTTCTTGTGGAGGAGCAAAGAAAGTGGGTTCTTCAGATGAAATCTACTCCTGGTAAAGCTGCTGTTAACATTGTTGAAATAACAATAAAGGATTTATCACCTTAGCTGATAAAGCAGCAGCAAGGTTTGAGAGGACTGACTCCAATTTTGAAAGAAATTATATGATAGGTGAAATTCTATCAAACAACAACATACTCTACAGAGAAGTCTTTTGTGAAATAAAGAGTTAGTCCATGTGGCAAACTTTGTTGTTGTCTTATTTTTAAATATTGCCTCAGCCACCCTAACCTTCAGCAACCACCACACTGATCAGCAGCCACCAACATCAAGGCAAGACTCTCCACCAGCAAAAATACTGCAACGTGCTAAAGGCGCAGATGATTGTTAACATTTTTTAGTAATGAAGTATGTTTAATTAAGGCATGCACTTTGGTTTTCTAGACATAAAGCCATTGCAACACTTAATAGACTAAAGAACAGTGTAAACATAATTTTTACATTCTCTAGGAATCTACAAAATGTGTGCAACTTGGTTTACTGAGATACTCACTTTATTACAGGGATTTTGAACCAAACCTGCAATATCTCTGAGGTACACCTGTATATTATGGGGAAAGGGGCCTCTTTGTGAATTACATTAGTTACACACCATTCTTTCCAATGGTCATTTCTTACAAAAGAACCAAGCTCCGTGTTATTCTGAGCTCTCCTAGTCCTGGTGGACACTGAAAGACATAGATTAAGAGGTCAGCTGGAAAATAACCAACAAAAGACTTTGTTGGGGCAACAAAGGTTCAATTCTTAAAATCTTTTCTCAAACTTTTAAGGTAAAATAAGATTAGTTTCTCTATTACTTATATAATCTGGACTTTTAATATCCAATTTGATGGGTGGAAATGTGCCTGGAATGGGTGCTGATGTCGTAAAGATAAGAGGCAGCTTTGATAATCATGAAGAGAGACAGAAACATAGGAATGCACTGAAGAACCTAGGTCACTCTGCTGGGGTCTTGAGGAACTGGCAGATAAAGAGGTTCAGGGTCTCTTCCAGCCGTGCTCTCTGCCTCTGCAGGCATAGACAGACAAATGAGTCAATGCATGCTACACACTGACTGCTACCTGTTTGGGGCAATATTTGCAGGATCCTGGCAATAACAAGCAGGTTCCCACCGTCCTCTGGAAGGTGCTTCACCAGGAGTAGGGCAGACTTTACCTGTAGAGAAACAAGAATGAGTCTTCTTCATCAGACTTCCCTCACAAACCATACAGGCAAGAGGAGCATCAAGTGATAGAAATACAGTGAAAGAAAAAAATCCACCAAGCTATAAATTTATATCAGGGAAATCATACAGAAGAAAAATAATACAAGCCAGACGCTTGATCTACATAAAGAAAAGTTTTAAGAAAGGCAGAATGAAACCTTTTATTTTTCTTATTCTTTGTTCACCTAATATATAACTGTCCAAAATAATAATAGCAACAATGTATTAGATGATTATAGCTTATGGATGAGTAAAGTAGATGACAGCCACATATAAAGAATGGGAGGAAGCAGTGTCATAAGCACCCACACTGCCCATGAAGCACTATAATGTGATTTGAAAGTGTACTTAAATTAGTTGTAAATGTATATTGCAAGTGATAGGGCAATCACTAAAAATATTTAAAAAGAAGTACAATGGTATCCTAAAAGATGAGAGAACATGGAATCATAAAGTGTTCAATTAAAATGACAGGAGGCAGAAAAGATGAAAAGATAAAAAAGAAACACAAAAGAAAACAGTTATTATGTGGTTGATATTAATCCAACTATAACAATTATCACTTTAAATGTGAATAAGCCAAAACAACAATTAAAAGAGAGAGGTTGATAAAGTAGATGAAAAAACGAGACTCAACTACCTGTTGTCTGTAAGAAACCCAATTTCAATATTAAAATGTAGACAGATTAAAAGTAAAGAGATGGAGAAAGATATTCCATGGTAGTATACATCCTAAAAAACTAGAGTAACCGTATTAATTTTGAACAAAACTAATATTAGAATAAGAAACCTTATCAGGAATAAAGAAGGGCAATAAAGGATAAGGAGACCGACTCTCTAAGAAGAATTGACGGTCCTTAATATGTGTGTGTGACCAGCCACAGAGCATTCAAAGAGGTGAGACAAAAACAGACAGAACTGCAAAGAAATATATTCACGATTATATGTTGGAGACTTCAACATCCTTCTATTAATAATTGAAGATCCTGGCCAGGTGTCACGGCTCACCCTTGTAATCCCAGCACTTTGGGAGGCCAAGGCAGGGAGATCACCTGAGGTCGGGAGTTCGAGACAAGTCTGACCAATATGGTGAAACTCTGTCTCTACTAAAAATACAAAAAAGTAGCCAGGCATGGTGGGAGGCACCCATAATCCCAGCTACTCGGGAGGCTGAGGCAGGAGAATTGCTTGAACCTGGGAGGCAGAGCTTGCAGTAAGCCAAGACTGTGCCAGCCTGGGTAGGACACAGCAAGACTCTGTCTCAAGAAAAAAAAAAATACTAATAATAATAATTGACAGATCCAACAGGCAGAAAATCAGTAAGGATGTAACCGAATTGAATAGCAGTATTGACAAATGAGATGTAGTCAATCATTATAGGGCATTTTATTCAACAACAGCAGAGTAACATTCTTCACGAACTCACAGGGAATATTCACCAAGATAGGCCACATTTATGGCCATAAAGCACACCTCGACAAATTTTAGAAATAGAAATCATACAACATACGTCGTGAGAACACCACAGAATTAACGTAGAAATCAGTAACAGAAAGGTAACTGGAAAATGTCAAACTATTTGAACATTAAGCATCACCATTCAAAATATCAAACAAATCTACGAAAATGTCCCGGGATAAATTTAAAACAACTTTGAACTGAATGAAAATAAAAATAAAACATCAACATTGGTGGGATGCAGTGAAAACAGTGCTTAGAGGGAAATTTATAGCACTAAATGCATATATTAGAAAAGAAGAAAGATCTAAAATTAGTAATCTAAGTATCCCTTTTAGGAATCTAGAGAAAGAAGAGCAGTATCAGCCTAAAGGACATTAAGAAAATAAATAATAAAAGAGAAAAAATAAAACTGAAAACAAGAAGGCACTAGAGAAAATAAATAAAACCAAATAATGGTTTGCTGAAAATATCAATAAAAATGACAAACAGCTAAGAAAAAAAGAAGACACAAATTGCTAATATCAGAGATGAAAGACAGGCTACCCCACTACTGGTCCTATGAATATTAAAAGAATAATAAATAAATTATGAAAAGCTCTATGCCCACAAATTTGATAACCTGGATGAAATGGACCAATTCCTTGAAACACGCGATCTATCAAAACTCCCAAAGGAAAACTGATAATCTGAATAGGCCTATATCTATTAAAGAAATTGAGTCAGTAATTAATATTTTTCCCAAACAGAAAGCAGCAGACCCAGATGATTTCCCTAGTGAATTCTGCAATCTTTAAGGAAGAAATTGTTCTAGTTCTCTACAATGTTGTCCAGAAACAGAAGCAGAGGGAATACTTTCTAACTCACTCCATGAGACCAACATTTTCCAGATATCAAAACCAGACAAACACATTATTAGGAATGGACAAATATAAATCAATATCTCTCATACACATAAATGCAAAACCCTTAACAAAATATTGGCAAAGTGAATCCAACAATGCATTAAAAATTATACACTAGGATCAAATGGGATTTATTCTAGGCATGCAAGGTTGGTTCAACATTTAAAAACCAATCAATGTAATCTCTGTATCAACAGGCAAAAGAAGAAACACCACACAATCATATCAATAGATGCAGAAAAAGTATTTGACAAAATCCAACACATCTATTCATGATACAAACTCAGCAAACTAGCAATGAAGGAAAACAAAATATTTTACAAAAATTCTCCTGAATGTATATAATATTTTATAAAAATCTAAGCCAATACTATACTTACTGGTGAGAATCCAAGTGCTTTATACCTACGATCAGGAACAAGACAAGGATGTCTCCTCTCATGACTTAATTCAACACTGCACCGTGAGTCCTACCTAATGCAATAAGAGACAGAAAGTAAAAGATATACAGACTGGAAAGGAGGAAATGAAACTGCATTTGTTCACAGATGACATGATTGGCTATGCAGAAAATTCTAAAGAATCAACAACTATGCAGGGAGATGCTTCAGGAGAAAACATGGGGAAAGAATGAAGACTCTAGCTTGCAAGTCCCATAATTCACAGTGCTTATTTTTCTTTCGCTCTCTCTGAGCTGTTAGTATTGTTTAAATATTCCAGCCAGGTTTCAGGGATCTAAGCTAGATTAATAACATTAAATGGAGTGCAGCATCCCCTAAAACAAGAATAGGATGAGAAGCAGCAGTTAGTGAGAAATCCTGGGGATATGTGGCCTACAGGAGAGAAGAGGAGGCCTAGGAGGTCCAGCTGCCTCAGTGGGGAGATTCTCCCTTCATGGCTGAGCTGAGGAGGAGAGCAGGAAACAAAGGTTGCACACGAGGCAGGCTTGGTGCCCTAGTGGCAGGAAGGACTACAGTGCTTGGGTGCATGTTAATAGCTGTTTTAAGAGCACCTTGGCAGTCTCTTCCCTCATTCATGTATTCTAAAGTACTTCAGTCCAAGCTGCTCTGAGTATCAGTTCCAAGGAAAAGCAAGAATCTCTATTGCCAGCTATCTCTCCTAACCAAGAGACTTTCTGAGCTCAGGAACCAAGCGTCTCAGCTCTCCTTTGGAGTTGATGTTGATATTAAGAATTTCAACCCACCACCTAAGGACTGGAATCCAAACTAGCAACTTATATAAGCAAGCAATAGACATCACATACATTTTTCTTGGAGAGTTGCAGTATGCGTTTTCCCCTGTCAGTTTTGCAAAATACAGCAAAGAAACCCTTGGGAACGCATGGCAAAGAAAAATTAAAGGCACACAGTGTGCAATAATAAGCAAGTCACATATTTTTGCATCCCACTATGTATTCAGTAGCAAAGCAATTTTAGCAGACCCGGAAATGCAATCTGATGTTTGAATGGAGAGAGAAAAATTAGCAAGGTGAGCTGGAGGAGGAACCAAGGGCGGAATTAATTAGTTGAGGACTTTTAAACCACGTTCTGCAACCCTGGAGCTTTGCAGAATAAATTTCTCTGGTGAAACTGTTTTAATATAAACACCATAAAAATGGAAATAAATATATTATAAATTCACAACCACTAGCCTGAACTTTAATACCCTGGTAAATATACTTTGCTACTTCAGACTGTTCCTCTGCCTGTGATCATTTGCTGTACAAATTTTGTTACAGTGTCTGTTGTCATGTAGACAGTATTAAAGTTTAGATTCTTTCTTAAGTGTTAAAATCAGTTTTGTTGAAGGATAATTTATGTAAAACATAATGCACCCATTTATTATTATTATTGCCATTATTATTTTTGAGACAGAGTCTAACTCTGTCTCCCAGGCTGGAGTGCAGTAGCACAATCTGGGCTTACGGCAACCTCCACCTCCCAGGTTCAAGCGATTTTCCTGCCTCAGCCTCCTGCGTAGCTGGGATTCCAGGCGCCTGCCACCATGCTCAGCTAATTTTTGTATTTTTAGTAGAGACGGGGTTTCACTATGTTGATCAGGCTGGTCTCCAACTCCTGACCTCGTGACTCACCCGCCTCAGCCTCCCAAAGTGCTGGGATTACAGGTGTGAGCCACTGTACCTGACCAACGCACCAATTTAAATTGTATGGTTTGATGGGCTTTGCCAATGTGTCCGTCTGTGTAAACACCACCACGGTCCATAGAAAGAATATTTTCATTACCCCAGAGTTTCCTATTCTGCCTCAGTGTCAGGCTCCACCCGCCCCAATCCCATGAAGACTAGCCTCCTCCTTGCCATCCTGGGTGAGAGAAATGGAACCACGCCCACTTGTGAATCATTGCTTTCATGCAACATTATGATTTGGGGCTTGTCCGTGTTGGTGCAGGTATCAGTGGCTCATCGTTTTTCATTGCTGAATAATATTACCCCATATGGAAATACCAAAATGTGTTCATCCTTTCATGCACCGTTACAATAAAGGCACTCTGAACATTTGGACTCAGGTGTCTCTGTGGAAATGTTTCATTCTCATAGGTGAGGACTTGAGAATAGACGTATGTGATAATATTATGTATGCATGTTTAAAACAGTGTGGAACAGTTCTCCAAAGTAGTGTTCCATTTTACCGCACCATCAGCAATGGCTGGGTTCCAGCTGCCTCACTTCCTCAGCGATGTTTCTTAGGTCAGGCTCTGGATTCCAGCGATGCTAGTGGTTGTGTGGTGGTATTTCATCATGGCACTGATTTGAATTTCTCTGATTACAAGGAATGCTGAACATCCTTTTATGTTATTACTATTTGTAAGCCTTTTCTTGTGAAGGACTGTTCAAATAGTCCACCCATAAAAGTTCATTCCATATTCTAGATATAAGTCCTATTTCACATATGCGTATATTTTCTCCCAGTCTGTAAATTGTCTTTTCTTTATCTTAAGTGTCTTTTAAATTTTAAGAAAGTCTAATTTATTAATTCTTTTGTGGTTTCTGCCTTTTATGCCCTAGCTAAGAAATCTTTATTATCCTAAGGTACAATGCTTTTCTTTTATGTTTTCTTCGAAAAGTTTTATAGTTTTAGATTTTACATTTCTAATAATCTATTTTGGGTTAACTTTTGTGCATGTTGTGAAGTGAGGTTGAGATTTCCCGCCTTATTGATATCTAGTATGAATATCCAGCTGGTGTAGCACTATCTGGTAAGAAGTTTATTCTTTTCATATTGAACTGTCCTGATACCTTTTTCAAAAATCAGTTGGCCCTATGTATGTAGTTCTGTTTGTGGAATTTCTCTTCTATTTATCTATGTCTCTTCTTTCACCAATACTTTGCCATCTTGATCCTTATAGCTTTAGAGTAGATCTTGAAACCAGTTAATATGAGTGCTCCCACACTGTTCTTCCTTTTCAAACTTTTAAAAACTATTCTAGGTTTTTACATTTTCCATACAAATATTAGAATCAACTAGTTAAGTTTCACAAAAAGAATAGTACAGTGTAACTGGGATTGCATTGACTTAATAGTTCGATCTAGTCTTTAATTTCTCAACACTTTGTAGTTTTTAGTATACAGGTTTTTAATACATTTTATTATTTTTTTCCTATGATTTAAATAATTGTGGATGCAGCTGAAAGAGTATTTTTAACTATAAATTTCCGATTGTCATTTGCCAGTTCTTGCTTAAGGCTTGATGAGTTTTAGGAAAGTTTGTAATTTATAAATATATATATTTCATGTTTTTCTGACGAAACTCTGTTCTACAGAGCCTTAGTTCAAAGGTGATGCTGGCAGCTGCAGGCCTGCCCAGGGCACTGGAACGCCTTCCCTTGGTTCAGTCCTGCCCACGTGCAGGAGCTGTGTCCAGCTTCAGTCTCACCAAGATCCCAGAGTGTCACCCTGAGGTGCCAGTGGTGCAGACTCCCCTCTCTCTATGGCACTGTGCTTCAGGTCCTCCAAGAGTCCTTCCCTTGGCCAGCCCTCTCTCCACTCATCCCCTTCACTGCCAGCGCCTCCCAGGCAGGGTCTGGCACTCCCTCTCAGGCTATAGATAGATTTTTCTCCTGGAAGATGGACTGGTAATTGTCATATTCTCCCTTGTTGCCTTTCTTTTCTATCTTCCCAGCTTCAAACTTCTCTCTCTCTCTTTTTGCTTTCATATCACTGACAATTTTTATTTTTTTCTTGCAAAATTTTTGATGGCCCTTTGGCAATCACCTCTCAGGCCTTTCAGCTCTGGAGTCCAAAGTATTAGCAACAGAAAAGCATGGTACTTTTAGTCAATCCGGGGAAGAGTGGAACTCCCTGTTCCATAACATTAATAATTTCTAGAGAAAAGGTGGAGGGCACATTGTTAAAAATAAATTCTACAATACTCATCAAACAATGATTTGCATGGACCTTTTATTATTTTTGATGGCAGCAGAGAGAAAAGCCTGATGACTCTGAAGACAGAATTCCTGAATTTAAGTCTTGACTGCTATTTTCCAGCATGTCCTTGGGCAAGTCACATTCCTCCCTGAATCTGGAGTCTTCTTTGGTGAAATGGAATAGTAACATTCCACCCACTTGGTCAGGGTTAGTCAGCATCTGTGGCATGCTTTCAAATGCAGAACATGTCCCTGGGGTCCTAGGAGAGCAGGAAACCCTTCTCCGACTGTTTTCATTGTCACACCATCACCTACCCTGTTATTAGAAAGGAGGGCCATATTTAAATTAAGTAATCATAGCATCTAATGTTAACCCGGCACTGTGGCCTGCTTGGTTGTTTAGGTATGTATGTATATTATCTACAATGTTGGAGGATTTGGGGATGGAAAAGTCTGCTGTGCAGCATTTGTGTTAAGCCCCAGTGGGAGGATCACTTTGGGGTTTCGGGATAGTCCCAAGTCATCTGTGGTAACTTTTGAAGATCAACTTTTGGGAGTCCTGCTTGGCCCTAGGAGAGACAGACACCAGAGCATGGGCCGGCAAGCGACTGCCTCGTGAACTGCTTATATGAGCTGAGTCCTACCAGATCTTAGGTGGAAGGAGAACATTCAGGACCGAGCAGCAGCAGTAAGCAGCAAGGGACGAGCAGGATACAAGCAAAGACCACCATGTGACCCTCACTGTGGCTTCAGTGCCCCTCCCTCAGTGCAGGCTTACAGCTGGGTGGGGAATCCTATACGAGTCGGTGAAGGAGGAAAATGCCACACTTTTGCTTCACAGACAGATTGGCTTGGTATAGAGTGTACACCCAAAATGGACGGCAGCTGCACGATGCCTGGAAGGCAGTGGCCAGGGAGAGCTTCACTGTGAAGCGTCTTCAGGTGATGGCCCTGTGTTCATGCTCTGTGGAAGGAGAAAAGGCCTGGCTTTAGCGTCCATATAGGCACATGTACATACATGTGTACTCAGAAGCTGTGGAAAATGACCCATCCTATTGACCTTGGGACTGGAAAGAAAAACACTGGAAGATCAGAGACAAAAATATATAAAGTAGAAGGGATAGAGGCACGCACATGGACATACTGGAGTGCACAAGACGCAGGCTCTTTGCATTCCATATTAAGGCCCATAGATTGGCTGCCATGGAAGAGACGCTAAGCCAGCGAGGCGCTAAGCCCGCGACTAGACAAAATGGCAGCCAGTTGATGTCAGCTGGCCTCTGTCATCGGCCTCCCAGTGGCAATGGACACATGAGTGAAAGGACCTCAGAGGTGGAGATGAGGGCACAGCAAAGGCCCCACAGAATGGCCTCCGCGTGCTACTGCTGGATCTACCATTATTGTCCAATGTCCTCGACCTGTGACAGAGGTGGATGGCGAACCCCAGTGTGGCACCATTCCTGGAGAAAATACATCACTACCTGCTGCAAACTGACCACATAGGCTCTTGCTACCCTCAAAGGGCGTTTCCATCAACCTGGAGAAACCTCCCCAAAGCTCTTCCTTGTCATGATCCCCCACCCAGGAATTTACTGGGTGGCTACATGAATGATGCAAGCAACGTCAACAGCAAGAGATCAACAGAGTCCCAGTGGGGACTCCGGGAGGAGAAGGGGCTTCCCCAGGCAGAGGCTGATGGTGGCAGAAAAGTTGGAGGATACAAGGACTGTAGAAACCAACGTGTTTATGTGTTAATTAGGGAGAGGGACATTTCCTGTGAGTTATTTTACCCTGTCGGCTGAATTTGATTCCTAATGGACCCCTACAGGTGTCACCAAAAATGAACTTGTTTCTGTAAATTTACCACAGCTTTCCCTAAGGGCCACTTCTCACCCCAGCACACTTAGGGTATCTGGGGTGTCAGTTAAGGGCAGTACTTTGGAAGAAGCAAGAGGAGGACCTCGCTGGGGTTTCTGTCAAGTCATATGACTCAGATATCACAAACTGGCAGCCCCATCTCATTACAAAGGGCCAGTGATTTGTTCTTACAGGAATAGACACTGTTCCACACATGGGATCAGGTTTTCTCTCAGCAGGGGTGCACCACTGTCTGTGAATTCGTTCTGTCCGCAGGCCTGAGGTCTCCATCTCACACCTGGTAGATGGTCAGCACCACCTTCTACAGACATAGCAGAGGTGCCAGCTCAGAGCCCATGCCCTGTGATGACCAGATGACACCCTCCAGGTTGCAGCATGTACATGGAGTCAGACCTTCCTATGGCACCCGTGCCTGGAGGAGACAGCACTGATGGGAACTCATGGCTGGAAGCAAAGTGGCCCACTTCCCCCGATTCCATCACTCACGAGGAAGGATGTGCTTCCTTTTCCTGCTCTGCCTGCAGGTTTAGAGGTCCTGGTCTTCAAGACAGCGTGTTTTACCCCGGTGACACAGCAAGATTGTCAGTAAATTATGAGCTACTGCTGCTGCCTGGGAGGGCGAGTCCTTGTGTCCAGGGACCAGCAGACAAGATGGGGCATCCCGGTGTTGGCAGGAATGACTGACCCTGACCATCAGGAGGTGGCCGATCTGATGCTGCACAACATGGGCAGGGAGAAGCGCTCTTGGATGCTAGATGACCAACATGGAGGCCCCTTGGAGATCTCTGGACCACTTGTGACTGTGAATGGTTAGGGACGACAGCCTGGACCTGGGAAGGGGAAAGCTGGAGAGGAGCTCAGGCCCTTTGGAGATGAGGCTCCAGACCATGCCCAGGCCACTGAGAGCAGTCACGCTAGCCGCTGGGAGTGAGAGGAGCCTAGTTAGGATGGTGGAGAGAGGGCAAGAGGAACATCACCTGCAGTCCCCAGGCCCATGGCAGTGGAGGGGCCGCAGCTCTCCTGTACTCCTGCTAATGTAAGTTTTCCCTCTGGAAGAAAGGCCCCTGAGAATCCTGGAGGAGCTGCTTCCCAGGCACATGCGAAGCAAGCCTGAGCAGTGCATGTGTGTGTTATGGCCTGAGTGTCTGTGTCCCCTAAAGCTCACATCCGGAAATCCTAACCCCCAAGCTACCGGTGTTAGGAGGTGGGGCTTTGGGAGTGATTCATGAGGGCAGCATGCTCATGAACAGCATTAGTGCCTTTATAAATAGACACACAAAAGCTTGCTTTTCTTCTCTGCTCTCTGCCATGTGAGGATATGATGAGGGGACAGCACGCGACAATCAGGAAGCAGCCTTCACAGACACGGAATCCACCGACTCCTTCACTTCTAGCCTCCAGAATGCGGATACATCAATGCTTGCTGTTGAAGCCACCCAGTTTAGGGTCATTTGTTGCAGCAGCCCAATTGGACTAGGCAGGAGTGGACTGTGCCAGAAACAAAGACGGGTTGTGTGATTGGAGCATGTGGCCTGCAGCCACCCCTCGTGGTCAGCTGCTGCAGAGCCCCCTCATCTCACTCAGAGTCATGCTGTGCCTGGGCCGTCAACACCCAGTGCCTGGGCCCCGAGGCAGCAGAGTGGTAGAACTCTGGAGGAACGACTCATTCCAGAGCCTCCCCCTGAGTCCTGGCAGCCCCCAGAGGGAGGACAAAGCAGAGGCACCTACAGCAGCCAGAGAAAGCGTGCCTGACGAGATTTCAAGTGCCAGCCTCAATCAGCACAGGTGGACAACTGAGCCGGAGGGGCTGCTGTTCCTAAGCATCCCGCGTTACATGACGCTAAGAGGAATGGGTACCTGAGTGACGAGAGGCTGGCCGTCCCACTTGCACAGGGGAGGTTCTCCTCTGAGGAGTTCATGAACCAGGGGAGGAAGCCAGGTGGGTCACAGGCAGGGACACACGTTCTTCCTCAGGCCACAGCTTCTCTCTGGAGAAAGCAATTTCCTTCCTTTTGGTAGAGTGTCTTAATTTACAGATGCCTCTGTTTGTACAAATAAAACTATTTTTCAATGTTTTGGTGTTTTTTCCTAATCATCTAAATAATTTAAACAGGAACATGGGATTGTTTCCAACAAGACTGGCAGAATTTAGAAAACACTTTCAATACATCTGATTCTTTTAGTAGCTTCAAATGAAACAACTGTCAAGTTGTTCTTTCCTTTTTTTCCTTTCAAACATTTAAAACATGGAACTAATGAATAATAATGATAGCATTAATGAGGATACTGATGTAAAATGATAACAACTATATTTATTGATTATATTATTATAATATATAATAATCAGTATGGTGATACAATAAGGATAATATGATATAAACAAACATTGCCTAAACGAGTTCTGAAAATAGTTGCCCAAGTCCACTGGCTCTTCACTGATCCAGTGAATAAAAAATACAAGCAATCAGCCAGGGAATTGGCTGAAAATATCCGGATAAACTGAGGCAAAAGAGAGTTTTAAGCACTCATTACTTAGGTGATTGTCCTCGATTTTGACTTTCCTTTGTTGGTGTGGACTAAAATGCATTGTGTTCTTGGGTGATGTATTACATTTCCTTAAGTCTTTCATTTTTCAGCTCCTAAACAACACCCTTCCTGCAAAATGCTAACACTGAATACTAAATGGTACTAAACAATAGTTGCCATGCCAAGCACCAGCCCTGCCTTCAGAACTGACAGAGCTGGGTAGAAGATAAGAGGCAGCCTCTGGGAGCTCGTGAGAAGCCCTCTCGTGCACCGGAGCTCCCCATGTCCAACCTGCCCCTGTGACACCTGCCCCTCTTGCAGGGTCAACTGGAGCTGCCACCCAGGCTCAGGCTGCTGGGGAAGGATGCAGACCACTGGGGAGGTAGGCAGAGGCTGAGTGGGGCACAGGGTTTTGGTCTTCAGGGCTGTGAGAGGCTCCGCAGCCCTGCCTGGGTGAAGGGCTGGTGTCCCAGAGGAGAAACATCTTTTCCTTCTACTCATTTCAGTTTCATTGGCTGAG
This sequence comes from Alouatta palliata, assembly GCA_004027835.1. NCBI lineage: Eukaryota > Metazoa > Chordata > Mammalia > Primates > Atelidae > Alouatta > Alouatta palliata. Next base: position 76,431 of record PVKV010001984.1, on the reverse strand, counting down.
GCCTCTGTAACAAAAGACAGATTCTCAAAAGAAAAGCATGCCGATTTATTGAATTTGTACGTGACACAGGAATCTTCATAAAGAAATAAAGACTGAAAAAGTGGTTGAATCTGAGTGCTTTTGTTGTAGTTTGATGATGAGTAAAACGTTGTGGAAAAATTTGACAGGAAGAGAATTGGGAGCAGAGTGTGCTCAGCCGGGACACCCAGCAAGGCCTCTGCGCTCAGATTCCTCCCGGCAGCCCTGTGCCTGTGAGATAAGGGTGCTGTTTTCTTCTGAGCACGGCAAGGGCATTTCTCACAGAAGCATCCTATGATCTACTTCAGTGAAAGGTCAGGGAGTCTCTCTTTCACCTGCCATTTCTCAAATTCCTTCAGCTTAAAATCTTTATGCTGCCAAAGTGCCATATTCTGGAGTCGTTTGTTTAGAAACCCATCACATGTTTCATGGCTGAAAATAGAAGAGAACATGAGGGTGGGGATGCGAGAAGAAAGACAAACAGCCTAAGCGTTACTGGCCCTTTTCCAAATGGCTGGGAAGTCTCATGGCCCTGCAAGTTTTCATGCACTGTGATGGGGTTTCTAGAGACGCAGGGGCCTGGATTAGGTGCAGATCTGTATTTATCAGGAACTTTGGGCATGATTTTCTTGACTACCTTATATAAACGGGATGGAGACAGACAGGCAGGATGACGGTATAAAGGGTGGATTGAAATGTGTGTGAGCAATTTTACCTAGGGGACCTACTGGTGCCCTGCTCCCTGATAGACGTGGGTCAACATTTCCACCAGACTTTTGGAGGGATGGCTTAGAAAGCACTCTGTTCAGCAATGCCTTGACTTTTTGTCCCAGCCCTGACTCAAGTTCTAAGCACTCCAACCCATACTTGACCACATGTGAGTTTTAATTTCTGATTCTTTTGTCTCTGGGACTACAGCCTTGGGCTTAGAAACCTGATGTCACCTAGTAACCTGGGTCCCCAGAGACTCGTTCGTCTTTACCTCTCCAGGGATTGGTTGGCCCCTGGTTCTCTGGCTCCATTTTGGGATGAGCCACCGTCCGGCTTTGGTACCCACTGCTGTCTGCGGAGGGCTTCTCAGTCTCATTCTCAGGCCTTTTTAATTCACCCCAATTTTGCCCTCTTGGTTGGTGCTCCATCTGCCACTAAGGAAGGACACCTGGCTAGTGGGGAAAATTTTCAAACTTGCCAGTGGCAATCAAGGAAGCAGAGGAGAAGAGGACTTGATGGCATTTAGACTGCTCATGCATACACACACACACACACACATACACACACACACACACACACACACATATACACACACACACATACACACACACACACATACACACACACACACATACACACACAGATACATGTGTATGAAATGAACTTAGAAAACTCTTCACTTGGGTAGAATTGGTCACCCATGCAATCTGGAGAACTTCATATATATACAAAAGAACTTCTGAAAAGACTTGGGAACTTAAACTAAACACAGGTTAGTATCAGATGGTTATCAGCTAGCACCTAAATACCTCTTATCATGTGCCAGGCACTGCTCTGAGCACTTTATGTGTATTGATTACATAATCCTCACACTAAGCATTTGAGGTAGCTAATATTATAAGCCTTTTATCGCTGTGGAAACTGAGGGATAACTAATTAAGGTAAAATCGCTTAAGATCCTTACTGACCTGGTAAGTCACAGCAGGAATTTCAACCAGGCAATCTGTCACTGAATTTTATGCTCAAGACCACCATGCTTGTGTGTGCAGGGTTGCCAAATCTAGCAAATAAAAATACAGCATTCTCAGTTAAACTTCATTTCAGGTAAGCAATAAATACTATTTTAGTGTATATATGTCCCATGAAATATTTCAGATGCAATTATATTTTAAAAGTCTTTGTCTATCTGAAATTCTTACTTAACTGGGCATCCTGCATTTTACCCGGCTAGTGGAGAAATGGCACTCTTGGTTATATTATGAGTGAAACTCAGAAATGCATAAATCCTGGCTGGCTAATCATTTCTAACCTCAAAGTAACAATATAAATGACTGAAGTGGACAACTAACATTGAATGTGGAGCTTGATAAAGGTGATGCTGCACCTTGCATTTTAGGCTCAAGGCCTAAGCAGGGTCCAGTAATTAACTCCTTCTCCTTCTGGTCTAATATATACATATTAGAGAGAAAGGTGACTTACCTTCTTCCCTCGCAGCTGCAAAGCAGGGGTCAGTGGAGCATAATCTTATGACTAAATAAATGAATGAGCAAATTAGTAATGAGTTCTGGCAAGACATTTTCAGATCAAATAAAAATGTGGTGAATGAGACCCTGCCTCTGAGAGTCCCCTCCCAGCGTCAGCAGCAAACATCTTGCTGTGAAGGGACCCCTCCCCTCCTTTAAGAGCTGAGAGCAGTCTGCTTGGCAGGGACTGGTACTTCAACTAGCTGCCTCCCAGCAGGGGTGAACCAACGAACAAAGCCTCACAATGGGAAGGAAGGCACACAGCTATTCCCAGTCTCTGAGGGAAAAATGTGGAAAGGAAAAAGCCCCTCACGCTTTTCTACAACACCTGGCCAGAGAGAATAGGCATCCCTGAATTATAAAGCAAAGTTTCATAATTCTCCTTTCTCTAGAAAGGCAGCAGTTAAAGAGGAATCATTCGTTTTGCCAGATCCTTGACATGATTTGAGTGATCACAGTGACAAAGGATATACCAGGAAAAACTGAAGCCAAGTTATCAAATAATACTGAGATTCCCACCCACTGGTAATAAGTTCAGGGCAACAAATCCAGATACGGATGTACTTACTCCTTGAAGAATTTTATTTATTTTTTGAGATGGAGTCTCACTCTGTCACCCAGTCTGGATGCAGTGATGCAATCTGGGCTCACTGCAACCTCTGCCTCCTTGGTTCACGCAATTCTCCTGCCGCAGCCTCCCAAGGAGCTGGGACTACAGGCACCTGCCACCACGTCTAGCTGATTTTTGTATTTTTAGTAGAGCGAGATTTCACCATGTTGGCCAGGCTGGTCTCGAACTCTTGACCTCAAGTGATCCACCCACCTTAGCCTCCCACAGTGCTGGGATTACAGGCATGAGCCACTATGCCCAGCCAGAAGAACTTTAATGAGAGGTAAAATACTAAGTCAATGCAGTTATTCTCAATTATTCACTCAGATATCTTTTATTAGAAACAAAACAGAAATATTTATTGGGCATGATTAAAAATGTATAAGTAAACTTTCTCATTGACCAGTTTTCTTTCAGAATTGTTAAAGAATTTACATGTGCCATCTTGTAGAAAGGCATAAATGGAAACCTGGAAAATTGGTTGAAAATATTTTTTTTTTCACAGTTCTGTAGCACTGTTCTCTCTAGAAATAGCAGGTTCTCTGTTGGATCACAGAAATCTGGAAAAGTCAGCAGCATCAATCTTTTTTGCTAATAATAAATCATAATTTGTATCAACTATCATATGCACATTCTGGGCTGCAATAGGTGTGAATACTTTCCTCCTCACTCTCCGAGAGTTGCAGAAAATAAACTGACAAAAGGCTGATTAATAAGAGAAAAAGGCATACAAAATTATTTTAATGTGCAGAGCATGGAGGAATCGCAGGGGAATAATTACCTAATACTCTGATGCATTCCAGATGCTTATGTACCCTTCTTCATAGGAGAAGGGGAGGTGGGGGTGTGGAAGTAAATGATTTTTAGGGAAAATGAATGGACTCCATGTTCAGATGATGGTGAGTAATAATTGTCTTTGGGAACTGAATAAAAGCAGAGAACAAACAATGATTTGGGACAACAGAACCATTTGAATTTTGTCTGGGCTCTAGGTGTGATGTTCAACTTTTAGTCTGTACCTCTGTGGTGTGAATTTTAATCCTCTCTGGTTAATGAAATTTCAGAGAAGGGATAGAAGGGATTGTGTTCCTCTTTTGGGGTCCAGTTTCTGGGTATATAAGGACATTTTGGGGAACAGCTTTATCTTGTGCTTTGGAAGAGACAGAATTGAGGGACAAAAGCAGAGGGAACTTGAGCTTGCTTTTTTTAGTTTAGCAGGTCAAAGTACCATATTTTGGGGTATTGGTTTCAGAGCCCTAACACAGGCATCTTGAAAAGGTCCAGATCATACAAAGTTTGCAGAAAATAATAGATGAAAGCAAATATAGCAAGAAGGGTGCAAATATACTTAATTTACACGAGCACATGCACACACAAAGCGTGGCATAACCAGGGGATACAGAAGGACGGCTGCCAGAAAGAGCCCTTCCTTTGGGTACGGGAGTTACCTTTCTCTCTGTTCTCTCCAGCCTCCCTTTCTACCCTCTTCCTTACAAATATTGCTGTGGTTTTACCTCAGCCTTTCTTGAAAACTTCAAAATAAATGAAAGAAAAATGAACAGATCTAAAAGACAACTAAATAAATCTATAACCATAGTTGGAGATTTTAGCAAACCCCTTTCAATAATTGACAGAACAATCAGACAAAATCAAAAATAGTCCACCTGAACAACATCATCAACCAATTTGACATAATTGATCTTTTCAGACACTTCACTCCACAACTGAGGAGTAAATGTGATTTTAAAGGGCACGTTGGAAAACCATAAACAATGACCCTATATTGAGCCATGAAGTTAAGTATCAATAAATTTCAAATTACAATATTATAAAATATTCTCTTTGACTATAATTAAATTAAATATTAATAATAACATTCTATCCAACAATTTCTAACTTCCATGTAAGCCACAGATCACATTATTATTATTATTTCGGTAGCTTTAAGGGTATTAGTGATTTTTGATTACATGGATGATCTGTATAATGGCGAAGCCTGGGATTTTAGTGTTTGTGTCACCGAGTAGAGTACATTAGGCCCAATAGGTAGTTTTCTATCCCTCATCCCCCTCCCAGCCTTCCCCTTCTGAATCTCCAATGTCTGTTACACTACTCTCTATGCCTTTGTGTACCCATAGCTTAGCTCGCACTTAAAAAGGAGAGCATATGGTATTTGTTTTTCCAGTCCTGAGTTACTTCACTTAGCATAATGGCCTCCAGTCCATCCAAGCTGACGTTATTTCATTGTTTATTTGTATGGCTGAGTGGTATTCATATATGTATCTGTGGTGTGTATATATATCTCATATATATGTATAAATACACATCACATTTTCTTTATCCACTCATCCGTTGATGGGCACTTAGGTTGGTTTTCTATCTTTGCAACTGTGAATTGTGCTACGATAAATATACATGTGCAGATAGATGTCTTTGCTGATATAATGACTTTGGTTTGGGTAGATACCTAGAAGTGGGATTGCTGGATTGAATGGTAGATCTACTTTTAGTTCTTTGAGAAATCTCCACGCTGTTTGCCATAGAGGTTCACTAATTTACAGTCCCACCAGCAGTGTATAAGCATTCTCCTCTCACCACGTCCAGGCCAACATTTATTGTTTTTTGAATTTCTAATAACGGTCATTCTGTCTCGGGTAAGACGACAGTATCTCATCATGGCTTTAATTTACATTTCCCTGAGATTAGTGTTGTTGAATATTTTTTCATATGTTTGTTGGATGCAAACATCATGGAGTATGTGTCCACAAACCCAGATGGCATAGTCTACTACACACCTAGGATATATTCCATCCCAGTCACCAGCTTAGAACAATATCTGGCACATAAAAAGCACTCAATAAATATTTTTTAAAATAAAGGAATGATGAATAATGATCAAAATGTCTTATGGGTAAGGTTGGAGTTGAGTTGTACTTCAAAGTATTGGTAGAATTTGAACAGGTAGAGGGGAAAAGAATAATTAGCCAAAGAAAGAGCATCAGTGAAGACACACAGTAAAGTTCTGAATGACAGATCACATACATGATGATGGTCCTATGAAATAGGACATAATTCCTATCACCTAGTGATGTCATAGCTGTCATAGCATTGCAACTCAATGCATTACTCACATGTTGGTGTCCATGCTGGTGTAGACAAACTCATTGCACTGCTAGTCTCATAAAAAGTATCACAATACAATTATGTACACTACATAATACTTGATGATAATAATTAACAACTATGTTACTGATTTGTGTACTTACTACACTCTATTTTTATCCTTATTTTAGAGTATACTTCTACCTACATTTTTAAAACAGCCTCAGGCAGGTCCTTCAGGAGGAATTCAGAAGAAGGCATTGTTATCCTAGGAGATGACGGCTCCATGTGTGTTATTGCCCCTAAAGACCTTCCAGTGGGATGAGAGGTGGAGGTGGAAGACAGTGGATATTGATCATCTTGACCCTGTAGGCCTAGGCTTATGTTTGTGGCTTAGTTTTTAATAAACATGTATTCAAACTAAAAAATAGAGTAATTAAACATAGAAAAGAGCTTATAGAATAAGGTTGTAAAGAAAAGTATTTTTGTACAGTTGTACAAGCATCTTTGTACAATTGTGTTTGTTTTTAAGCTGTCATCACAAAAGAATCAAAGGTTTTACAAAGTTTATAAAGTAAAAGAGTTACAGTAAGCTGAGGTTAATTTATTATTAAATAAAGAAAAAAATGAATTCAGTGTAGCCGACGTCTACAGTGTCTGCAGAGCCTGCAGCAGCGCACAGCAATTTTGTAGGCCTCCACATTCACTCACCACTCACTGACTGACTCCCCAGAGCAATTTCCAGTCCTGCAAACCCCATTTTATGATAATGCTCTATACAGGTATATTGGTTTTAATCTTTTATCCCTTTTTTTTTCTGCTGTGTCTTTTCTATCTTTAAATATTCTTAACTATACAAATATCATTATATTACAATTGCCTACAGTGTTCAGTACAGCAACATGCTTTACAGGTTTATAGCCAAGGAGCAACAGGCTACATCACATAGCCTTAGCGTGTAGCAGGCTGTACCATTTTCGTTTGTGTAAGTGTACTCTGTGATGTTTGCACCACAGTGGAATAGACTAAGGACACCTTTCTCAAAATGTACCTCTGTTGCTAAGCCATGTATGACTGCAGTTAACAATGCAGGACTGGATGTGCAGACTGGTATTTCAGGTGGGCGTAGTTCCTTATTTACTGCCTTCAACAGGTTAGAACAAGAATGTTTATCAGGCTTGGGCCTGTTAACTGTTAATAGTTAACAAAGTGCAATCAGTGCTTTCACCTGGGTGGTTGTTGGGGCACGAGCACTGTGATTTCATAAATCAGGTGGTCCTGACATAGGCTCATCACCAAGAAACACAGATAAGATCCTGCCTCTCCTTCTGCATCGGGAAATCAGAGCCACAGACTAAAGTGGGGCTGTCACCAGGCAAAGTAGGAAATGTCCCTGGGGTAGGGTCACCCTGACCCCGAACCTCAACACTTCTCTTGCACACTCACTTTTGCATTTGAATGCTGCATTTGCAACTGGAGGCCTAAGCGCAAGCCTAAATTGCATCATTTCTAGGGTCAGATCACCTAAGTTCAATTCTGGCTCTGCCAACTTTTACTAGCTATGCCCTTTGAACAAACTGACTTTTTTTTTTTTTTTGCTTCATTTTCCTAATCTCTAAAATGGGGACCATTATAATATCTATGTCAGAGGGTTGGTGGCAGGGTTAAAAATGGAGATTGATGCATCTATTTAAATAGATAGGTAGATGTAGAGATCTATATCTGTATCATTACTTATAATACATATTTATATTTATATATCTATAATGATATTCATTTGTATAATATGTAAAGTACTTACACAATGCCTGCACATAAAATTTTCAACAATTGTAAATGTTATTGTTCCTATTCCCCAGACAGTTGAGATAGGGATAAATCGTAAGCTACTATTGCGGCTATTCTTTCTTCACCTCTGGGAACCTGCAGTTTAATGCCTTTGTAAAAGGTAGGATCTGAGCCGGGACGTCTGCCAAATGTGGTTCTTTATCTCCAGTCTAAACATAATAGACCACATTCAGTGCACTGGGCTTCAAAATGCAAGCAAGCCAGATGCTCTTCTGCCAGAGCAGCCACACTGTGATGGCTTTGAGAGTCAAATTCTCGATTTCTCAAAACCTCCCCTTTAAGAAAATGCTTCCTTTGCTTAATGCCGGTATCAAGGCTCAAGTCACGATTCGGTCACAAAAGACCCAGGATCTTTAAACTATCACAGCAGCTCTTTGCTACTCTAAGAGGGATTTTGAGCTGGCAGTATCTGATCCTTTGATAATTGGAAGTTTGCTTTCAAACAATCAATAGGAAATGTCACAAAGCTCAAATCAGTGCAGCAAATGAATTGGTGATACATAATTTAATAACTGACGTTCAAGAGATAGTTCTCTTTTAACCTTGCAAGGACATTAAGGCAATTAATCACAAATGGGAAAATTATATTTCTAAAATGAGATGGCAACCTGGATATTATTTATTGCTTGAGAGGGTTTCCTGAAGTTATCACCAATTCACGGCCCAGTGAGTCTGAAAGATGGCCCCGCCCAGAGGTGTCTGCCACAAGGAGGAGAGGTCACTAGGGGCGCCGACAGAACACGTGAGGAAGCCCGAGTCTCCCGGACTCAGGAGAAGAGCCAGAGGTCAAGGTGGACAGAGAAGGCTGTGCAGCAATCCCGTGCTCATTAAACATGAAGCACAAAAGAGGCTGTCCAGGGAAGGCAGAGGCTGGGAACGACTATGGCTGCCTTTAGTGAGATACTCACTCTGCACACACAGGGCCCTACCTACTGACCCACCCGGGTTGCGCGTGCATCCTTCTCTCTGGGGCTGGTTCTTTCCCGTGTCTGAACCCTGCCACCCCCTTCTGCCCCTCCACCCGAGGTCGCCCCATCCCTTTGCTTTCTGTTTTAAACCCACGGCCCGTTATTGCCATTCTACCCTTTAGTAGGTGTCTACAGATGTTCACACTCTGGTTTCTTTCTGATGGCGGCAAGGAAACGACCAGAGGTGAAGAACCTAGGCCTTTGTTTTGAGTGACAAGGGCAGAGGCGGTGTCGCCAGGCAGGATGCAAGACCATTCCCTGAGTCCAGCACTGCCTGACGGGAGCCCTGCAGGTCACATGAGACGTTCCTAAGAGGCCGCGGCTCCTGTCTGAGCCTCACCACGTCGGTGCACCCATTTACAGTAAGGGTGGTGCAGCGCTGGGGTGTCGACCGGAGAAGACTTGGTCTCCCCACTCACTTGTACCAGTTTGGATGTAGACGCAGCCGTAACCAACGCGGGGACAGGAGGAGAGTCACTGGGTGTGGTGCATGTGGAAATGAATAAGGCGTGAACGTCCCTGGAGTCCTTCGTTTCCTTTCTTCCCAGAGAAGCACAGTATTTCTCACCTAGGTTATGATTTCTTTACTAGGCAGTTCGATGACCTCCAGTGCTTCTGGAATAAATGACAAGCTCTTCTCGTGCCATAGAACACCACCAGCGCCATGGCCTGGCCACTACCTACACACTGCCTCTTCTCCTGGGGGTGGGGTTCCTGGAATGCCCTCTTGTCTGTCCATATGGAGCTGTTCCCTGCCAGGATACTAGCTCCAGCGGAGTGGGCACCATGTCTGCCCTGTGTTGGCAACACACATCACGCAAGCTGCCCAGTCAGTATTTGTTCAGTGCGTGAACAGTGTCATCAGATTCCCAAACCTGGCATGCTGGTGGCTCTGTGCTCACAGGCGCTCTGCTGCAATGCCCTCCCCACTCTCCCTGCTGCACTTCATGGCTAACTGTGGACTGTCCTCGAAGCCCACACGCTCTTGGTCACGTGCTCTTGCATTCCTGTGCCATCTGTAGACTGCTCTGTCAGCAGAACGTGTGGGATAGTTTCACGTTTGTATTCTCAGTGCCTCAAATGGTGCCAGGCCTCTGTAGGTAGTGGCTCAACAACTACTTTTTGGGCAAGTTAGCTGTGAGCCAATGGGTAGCCATGGACAGCTCTGTATATGTAAGGGTTTGCTGACAGACTTCTGCCCTCTGCACCCCACCCTTGCCCTGCCTCCAGCTCACTGACTCTGGCCAGGTCCACTGTCCAAGGCAGCTTTCTGTCCGCCTGGGTGGAAGTTGCTCCAGAGTGAAGGCCCCATGCCCCTCCTTTTCTTCTGTGCTCCTTCTTGCCCCATTCCCCCTGCACCCACGTTGTCCTTCAGGTTCCCAAATCCTTTTCTTTTCTTTTCATTTTTTTGAGACAGAGTCTGGCTCTGTTGCCCAAGCTAGTGTGCTGTGGCATGATCTCAGCTCACTGCAGCCTCCACCTCCTGGGTTCAAGTGATTCTCCTGCCTCAGCCTCCCAAGTAGCTGGGATTACAGGTGCCTGCCACCATGCCCGGCTAATTTTCATATTTTTAGTAGAGTTGGAGTTTCACTGTATTGGCCAGGCTGGTCTTGAACTCCTCACCTCGTGACTTGCCTGTCTCAACCTCGCAAAGTGCTGGGATTACAAGCGTGAGCCACTGTGCCCGGCCCCCAAATACTTTTCAAGGCTTTGAATCATCTGTTTTGCCTAGATATTCAGTGCTAAGTTCATTGTGCTGGACAGGAGTTTGCCTATTGCATTTGTCTGGGTTTAGACTGGATAGTTCATCTTGACTTTGGAGTAATATGCACACCTGTCTTATTACCTACCTGCCAGGTGGCTAACCTACCACCTAACTTAAAACTCCCAGCTCTGAGGTATGGTCAAGAAGGAGCTGAGCTGCCGTTGACTTTCCATATTCTACCAGACACAGACTACAAGCTTTTGGCAGGGGCCGGTGGTGGGGGGAGATGAAGAATCATCACAGTGTCCTACTCTCTGTTCATTATCACCAGCCCCTAGATTTTAGTTCAGACAGCTGCCTCACTGCTCCACAGAGAGAACTGCTCAAGTCCACCCCCAATGCAGCATCACCTTGAAAGCACCCTCATCAAGGACAAAGCACCCTATGCTTACCATGAATGTGGGCATCAAAATAAAGAAGGTAATGAGAAAATACTCAGTTCAGCGTATCTGTTCACAGAAAATAAAAATTGCTTCTCCACATAATGATTTTCACAGACTCCCAAATCCTAGAACAGTTTCAATTTTTCTGCTCAGAGATAAGGATTAGATGGGGAACCGTCTACCATGGATAAAGTGACAATCATTGATATTTATTGATAAAACCAAACTTGATTGAAATCCTGGGGGCCTGGTCCCCTTTTCCATTGGGCCTGGGATCAGAGTTGCTTGCAGGGGGCCAAGTGGAAGTACTGAATCGTGCCCCCACCCATTCTGCCCATTCCACCTCTCTTTATACTGATGAGAGAAGCCAAAGGGAGGGAACAAAAAAATAAGAGAAACTGGAAGCTGGGATGATGGACAGGCTAGAATGACAGCCTGCTGAAACTGAATGAAACCCCAGAAGTTATCAATTCATTCTTCTCTTTTTGATTTTTTATTGAAGTATGTTATAATTATAGAAAAGTGCACACGTCTGACACAAAAGTTTGGTAAAGTTTCATATACTGAACACAGCCATAGCATCAGCACTCAGATGGAGAAACCAAAAACATCAGCATCCTGGGAGACCCCGGAGCGCTCTGCAGTCGGACTACTCCCAGTAACTAAAACAGTGTGTCTAACACGTACTAGTTTTGCCGGTTTTGTGCATTATATAAATTAAGTGGCACAGTGTGTGTTTATATCTGGTTTCTTTCCTGCAATGTCCTATCTGTGAAATTTTTTGCAGCTGTGTTGTTCCTGCTCACAGCAGTTTCGTACCCTTGGGTGAAAACACCACATTTTCTGTTGGAGGCTGCATAGCTGTCTGAAGCCACACATGAGTATGGGACCCATCACAGGATGCCCAGCTGCACTGCCCAGTGCTTGTGCCACTATCCCATACTACCCACCTCCAGTGCTAAGTTCTGCATGCTCTGCTGTGCATGCCTGTCCCATTCCCTTGAATCAGGATGGAAGTTGGACATACCCCGTATGAAGAGTGGGGCTAATAAAAGCCAGTTTTGTCTATATACTCCTTCCATGGCATATAAACTTCAAGTCACAAATCTGTATGTGCATAAAGGTGTTAACACCAAGAGTTGGGGTAATATTTCACCTGCTCTGAATGGAATCTGTATTTCTGGATGTATTCACTTGGCAGGGAGTTCTGCCATTTAAGAGCTAGAGTCAATTCTCCAGGGAGGGAAGGGGATTTTTTTTCTGGGGAGCCATCCTGAGACTGAGAATACATCACTGAGCTCTGCTCTTAGCAGTACAGGTCGAGTGTTGGAGGCAGTGGAGGACGATGTCTTGCTGAGCCAATGCGAGCCTTCCATGGGGCCTGGCGGGGCCTAGACATTTCCTCTCTGCAGCTCTGCAACCTTTTTCCCCCCATAATGTGCCACTCATATACCGTCCCCAAGGAGCCACTTATTCCCTTGACAGGTTTATGGTCTAGTTGAACCAGCTGCCCCTCTGGCCATGTGCACAGTTTCTTCCCGTCCCTGTGACAGAGGCCTCTGATCATTCTCTCCCCCTCTGCCCTGGCATCAGCCACAAATCCCAGCAGGCTCATTAAAGTGTCCACCTGTCTGGGCACCTTGTCAGAAGTATTCAATGGCTGCAGAGCCTTCCTGCTGCCTCCACTTGGAGGGGGGCTGACCCTGCAGAGGTGCCTTTGGCCGGAGCCCCTTTTGTTTCTACCCTCGGGAAGCTTGGGGGCCGAGCAGGCTGGGGCTCTGCCAGGGCTCTGAAAGCTGGAGAGAAGGAGGAGAGAGAGGAATGGGGAGAGAATGTGATAGTTTCCTCTGTCTACTTTCTCTACCTTCTTTTCTCAGAATTTCTGAGTGATCTCACGGTGATTTTCCTGCTCCAGAAGACACTTTGCTTTGCTTTCGGATGGTGGATATTTCTCGGGGCAGACACTGAGGATGAATAAGGTGGGATTCTTACCATGTCCTCCACCCCTTCGGAAACTTATCAACACGTATTCATTTACCTCCTTGACAAGTTTGTTTTAAGAATAAAGTTAAATACTATTTCTGAGAGTGATCAAAAGTCCATATTTAGGAGAATAATTTTGTTTATTCTGAGTACAAGAGACATGAAGGAACAAAAAGACTTCCTTACGACCAGTGAAATTGTTAGCATTGTCACTCTCCTGTTGGTTTGCTTTGGCAGCGTGGGAGTCAGATCAGCAGAGTGGAGAAGGCAGCTGGAGTCAGAATCACCGGCAGGAAGCCAGCCGGGAGCTGCCACCGTGCCAGGAGACGTTCTGGCTTGTTTAATGTCTTCAGTAGCTTCCATCCCTTCCTATTCACAAGTGAACTCTTAAGGAAGCTCATGGAGGTCCCAGTGGGAAATAATTATTAATTAATAAGTACTACTAGTTGTGGGCGGCTACAGTTATGAAATGCTTATATCTGGCATTATTCTGGGTGCTTTTGTTCATTATAGCATTTGATACTCTAACAACTCCTTGAGATAAGAACATTATTTATTTTACAAACAAGGAAGTTTACACAAAATAAGAACCTATGCTGGCTCCTGCCATGGCTGTGGGGGTGAACGTTTGAAACATTAATTAGCTCTTCTCTACCCGTTGCTCCAAACCTTAGAACAGGCCTCATTGCCTTCTATAGAAACTCCTGAGAATCAGGATTTGACCACGAACAGTCTGATCCTAGGAACCTCTGCTACTAAATTTCATAATATCGTGTGCTATAAAAGTTAGAGAGTACAGTGAATTGCGTACATTCATGGTGTTTTGATTGCCCTAAATCAAATCAAATGGGGAAAAGTTGATTTCTAAGGAAAGCACTCCCCGCTCCATTTTTGACCTGGTGTCTTTCAGGCGTAAAGGGGGAGGTGCTGGCCTCGGAGCTCCTTGCTGCTGGCATCAGTCATGGCCTTGTGGGAGATGTCCCGGTCCTGTTTGCCTCAGAGGCTTGCACCTGTGTATCATCCGATGTCTTCCCCTTCTCCTCTGCTGCGGTCTCTCTCAACATTTCATCTGTCTGCTCCAGAAAGTTACTCTGACATTTAGTAAAATAAATGCAAAACAAAATAAGCAATAATCTTCCTCCTCTCTTTCTCTTCTGGTTCTCTCTCTGTCTGCCTGTCACCCCCTCCTCCGTGAGAACATGGTTCCCTCATGGCATTTCTCAGGAGGGATGGCCCAGCCTTTCCCAGCCCATGCACTCTCAGCCAGAGCATTTGCCTCGCATGGCCATCTCCAAAAACGTGCTCTCCTCCAAGGACTAGTTTTTGCTGATTGTCTTTGCTGCAAACTGTTTTTCCCCACACTATACAATTGGCATTACCTTTGTCAAAGTATACATTTGTTTTTATTTGCCAAATCCACTTGAATATACTCAGCTTTACTACGGAGTTCGAAGCCTGTGATTGTGTGCAGTTTTTGAAATGTTGTCTCTCTTCCCCATCCTGTGTGATGTTGCTTTCTCCATGATTTCCAATGTTTCTTCCTGATGCATCCCTCCAGGTCTCTTTTGCTCCGTTCTTCATTCTCCAGAATGTTCTCATCCAAAACCACAGGCATAGTCACCACGAATGCCCAGTATCTCCTGAATCATAATCTGCAGCCCCAAAGCTTCTTGTAAACTCCAGTAGCCTGCTGCACCTCTCCAGATGGATGCTCTGCAGAAAACTTAAATGCAAGTTATCTGAGATGGGAGTATAGTTCCTCTCGGTTTCCAGATCTAAGCACATGCCCCATCTCTAGCAATGCCCCAACCCTGATCCTGCATGTCATCTCCCATGTCCCATCTTCTCTTCTTTCTCTAGTCCCTCTCTTTTCCCCACGGACAGTAACCTGGGTTTAGTTCTGGAAGCTCCTTTCTCGTGACTGCACACTGGGTCCCGCTGGCTGGGCTTTATCAGTGCCGCCGCCCTGTCGCCATCTGAGTCATAACCCCTGTGTGGCTGTCATGGCTCCAGTTCCTGCTGTGGCTGCTGGGGTGAGCTTTTTCGAACATTAATCAGCTCTTCTCTACCCTCTGCTCATAACCTTAAAACAGCTTCCTGTTGTCTTCAATATAAAATCCTGAGCATGGAAAGCAGAGTCCCATTGACCTTTCCTGTGCCATCCCTTGCCAATCTCCCCCAGATGTCACAAGCACCAGTGAAGGATTGTGGTCCATTTGCCACATCCAAGGATAAGATGCTCCTGAGAATCGGGATTTGACCATGAGGAGTTTGATCCTACAACCTCTGCCATAAGAGCAGCATCCCTCTGCCACTGTGTGTGCTGTTTCGTCTCTATATACGGTTCCTCTCCCGTCCTGTACCCTTTCACCTCTCATCATCCTTCAAAGCTCAGATCATGTTGTTCTCTCTTGGAAACATTTCCTCCCTCCTTTAGCTTCTCCTACCAGGGTTAAACACCCTGCAACCGATATTGGTGACTCTGCTTTGTAATTTTTCACTTCCTTCTCTGTTACTTCCGACAGACTGTAATAACAACACAGATGTGCCTAGGCTGTCACACAGTGCTTAGAATTATACAAAGAACTAAAATGTGCTTGCAGAAAAAATGAAAAAAGAAGAAACATACCTAGGATGTGGTCCTCGTTTTTCCATGTTGGATACCTCAGTGCTCAATGCTGCAAAGGACACAGACATGATTAGGACAACAGTGATCCTTCTGAAGGAATTACTTCCCAGTAATGGAACACAGGTAGGAGCAGGTGTGTTATGAGCAGGATAAAATGAGTTTGTAGGCATGCAGCACTCACATAAGCCTTGTGTTCTGAGTTTCCCTGGCTGTGTAACAAACTACCCCAAAACGTGGTGGCTTAAAACAACCAATTCATTATAACTCATAATTTTGTAGGTTAGGAATTCATGCAGGGTTCAGCAGCTGGGTGATTCTTTTATTTCTTGTGGTTCTGACTGAGGTGATTTGTTGGTTCTTAGGGGCCAGAGAGGCCAGTCTGGAGGGTCTGAGGTGCCTTTGTTTATATCTGGTAGTAACAATGGTTGGATATCATTACCTAAAATTTAAGATATCACTATCCTAATCCAGAAATCATCATCTAAATCAGGTTCAGGAGCAGATGAAGCTGCTGGATGTACTTCCTCACATGATGTTCCTCTCATTCTAAATTTTTATGTCCTAAAGTGATAAGTTTTCTGGCCCCCTCACACCCAACAGACAGTTGTGGGGCAGATACGGTAAATCTACAATTGACACTCCAGTTTAAAAAAGGGGAGAAGGGAGGGATCACAGCAGTTCTGAAATCCAGTCAGGTCCATTCTGCCCATTCTTTAGTGACGGCTCAGTTCCGCTCCCTGGGAATGAGTGTGGCTTCTGGCTCTGCTTCCTGCCTCTAGTCATCCTTCCCTTTGTGAGAAATGACCTGTGTCTGCAGCTGGGCAGTTTTCTTAGCTTTTGTTCTGTCCAGAAAAGGCTGTGGACCTGGAGGGCTCTTCATCTCAAACAGTCTCTTTTTGTTCCTTTTAGTTCCAGTCGATAGTGCATTTGCTAGTACAATTCTCTTGAAAACTTTGTGGGATTCTATGATGTCATTTCCTATAAATATATTGCTGCCCATTAGCAAAAGATACATAAATTTTGACCTTTTCTGGCTTGGACTGCGACAATTTTCAACAGGCAGACACCCTTGATACTCTTAGAAGCATTTTTCTCTAGTTGAGAACAACTATGAGATCTCCCTAAATATTTTCAAAATCTTAGAAAAGGGGCTTAGAGGCACACCTTTGAGATGACTCTTACCTAGAGACTCTTGCTTATTTTGTGAGCCTTTTGGTTCTAGAGAGGCTGGGACTGAGAGACAGTTCTATTGTGGAGTCTGTAAAGTCTTGAATCCTTCATGTTTCCCTCTAGATTTTGCTTGAAATTGTCTTAGTGATTTGCCTCTTTCCAGAACTTACTAGGAGCTGCTATGAGAAACCAGTAGGCACTGCTGACATTCTGCCTGAAAATTTCTTTAGCCAAATCTATATGTATTAGTTTTATACTCTTTATTCCAAAGTACTGCAGACAAAAATATTTCCAGATTTTACCGCTATATAACACGGGTTTCCTTTCATCCTTCCTCCAATAAAATTTCCTCCCTGTCCTTTCAGCTTTTACTATGAGTCTCTTTGAGGACTTCACAGCTCTTGCTTGCCACACATCCTGAACCAAACACTACATGCTGTAGAATTGTGTGACATCAGCACCCTACCTTAGGCGCCCAGTTTTAACTTCTGTCCTGGTAATCCATTGCCGTATTTCGTATGTAATATAGGTGTATATATATATTTATTCACTAGAGAGTGATTTTATCATTACTGTAACAGTTGCTTAATTGTATGTTCTAATTCCAGAGTCAAGAATTGAGGCAGAGTTCAGCCAGGTGGTTCCTCCACTCCCCATGGCATAAACTAAGGCCACTTTGTGTTCTTGGATGGTGGATGGGCTGGAGAGTCCTTTCATTCACACATCTTGAAACGTTTGCAAGGATGGCTGGAAGGCTGTAATCAGCTGGGATCATTGGCTATGGACTGTGCACATGGTCTCCCTAGAGTCACCATTCCCAAGCTGTCTAGCTTTTTCTGTCTGTATTTGCCTAGAATAAGTGTTTTAAGAGACTCAGGTGGAAGCTGCAGGCTGTCTTAGGTACTGCCTTGGATGTCCCAAATTTCTACTTTAACCACATTTACTGGTCAAGCAAACTGCTAGAAAGAGTACAGATTCAAGAAGAGGAAAACTATGTTTTACCTCTCAAAGTGAGCCATAGAACATGATTTGCAGCCATCTTTAATCTACTACACCTTAGTAGACAACATTGCAGGGATGACCTAGTGGCTGTAATGCTTTTACATTCCAAGTTCCAGAATCTTGCAGTCACCTTACATATATGCATCTATCATAATTTCATTCTCTTTTTCTTCTTGGTGAGGGAAAATTTCTTTAAAATGAGAAGTTTAGAAAGATCAGCATTGGCAGAAACATGGAAATTGTACCATTTACTATGTTAAAATACTAAACAAAATTTGGAATTCCTTTGTATGAATACAGCATAATTTATTTATCCATTCTACTGCTGATTGACATTTGGGTTGTTTCCAGTTTGGAGTTATTATGGCCAGTGTTGCTTTGAACATCTTGTGTATATGTCAAGATTCATGTGTGCACACAATTTCGTTGTGTACATCTAGCAGTAGAATCATTGAGTTGCAGCATGAGCTTATGCCCACCTTTACTACGGAGTGATAGCTTTCCAAAGATTTGTACCAATTTATATCTTAACAAAACTGTGTGAGAGTTTTAATATTTTTTCTCCTAGATTGTCACCAAGACTTAACATTGCTAATCTTTAAATTTTAGTAATTATCACACTAATTTGCATTTCTCTGATGATTATTGAAGTTCAGTGTTTTAAAATTTATTGGCCATTTAAAGATCATTTTCTAAAGAAAGGTTCTCCTTAGTTATTCTGCCCATTTTAGTATCAGGGTGATGTTGGCCCGGTACTAAATTGTTTGTGTTCTTCAACTTTTTTGGAAGAATTTGGAAATGACTGGTGCTCATTCTTCTTTAAATGTTTGGTAGAATTTACCAGTGAAGCCATCTGGTCCTGGACTTTTTTTGGTTGGAAGGTTTTTAGTTACTGAGTCAATCTCTTTACGAGTAGATCCATCCAGATGCTTTTTGTCTTCATGATTAAGTCTTGGTAAATTACATGTTTCTAAAAGTTTGTCCATTTCACCTAGGTTATTTATTTTCAAGCAAGTAGTTATTCATAGCACTCTTACAATCCTTTTTATTTCTGTAAACTCAATAGCAGTGCTCCTTCTGTCATTTCTGAATTTTGTTATTTGAAACTTCTTTTTTCTCTTGGTCAAATTAAGGATTTGTCAATTCGATTCATAATTTTGGGGAACAAATTCTTGATTTCATTGATTTTCTCTATTGTTTTCCTTCTCTTGATTTTATCTTTGCTTTAATTTTTATTACTTTCTTCTGTTGGATTTGTTTAGTTTATTTTTCTTTTTCTAGTTCCTTAAGATGTAAAGGTAAGTTGTTGATTTGAAATCTTTCTTCTTTAATGTAAGCATTCACAGCAATAAATTTATCTCTTATCACTGCATTCCATAATTTTGGCATATTGTATTTTCATTTTCATTGGTCCCAGAATATTTTATAATATCTCCTGTGATTTTCTGTCTGACCCACTGTTTTTTAAAGCATGTGTTGTCTTATTTCCAGTTTCCAGTTGTGAATCTTCCAGTTTCCTTCTGCTGCGGATTTCTGGTTTCATTCCACTGTGGTTGAAAAGATATTTTGTATAATTTCAGGCTTTTAAAATTCATTGACTTGTTCTGTGGCCTAACATATGATCTGTGCTGGAGAATGCTCCGTGTGCTCTTGAGAACAATGTGTATTTTGCTGTCTGTGGAATGTTCAGTATGTGTCTGCGGGGTCTGGTGGGTCTACAGTGTTGTTCAGCCCTCTGTTCCCAGATGCGTGCCTGTCTGGTTGATCTGTGAGTGATGGATATATATCTAGCTTATATCTTATATCATATATATAAATAGGGGCGTTGGAGCCTTCTATTTCTATTGCAGAGCTGTCCATTTCTCCCTTCAATGCCTAGGAACTCTGACATTCTGTACACATATATTTGTAAGTGTTCATCTTCTTGGTGAAGTGCTCCTTTGGGCATATGATGCCTCCTGTCCTTCGTCTTTTGTATGCGTTTTTGACTGGAAGTTTGTCTGACGTTAATATAGATGACAATAGTATAGATACCCCTGCTCTCTTTTGGTTAGTATTTGTATGAACTATCCTTTTATATCTTTTCGCTTTCATCTTATGTGTCTTTAAATGGAAAGTGAGTCTCATGATTTCTAGAGCTCCCAAAACGTTGTTTTAGCCCACCTCCAGTGGTTTGTTTAGTGTTCCTGTGAAAGCTCAAGGACCTGGAACTTCCTAGTCCGCCATCTTGCTGACATCTGTCTCCATTTATTTATTGTTAAGAGTCTTCAGGGGCACTGTCCTGTGGATCATGTTTTGCCTTTTCTTATTTTCTTCCATTTTACTCCATCGCTCATGTTGCTGAGGGTACAATCTGGTTCATCACCTCTGACTACGGGGAAGTTTTCCTAAATGTGCATCCACCATATTTGATTTAGGTATTTCCATGGTTGTGCTGAATTCCTAACAGCAGACAACATTGCAGCCATGCCTGATTTCAGCCAGACTTCAGAAGGAGCAACAGTAAGGTTGTACAACCTACCATAATAGAGTTGTTATATACTAGAAATAATTCTGGGATGAAGTCATGTGTCTGTCCTTCCTGGAGCTCTGTAGGACAAAAGCAGACACTCTGAGGTGATAGGGTAACCTTTGATGAAAGTTAACAGAGTATTACTCCTGCTCCTTATCTTGACCACAGCATACGTATGATTCCAGCCTAGTTAGTGTCCTAGACCCCTTGTTATGGAAATCACAACGTTGTAGCTTTGTTTCAAGGCAAATGCCCGCCAGCATGTCTGTGCCATTTGTATCCTGGTGATGCCTATTTCTTGGCAGGCATTAGGTAGATCTACTTATGCTACACCTTCAACCCACCTCACACTGCCTCCCCGCCTTCCTGCAAGCTCAGGTACAGCTCTCCTCACACCAGAGTTTCCCCATCCATCCAGCTCATCACAGAAGGCAAGAGGCATGAAGCCAGCACATCTGGATCTAAAGCAGGCAACCTGCCTGATGCCTTTAGATTCTGGTAAGAGAAGATAACCAAAATAGAGTGCAGGTGTGCCAGAAGGGTACAGGTGAGGCTGTCTGGGCTCGCTCTTGCAAGGTGCTTCCATCAGGATTAAATCAGCAGATCTAAATCTTGCACTAAGGTAACAAGAAACTCAGCATTTTTTTTTTTTTTTTTTAATCACCTGAACTTTTGCAATTAGTTCCATTCTACTGGGCTGGCTGAAACTCCAACCTCATTCATTTTCATGGCTCTTCTCAGAGAGGTAAAGTTCCCACGGGGTATGTCCTGCCAAAGCCCTGGGGCCTTTCCAGCCACTGGTCATCAGTTGGTACTGGTCTCTGCAGAAAGAAGGCACATCTCAGTCCTTGCAGCCCTTCAGTGCTGGGGGCTTTGGGTGTCTTTATAGAGCTGACACTGTGGGGGGCATGTCTCTGCTCAGCACCTGTCTTCTTTAGACATCTCCCAGGGCAAGATCAGCTGTTCCAGCTGCGTGGCTCCAGGTCCTTCCTCCCCACCGGTCTTCTCAGCCACACCTGTTCTCCACATCTCCCCCTGTGTCTTCCTGATTTAGATACTTAGCAGAATTTTTTATTGGTGAAATCTTTTACAATGGATAGGAATGGTAATTAATGACAGCTTTCTTTTGTTTTTATCTTGAGAAAAATAACAGCCATCGAATGATAACTAGAATAGGGCCTGACTCTGCCTGAATAGGTGGGTGGGGTGGGGAGGAAAAACCATTAGAACACAGCACAAATTACTATTTTAAGGTGTGATCATGTCTCACTGATAAATTACCAACTGAAACAAAGTGTGGAGAGGAAACGCTCTGCCCTTTAGACAGAACTGAATTCCAGTCACTGCCCTGCCTCCCACTAGCTGGGAGACTGCATAAGGTCCCTCACGCTTGGAGCCTGGATTTCCCTCTGTAGCATAAGGGTGTGTTAGGTGGTTATGAGGATTTGGTGAGACAGCGTGTGGAGTGGTAACACACACTGACTGCTTCCTCCAGCTTTACTAGATACACTGTCCTGGCGTAAGTCAAACGTGAGCAGGTCATCAAATCCTTGGTGTTGACTTACAAGTGTTCAACAATGCTGGGAGCAAAGTCACCTCCATAGCTGCACAGAAGATGGGTTTTCCGGTGGAAGGCAGCAGCTGTCTCGTGTACCTTGGGGTGGGGGTCAGCACTGTCACCTGGCAGCAGTCTCCGGCTTTGCTTCACTGGGACACCAGTCCTGGCAGAGAAGGCGATGTGATTGAAGTGAATCTGTGCTGAGGCTGAGAAGCATTACTTTTTCCAGCGATTCTATCATGTTTTTGAATCAGTGGGAACTGCACTGTGGCCACACTCCTGAGACTGGTTCCTGCCTCTGCTGGGGGCCCTGCAGGTGCTACCTGTGGTCCTGCCTCTCTGGAGAAGATGCTTTGCTCACCCTGGGCATTGATGGGGGCCTCTGGAATCCTCTTCCAGATCAGCCTTGAGAGCCGGAGTGGGTGCCAGAGCAGACAAGAAGGCACCTGGTGGCTAAGATGGCATGACTAAGTGTGGCCTGAGCAGAGAGAGGGCATTAATACCTGTGCTTTCCGCATGGCTCACAGGTAAATACACAAACAGAAACTTATTCAGGGATGTCGACTTGGCCAGTACTGCTTTGCTTCGTGCTCGGTGGAATGATTAGATTATAAACTTGGAGCCTCAGAGCTGACTTCTAAGATTGGACCCAGAAGATTTGAGAGCTGAGAACAGCCTTGTCTGTTGAATGCCAGGCTTTTGGGTCCCAGGGAGGCCGTGTTGGGCCGCGATAGCTGGAGGAGGGCCTGAGGTCATGACTTGCAGGCTAAGCACTTTCCCTGTTTCCCCTGACGTGCCCGTTCCCCTTGGCCTCCTGCCCCATCCTTCCTTCCCACGTGACCATACTCAACCCCGAATGGGGGCTGCCAAAGCCCGCGCAGGTCGGTGCTGGTGCTGCTGTCCCCACAGGCAGGGTCCTGTGTGAGCCTCCAGGGACCAAGCTGCCTCCTGTGAGCTGTGACCCTGCAGGAGGGAGACTGGTGCAGATGGGTTGAGTGTGGGGGGCATGGAGGTTACACATGGTTGGAACCTGAGCCGGCTGGGCACAGGCATTTATTGGGCATCACCAGGGCCTGCACAGGCTGGGTGCAACCTGGAGAGTAGGGTGGGGTGACGAAAAGCAAACAGAGAAAAGCGATCTCTGCACCTGGGGAAAATCAGAGCTGTCTGCAAGATAGGATGAGTATGGAGTCAGGACCTGAAGAGGAGTGTGGGCCTGAATCCAGCTCGCTGGCACTTTGGCCTCAGGGGCCTGGGGAGTGTGGCCGGCTGACCGCTCAGTCTGCTCAGAGTGGCGGGTTTAGGGAGAACTTGTAAAGTCCCCTCTGAGATGGGAACATGGCTCCAGATCTCATGCTGATTACAAATTTACAAATCACCAGCCCCTTCTGAGGCTGAATCTCTTTAAGGATTTTGGTATTTTCAGTGTAAACCCTGGATATGTTCCAAACAGATGGGTTTTGGAAGGCTCTGTGGCATTTTGTGTGTGTAGCTATGGGAACACACATTAAGTATATCTCTGTGCGGGAGGGTAGCGTGTTGCTCCAGCCTTCTCTCTGCTTCCAGGCTTTGGCAGCTCACGCAGGGTGGATGTAGGGTCTTCCTGCGTGTCCCAAGCTCCCTGCCAGCCTTGTGCCTGGGCGGCTCAGCAGCAGGGAGGGCTCACCTGTTCAGCTCTGCCCTGTCACCATCAGGCTCCTGAGAAGGGGGTCCTGCTGGATGGAGGAGGGGCAGGGCGTGACAGCAGAGCTGGCTGTACGCATCTTTTCCCATGAGTGAACCTCTTTCAGGACTCAGGGCTGGTGTGGGATCACTGATCCAACGTAATCCCCAATTCTGGCATTCTCTGATCACGTCATGCCAACTGCTACACCCCAGCGCTGCTCTGTGTCCAGGGAGGCTCAGGAATTGGGCACAAACAATCTCGGGAGAGACATCTGAGTATTAAATTGCAGTTGGACAGGTGGCAGAAACATAGAAATTCTATTTGTGATCACAAAAAAAGATGAGATTGGCAAAACACCCAGAGAGAGGCTCAGGGGACAGAAGAGAAGCAGCTCCTCACCTGACCTCAGCTGAGGTCACCAGTTGTGCTTGTAAGGCAGGTTGCCTCACCGGGAGCTCGGACGCGCCCATTCCTCCCAGTGTCTGGGAATTACGTCGCCACTCCGCGATCAACATGTAACTCCTCCACACAGCCTCCCCAACACCCACCCCTGAAGCAAACTCCATACCCAACACCTAGCCCGCCACTGGAAACTCCCACCCAAAAATTTTTGAAAAGCCCTGACAAACCTTGCCCAATAGCACTTTCCTGCCCAATAGCACTTTCTTGCCCGATAACACTTTCTTGCCTGATAGCACTCCCTTGCCCGATAAGCACTTTGCCCCGTCAAGGTCATTTTTCCCCAAGGCAACCCGCTCACCAAAAATCCCACCTGCCCACTAGTAGTACCCTGCCTCCTCCACGTCCTGTGTTCCAATATCCAATCAAGTGCCTTATGCTTTGTCTCCTCAGTTCCCAATTAAACGCCTTCACTCCCTATAAAACCCCTTGCCCTAAAAAGTTAGGCGCGACTTCTCTGGCCCCCTCCCGGACTATAGAACCTCACCTGTTACCTAAATAAATTGTTTTTTCATTTTCTTATACTGGTCTCAGTTTCCTCATTTTAAACTCAGCAATAAACCTTACAGTGCTGTTGAAGCTCCGTCACCTGGGTCATTCAGAGGATAAGGAAGTCCTTTGAATGTGCTTTCTCTGTCTCTCATTCTCTCTCTCTCTCTCTCTCTCTCTCTCTCTCTCTCTCTCTCTGTCTCTCTCTCTCGTGTGCGTGCACACACACACACACACACACACACACTCCAGCACCACACCATGTAAAGATTCACCTACAGCTGACATGATTGAGTTCAAGCAGACAGTGCAGAAGCGCTGGGGAGAAGTGACTGCTGCTGTCTGGCCTGAGGTCTCCCTCACTATCTTCCCAGAATCTGCAGGAGCCCTGGGGGCCACGGCAGCCGAGTTTTTTTTTTTTTTTTTTAATTTAAAAATAGTTTTCACTTACTGATTGATTTATCAA
Organism: Alouatta palliata; assembly: GCA_004027835.1. Taxonomy (NCBI): domain Eukaryota; kingdom Metazoa; phylum Chordata; class Mammalia; order Primates; family Atelidae; genus Alouatta; species Alouatta palliata. Next base: position 51,569 of record PVKV010001984.1, on the reverse strand, counting down.
ACCCGTGACTTATGTCAGTCCTTTTACAAATACTGACTTAGAATTCTCTTAAGTCTTATATTAACATAATAAGCATGCACACAAGTTGGCTATTATTACATTTATTTAAAAGGAAACTGACACATAGAAAGTTTAAAGTTTAATTTGCCTGAAGTCACACAGCTAGTGAATGGTTGGGCCAAAATTCTGACCCAGGCAATCTGGCCTTTCATCCTGTGCTCTGCAGCCACGTTTTAACTTTGCTCAGCATTAGCAGGCACCAGAGGAACGGATACTGGCCACATTTAGATTAAAAATTAGAAGCTACTTTCGCTTTGCGAAAGGAAAATAAAAAACAAACCCTCAAACATTAACACACCAAAATGCTCCTGCAGCTGCTCTCCAGGTCAACAACATGTCTGCCCTCGGCTACTACCCTGAGTTAAATTTTTAGTTGCTCTTTAAAGCTGAATTAAAAAAAAAAAAAAAGCATGAACACCAATGAACACAAATCTTCTCTCTTCTAACCGTGGGTGGATATTGACCTGAAGAACAGACCAACAGCGGAGTCTTCCTTTTCCCACGTATGCAGGTCTTGTCGGATCCCACCTCAGTGATTCGGTGTTTTCTGTTGTTCGGGAAGCCCCAGGTGGCATGTGTTCTGCTTCTGGAGTTGCACTTCGGCCTGGGTTCCTGTCTTCATCCTCCTGGCTCTGTGGCCACTGGCCATGCAGTTAACATCCCTACGACTCAGTTTCCTCCTCTGTAAAATGGGAATAATAACTCCTTTCTTCCAGTGTGAGAGTGAGTGTTAGCAAACAAATCTCTGGCATGTGGCTGGTGCTTAATAATTGTAGCTGTAATGATATAAAAAAAAAAAAAAAAAACCACGATTCCAATTCCGTTCAGGCTCCCTCCGAGGGGAGGCTGGGGCGAGGTGCCTTCTCCAGCTCCCTGGGCGGTGAGTGAAGCTCAGATGCTGAGAGGGGATGTCAGCGGAGAGCTAGGCTCCTCAGGAAATCTGTGAGCTCCCTCAGCACAGAAAAAGAGCTGAAAATGCAAGGCCTGTGGGAAGGGACGCTGGGCGTGTGTTCCCAGCTGTGCCTTCTGCCGGAGGGAGAGGCCAGGTCTCTCCGAGCCCTCCAGTGCTGCTTCAGGAGCAGTAGGTAGCAGTGAATCCCGAGTCCCTTTCCCAGAGGGCCTGGCCACCTCCCGTTTGACATGTTTTGTCCCCAGGCTTTGTTGTTTGCCCATCACTAATTCTTAATCTACTTCTGTCCTCTGAACATATTGAATCCTTTTAGTATTTAAATGCTGCAGACCTCAGAGGGGCAGGTCCCCGGGAGGAGGAATGTTCTTTCAAAGTCATGACCTCCTGGAGTTTCTGGACCTGGATTCCTCTCCTCTGTGTCAGGCAGGAGACTGAGGGGTGGCTTCAGGTGGAAGGCATGTGTCCCTCTTCCCATGGTGGCCAGGGTGACTCCAGCTCTGGGCCCGGCGGGGCCACTGTCAAGGGTGGAGGTCCGCTGGCGGGCTCAGTATTCTCAGCGCAGCGGTGCCCACCTCAGGCTTTTCTGAGGAGCCATGCGAGATTCTTCCCCTTGTGTGTCTCTGGGCCCCATTTACCATTTGCTTTAGCCCAGTCAACGCTGTAAGCACTCAGGTCAACCTCAGGAGACATGAGTTCATAGCACCTCACATTTGGCCTGGCCCTGGGGAGTTTAGCTAAGAAAGAGGGTCAAATGCTCTGAGAGCTGAGTGCAGCCCCCTGGGGCATCTGGAAGTGTGAGAGAGATGTGTGCCCTGGGTAAGACGCCAGCTTGAGGGAGACAGAAGGGGAGACACTCTCAGCTTTTCCCAGCTGAGACATGGTCTCAGGGTGAGGTTTGTATGATGTGTCAGGGATGGTCCTGGGTACGCTTTAGTCACACCATTGGTCAGCTCCATGACACGTGTGTGTGTGTGTGGCCTTTCACTTAGCTCATGCCAAAGACTGCGCTCCTTAGTAAGGCAATAGGACGTCAGCCCTGGCTCAGACTCTGCTGTTTGGGAAATATGAGCTGAAGCATCATCTTCATCCAAATGAGTTGGTCTCCTACAAGCCACTCCAGATCACAGCTCCCATTAAACTCTCAGTGTCCCTTGACTGGCCCGAGGGGCCTGTGGCCTTGGCCAGCCGTGGGTCACATTGCATGACTCGATGCTCTGTGAGCAGCCCTTGCAGGCAGGGACCAAAGCACTCTGGGCTTCCGTGCTCTGGGCTCTCCCATTATCCAGCCGCAACCTGCCCCCGCCACCCAGGACTTCTCCTCTTTAATTTGGGCTATTTTTCTTTGGTTCTGATTCCCAGGTTGCTTCCTGGCTACACAACTCTGTCTCCTCTAGACTAGAATTCTGGTTCCCATCCTGGGTCTCGGGGACCGTGGCGAACGCTGCCTACCATGGCAGCTTCGAAGGACTTCCTACTCGTTGTGTGACTGTCTTAAAACAAGTGGCAGCAAGTGCTGGGCAGGGGCTCAGATTACCTGGTGTAGCAAGACCCCACTTCCCGATGTGGAGGGAACAAGAAAACTTAGGTGCAAGAGACAGGAGCAGGTGCAGGGGCCCTGCACAGTGGACCTGGCATCTCCTGTGATCTGCCAGCACCTGCAGGAGATGGGCCACACGCCACCACGCGGTTGGTACTGAGCCTGCGGAGGTGGGAAACAGCACTCAGTGACCAGGAGGAGGTGAGCCTGCCTGTGTGTGGTGAGGCGCAGGGCCTGCCGGTGGATGTAGAACACGCAGGGACCCCCCACCAGGAGCGAGCAGGAAGGAGGGGCAGCTTCACCTGCTTTGGTTGATGTGGCTGAGGCTCTCTCTGGGGTTACGCTAAAGGGCCTCACAGAACCAAGCAGTAATGATTTCCTGGGTCTCTCATCCTGGAACCCCAATAAATTAGAGGCTTCTAATATCTGAATGTGCAGATCCCAGTAAAATGATAAATGGCTTCTCCTGCTCAGGAGAGGCAAGACTCTAGGCTGGACATGCACAGTGGGATTAGAACTCAGTGACGGGTGAAGTCTGGGATGTCGAGGCGCATCTGGGGTGCACAGGAGGCCAGGGTTCTGCAGTAGGACCATGCCCTTGATTCTGGAGAGGGCCTCCATCAGCAGCTGGACGTCGCTAGCTAACAGCCTTGGATGGGGCTCTGCCACTCACATTTATCTTGATCTTGAAAGAGCCACTCCTCTCCAGGGTGTGTACATTTGGGCTACGCCCCCTTCAGAGGTAGCCGCAGGTAGACTGGCCCTTTACCAGGTTCATGGTTGGAACGCTCATTGAAAAGGAAGAACCCTTCATTTTCATCCCCTTTTTAGCCATCGGCAGGGCTCAGAGTCCTTCTCCATGTTACTTGTGCAAACACAGTGTTTCCAGTTGATAAGGCAGGGCAGTTCCTGGATTCACAGCCCCATGACTGTCCACCAGCTCAAGCACACCTTGGTTTTACAGATGTCAGCTGCCTTTATTGCATCATAATCGATACTCGGTGGTCTTTACCTGATAGGCATTTTAACAGTCTTGGGAGCCCTGTGACTTGCATAAGGCCCAGTTAACTGGGACTCAGATGAGGCCTTGGAGCCTGCAGCTTCATCCAGGAGCACCTGTGAGCGGTGCAGAGAGGGGCAGGCAGTGTGACCTAAAGGCTGGGGCCTGGAGCGTTCTTGAGGGCACCTGCAGCCCCTCTTGCTTCCTGTCCCCTTGGTGCTTTCACAGCCACTTTCCAGGTATCTGGGGTGCCCGCTTTTGCTTTCCCAGGGTCTGAATTTCTGTGTTGTGACCCTGTCTTTTTCTCTCCTGGATTTCTCCTCACAGTAAAGTGTATTTCCTCCATTTTCCATTCCAGCAGGATACTGCTCTCGGATGGCTGTGGGATGCTGAGGAAAATGAATGCATTAAGTCACAAGGCAACTTCCAAAGGTGCATGGTGGCCTCTGGGATATATGGCTCTGAGGGTAGCAGACACATGGGAGGGAAGGTATGAAATCAAAATATGGGTTCTTATGAGGAATTTTAGGTATCGTGACAGGCTGACAGCTGAAATACTTGATTGAAAAAATCTTGCCCAGCTTCCTCTATTCACAGCACAGAGTTCCACCCTCTTAGCCTAAACAAGAGGCAGGCCCTCCTGGCCTGGCTGCTGCCCCTCTCCAGAACGTGTTACAGGAGACTGCCTTTGTCTAGAGCTGTGCTGAGCTACCTATTAGCGGCTTCTTTAGTCATTTTAATGTAAGGTTTCCTGGGTCAGCCAGAGAGGTGCATATCTAAAAGGCTCTTATACGTGCATTGGCTGAAGGCTCATGATTTGTGAGTCTAATGAGGTTTTTAGAACATTTAACAGAGGTTTTGAAAATCTGAAGACAATGCAGCTGTTATCTTTCACAGCATCCTTGCCCTTGACTTTCCTGGCTGAGTTCTCCTCCCTGCTGTCTGTCTTCTCTCATCTCTTTGAATTGCACACAGGCTCCTGCCCTGTCAGCCCCAACCAAACCTCTCCTTGCTCGGTTTTATCCTGTTCCGAGGAGGGAACTGGTCTTTCCTCGGCCTTGATAAAAGTCCAAACCCATGCATTCCACAACGCCTGTCCCCAGCCGGCCCTTATCCATGGTCTAGATTCTTTGGCCAAAAGTTGACTGTGTTTGCCATCTTCTGCTGGACTGTCAGCCCTGGGGATAGAAGGCCTGGAGAAATGAATACAGGCAGCCAGGACAAAGAAACAGAAGACTTTTCTTGCAATGAATTAAAGATATGTATTCATTTATTTAATAACAATTGATGATGTGCCTACTATGAGCAGAGCACCATGTGGTGCTGTGAATACCGTGGGGAAGAGGGGCAGAGGCTTTGCCCCTGGAAGACTCAGCATGTAGCTTAACAAAAAATGACCTTGAGAACAATAGCCCACAGTGTGGGGCTCCAGCGTGCTGAACGCTTAGAGCCAAGGAAGACTGGCAGGCTTCAGAAGCTGGGCTCTGACTGCCTCTGCCTTCAGACGCTTTCCCTGCTGACAGGAGTCACAGAAGCTAGAATTCTCTTCCCCATGGCAGCCATGGACCGCCTCTGCCACAAAGCAAGCCCTGAAACCTAGTAAGAAAGAAAATAAAGTTTTAATCTGACGAAAGTGAGGAATTGTCAGGCCCTGGGAGGTGTTGAAATAAGACAGCAGTCATGCCGCAGGTGCCTTGAGCTAAGTAATCATTTCAGAGCCACCTGCTGTATGGACTCAGGACTGAGTGTTACCACCAATAGCTATAAATTAATCTAACAAAACTGGCCTCCCCACGCTGGACACCATAACTCGCACGCTCTCATTCAACAATTTATAGCTAATCACTAATCAATGTTATTTCTGCAAGCCAATTAGAATTCCTGACCAACAACTTGTGAAGTCACCCCCTTTCCTGATTCTTTCTTTTTTATTTAAAAATTTGAGCCTCTCCTTTGTTCTTTGAGCATGTCACAGTGTGTCCCAGGCTGGGAAGTGCTCAACCTTGGCCCAAAGAAACTCTCTGCATTAAATTTGCCTCAGTGTCCTTCTTCAGGTAAACAATAGAAAAGTGTAAAGCAAAAGGTATCTGAGACAGTTCCCCATCAACTTAGAGGTTTATTTTGCCCAACCACCTTGGGCACACATTCTCCTGAGGCTGTGCCATGGGCCATGACACAGCCTCAGTCTTCTGAGTGGTTGGGCAATAGCTTGGTTTTATACATTTTGGAAAGACAGAAGTTCCAGGCTAAGACATAAATCAATACATGTAGGGTGTACATTGGTAGGCCCAGAAAGGCAGGACGGCTTGAAGCAGGGGGCTTCCAGGTCAAGGAGGAAGTTCAAAGATGTGTTTTGTTTGAAAGAGTTAAGTCCTGTCTGGAGAGTTAAACTCAGCATAAAGAAATGCTGCAGTTTAGGTAAGGGGATTAGGGAAGACAAGGTTCTTGTCTAAGAGTTGAAACCTCCAAGCTGCAGACTTCAGAGAGAATAGATGAGGGTGTCTCTTATCACACCTTAAAAGGTGTAAGACTCTCTGGAAAGACCTAGAGGGGAAAGGAGACTCTCTATAGAATGCAGATTTGCCCTGCAAAGAGACAGCTTTGCAGAACCTCTTCAAAATATGTCAAAGAAATGTATTTTGGGGTAAAACACTATTTCCTTCAGGGCCTGCTATCTGTCACGTGATGCTATAACACAGTCAGGCTGGAATTTGGAATCTCATGGCTACAGAGTCTGCTCGTCTGTCTTCGGACCTCTGTTTTCCGCTTGTCTGTCTTCAGACCTCTGTTTTCGCGTTAACAATGATCAGTTGTGTCTAAACTGCAAAGGGAGGAGGGGATAACGAGGCATGTCTGACTCCCTCTTCTGGTTACATCCTCAACTAGTTTTTCAGGTTTCTTTGGGGTCCTCTAGGCCAAGGAGGGGTCTATTCAGTCAGTGGGGTCTTAGAATTTTGTGTTTGGTTTCTAAAGGTGACTCTCTCCCTTCTCCCTTAAAAACCCTCTTTCTACAGGAGTCCTGTCCATACCCAGGAGACAGGAATGCTGCACAAGAAGCCAAGACAGGCATTGTGGGGCCTCAGTCTAGCACCACACATCATCCCCTTTGTCCAAGCATATTTCTCCACAGTATCCATTCTTCATGGAACCCCAGCATGCAAGCAGATGGTTCCCCTGCAGCTTTAGGCCTTCATTTCTTGAGGTTCCTGTATGACATGAAACTTTAAGTAAATCTGTTATGCTTTTCTCTTGTCAACCTGTCTTCTGTTATGGGAGCGTCAGCTGCGAGCCTCAGGATGAGTGAGTAAAGGCGTCATGCCTCTGCATCTACATAGACCCGTTTTCTTGGATACGTCCACGACATACTTTTTCCTTGGAGATTTCCAAGTGTGAATTAGGTCAGTCGTGGGAGTGAGGCGGAAGCACATCCGACATATCCTGGTGGCTGTGTTAAATGCAGCCAACCCCGACCCACCCAGATGCTCATGGGAACCTGATGTACCTCACACTCTTCTCACAGATGCCGGGAAGGAAACTGACGAGGGTCATGCATTACACGGCAGGGGAGAATTACAGCCTGTGAAGTTTGTAAGGGCATCTTAAGTGATTTTCAAGGACGTTATCTCTACTCCAGGAAGCACTGCAACCATCATTTTACACAGAAAAAGCAATTCTGGTCGATTACAAAAAGCCTCCACTGCCCAGAATATAATTCGATCACCACCTGCACGTGTTCTGGTGTCAGACTCCAGAAAGTGCAGTCTGTCTGGCGCGTACAACCTGGGAATCAAAAGTAAAGTGGTTTCTACTTATTTGAACCATGGACTGTACACATGAGAACCCTTCTTTCACTTATGATTAAAGTGTTTTCTTTCAAATGCCTCTTGACTGACGTGCTATCAATTCAGAAAGCCCACCTGTCCAGCAGACAGCAAAGAAAAACAACCGAGCTTTGTCTTGCGAAATCAACTCATCTTCCTGTCTCCCATTCTGGTTCTGCACAGAAAGTCAAGCACCTTTTCCAGACACTACCCGGAGTGTGAAAGCAGGAACTAAACTCTTCTGCGAAGACATGGGGTGGTTTTATTGAAAAATAACTGTGCATTTTTAATGTTTTGCTTCTATATTTTATAACAACTCCTTGGTAGCTGATGCCCGCTCCCCTTCCAACATTCTGTGCCATCCCTCCTTCCTCTGCTCCCTCAGATGGAATGGAGCTGGCTGCCTCTGTTCTGAGAAGCCTGCGGCTGGGTGTGGGTTTGACATGAGATATTTATCATCTCAGGATGTCTTCCCTCAGATCGCTGGCTCTCCACCCCCAGACTTCTTTATCTTATTTTGCTAAACAAGATGAGTTTCTGTCATTGCTAAAAGTAATTGACTTGTTTTTTAATATATATCAAGGCCCAGGTTAACAACTGGACAATGCAATGCATTTATTATTCTCTGTCTCTCCTGTTTATTCTAGTGTGAAATTGTTTTCCAGGTAGTGATTAATTCTCCCAAAGCTTCCTGCCCTTGCTGGTAATTTGCTGTATTTGGGAAGTAGATGCTAACTGCACGGCTCTGCTACCCGAGGTGTCATTACTGATTTGTCTAACACTGGCTCCTCTATTGTCCTCTGCCAATCAGCCAAGCCTGTGGTCCTTCATTCATTCTCGAGTTCGAGTTTTCTGTGGGGATGACTGATGCTGGTATTGCGGGGAGACTGTGTCAGGAGGGTAGGGCAGGCTGGAGAGGGCCCCCAGTGGTGGTTCCAAAGGCATTTCCAAAGTGATGGGGAACTGAGGTTCATGGGCAGAGTGGTCGGCCGCCCCACTGTCGGCCTGTTCTGAAAGAGGGAATGACTCTGAATTGAGCTGAGATGCCGCCGGTGGAGACTCGAAGACTGTGGATTTGGTCTCCCTGGGCTCAGGAAGGACAGTGCGGAGAGCAAGGGGAAACGAGGCATGACAAAGCTAGTGTGCCTCATACCACCCCCATGAAAGGGGCCATAGACCCCCTGGAATCATTCCTAGGGCTCATGGGATTGAGAACCCTAGGGGCACAGCTTCCTGATCATGCCTGTCAGAGGGAGGACATGGGGTCTCAGTGGGCCAGAGTGTCGGCCTCGGCACCACCCACCTTGCAGGCCGTAGTCTTTCCTGTGGCCGTTGTGTGCATTGGAGGTCATACTTGACAGCATCTCCAGCCTCTCCACTAAAGAACCGGATGCCAGGGGCATCTGCGCTCAGGGTGAGACCACCAAAAACATGGCCAGACATTGCGAAGTGTCCCCTGGGGGTAGGAACAAATGCCCCTCCTCCACCTTGAGGACTGCAGCTGGAACTGAATGAAGAGCAGCCGTGAGTGTCTCCTGAAGGATCTGCCCATGGCCGTCCCGGTGGCTTTGTGGTAGAGAGGAACCCATGTGGGATCCTGAAGTCAGAGTCCTGGGCCTGGACCTGGGCCTTGGCCAGTTATCAGCTGCATGGCCTTGGAGAAAGTCATTAACGGAGCCACACAGTTTTCTTCGGAGTGTAAAAGCTGCGGAAAAGGCAGGGCACAATGGAATCACAGGAAAAGCAAGAAAAGAGCACTTCCGCCTCACCCTCCCTCCCCGGTGTAGACTCCAGTGGAAGGTTCCTGGGAACGTGTCCTCCGTCCTCAGTGATTAGTGACATGAGTGGCACCTCGCCTTCCCTCAGACGGCATCCCGTTCTGCACTGAGTTCTACACTGAGAGTTCTGCATTGAGGTTGCCCCTCTGCAGCCCAGGCTGGTGCTGGCGCAGGCCTGCTCCGGGCTCTGCCTGGCTCCTGCACCTACCCCTCCATGAGAGCCTACTCTGTCTCTTCCCCAGGCGCCTCCACCCGCACAGACACCCTCTGCCTCTGTGAGTCCTGGCCCGCCTCTGCCTGCGTCCCTGTCACCACTCCACCTGCAGCACAGCCACAGCACCTGCGGAATCTCCCTGGGAGGGTCAGGAGGCACAGGAAATTCACCCTGAAGCCTCAGGCTAAGGGGGGCAGAGCCTTGCAGGCACCGGGTCTGACAGGGACCACGGCTCTCATAGGCTCTCTACCCCAGTTCCCACCTTGGTGGAGGCTTCTTGCCATGACCACTGCAAGGGCACAGGTGTCCCGGAGGCCACGTGTGTGGATCCAGTGCCTGTCTCCAGGACCCAAGGGCCCAGGCACAGGGGAGATGCCCTCTGGGCCCTTCTGCTGTCCTGGGAGCCAGGTGCCAAGGCCGGTGCCACCTCTTCTCTTGTCCCCAGGCCCCTGGGATGGTGCCTGGCATCCTCTGGCTGATTTATCCTGCCCTGACCTTCCTTGAATCGTGGCACAACTCTAGGATGACGCGTGTGGACTGCAGGTTTCTGAAGATCTGATGCTGTTGGTGGCAGCACGCTGGGCTTTGAGGTGAGAGGCAGGAGCTGCTGGGCTTGAGCCTGAGTGAGTTTCTCAGCTTGGAGGGAGGGCAAAGTGCATGGAAGGCTAAGCTGCTTCACGAGGAGGTGGCAGCCCCACCCCAGGGCTGGGCTGCACTGAGAGGCTTTCCTGCCCACTGTGCACATCCTGGGAGTTTGGGAAATATCCTAAGAAATGAGGCCCAGGCTCCCCGCTCCCCACTTTCAAGCCGGAAGGGTGTAAAGAATGTGGTCAGAATTCACATGAAGTGGCGCCTCCTGCCAGCGTCTGCCTGCTTCTTCTGTGTACTTTCCATCACTTCCTCCGCAGGCCAGCCTTGGGAGGCACTGGCTCCCCCACGTACTGATGACACAAACGTGTAAAACGACTTGTCCAGGGTCACACACTGTCCATCACTAGACCCCATTTCCCCCCCATTCTTTAAGGTGTGAGATTGTCCTTAGGCATTGTGACCTGTGCCATTTAGAGGTGCTCTCTGCTGACAAAAAAAATCATCCTGAACACAGTTAATTTGCTTTCATTCTGTATTGATTTCTATCATCAAAATTGCCTTCCTAATGGAATTGTGCCTGCATCAACATTAAAATGAGCTTGCGTTCCTGGAGCACTCACAAGCAATGGTGTGTGTGTGTGTCTGTGCGTATCTATATGTCTTTCTGTGTGTGGAGGGGCATATCTGTAGGCTGTGTATGTCTGTGTGTGTGTCTATATGTGTCTAAGTCTATACGTATCTGGGTGTGTTTGTATGTCTGTGTGTGTCAGTGTGTCTGTGTGCGTGCCAGTGTGTGTGTCTCTATGTGTGTCTCTATGTGTCTGTGTGTGTGTCAGTGTCTGTGTGTGTTAGTGTGTCTGTGTCTCTATGTGCCCGTGTGTGCCAGTGTGTCTCTGTGTGTGTGTGTCTCTATGTGTCTGTGTGTGTCACTGTGTCTGTGTCTCTGTGTGCCTGTGTGCCCATGTGTGCCACTGTGTCTGTGTCTGTGTGTGTCACTGTGTCCGTGTGTCTCTATGTGTTTTTGTGTGCCAGTGTGTGTCTGTGTGTGTCACTGTGTCTGTGTCTCTGTGTGCCAGTGTGTGTCTGTGTCACTGTGTCTGTGTCTCTGTGTGCCTGTGTGTGCCAGTGTGTCTGTGTCTGTGTATGTCACTGTGTCTGTGTGTCTCTATGTGCACGTGTGTGCCAGTGTGTCTGTGTGTCTCTGTGTCTCTATGTGTCTGTGTGTTAGCGTGTCTGTGTCTCTATGTGCCTGTGTGTGCCAGTGTGTCTGTGTGTCTCTGTGTCTGTGTGTGCCTGTGTGTGTCACTCTGTGTCTCTATGTGCCCATGTGTGCCAGTGTGTCTGTGTGTGTCTGTGTGTCTCTATGTGTCTGTGTGTGTCACTCTGTGTCTCTACGTGCCTGTGTGTGCCAGTGTGTCTGTGTGTCTCCATGTGTCTGTGTTTATGTCCGCGTGTGTCCGTGTGTGGTTTGGGTTGAAGCTGGGGGAGGCAGAGTTGATGAGAGGAACTGGATTAGGGACATAAGAGTGGCAAGGCCGGCAGGCTGCTCCTGGAGACTGTCCCATTCACCCCTCACCTCCGTGGGTGGAGTACCTGGGTGCAGGCAGAGCCTGTGCCCTTTTTAGCAACTGCTGCAGCATAATTGTCTTCCTGACCTCATTCCCGCTAATTTTAAAGCACCATATGAGGTGTACTTGTGAGTATGTGTTGAGTGTGTGTATAGTATGTGTAAGGTGTGTGGATGGTAGGGGGTCTATATATAAAGGTGTATGCGTGTAGTGTGTTTGGCATGTGTGGTGTGTGGTGTGTGCGGGGTGTGATGTGTCTTTGGTGTGGGTGATGTGTGTACTGTGGGTGGGTGTGTGTAGTATGTGTGCTGTGGGTGGTGTACATTTGTTGTGTTTGTTGTGTGTGGTATGGATGTGTGGTTTGTGTAGTGTATAGTGTGTTTGATGGGTGTGTCGTATGTGGGGGCTGTGTTGGGTGTATGGTGCATGTGGTGTGTAGTGTGTGTGGTTTGTATGGTGTGTATTGTGTTTGGTGTGTGTGGTGTGGATGTGTAGCATGTAGTGTGTGGTGTGTGTGATGCACGGTGTGTAGGGGTTGTATGTAGTGTGTAGTGTGTGTGGTGTGTGTGATGCATGGTGTGTAGGGGGTGTGTGGGGGGTGTAGTGTGTGTGGTGTGTATGATGCATGTGGTGTGGGTTGTGTTCAGTGTGTAGTGTGTGCAGTGTGGGAGGTGTTGTGTGGTACATGTGGTATGTGTGTGCTGTGTGTGGTGCATGTGTAGATGGCTTTTGCGTGTGGTGGTGTGTGTGAGCATGTTTGAAGACATGTATGAGGGTCACGGGAGAGCACCTTGCACTGTGGCCTTGACAGAGACTGGACTAGGATGAGGAGAACTTGGAACAATGTCAGTTGAGAAAATCCTTTCACCGCTGACTCTTTATGGCATCAATAAAATGGCGCTAAAAGTCACACGTGCCTCACAGGGTGGTGCTAGAGATTAAATGATGTAAGAGGCATAAGCCCCGCCATCCTACGAAGGGGAAATTGCTTCCTCTGGCGAGCCTTTCTTTCCTGTGTTTTGAACACTTTAATTTCCTCCAGTAACTCCTTGCTTACCTGCATGATCACGCTTCAGCTCCTTTCTAAAATAAATGCTATTATGAATTGTGCTGCTATAAACACGTGTGTGCAAGGACCTTTTTCAAACAATGACTTCTTTTCCTCTGGGTAGATACCCAATAGTGGTATTGCGGGATCAGATACTTTTAGTTCTTTAAGGAATCTCCACATTTTTTCATAGCAGCTATACTAGTTTCCATTCCCACCAGCAGTGTAGAAGTGTTCCCTGCTCACTGCATCCATGCCAGCATTTACTGTTTTTTGATTTTTGATTATGGCCGTTCTTGCAGGAGTGAGGTGGTATTTTATTGTGGTTTTGATTTGCATTTCCCTGGGGGGAAGAGTGGGAGGGGAACGAGACATAAAAGACTATAAATATGGTGCAGTATGTACTGCTTGGGTGATGAGGGCGCGGAAATCTCACAAATCACCACTAAAGAAGTTCCCCATGTAACCAGAAAACACCTGTACCCCCAATAACTTATGGAAAAATTAAAAATAAATAAAATAAATGCTCTTAGAAGCATTCACAGAAATCCTTACCTCCTGTCAGCTCACCCTCTCTGGCCACAAGGAGGGAGAGGTCAGGCCAGGCTAGCGTGCACTGCCTCAATGTTGCCTGCCACACTGAGGACTCAGACAAGCCTTCCAAATTCAACACACAGTTCTGCCTCCAGTTCCGATAAGCTCTGAAAAGGGGTGGAGATGTCTTAGCTAGAGTGTAATTCCACAGTTGCTTGTTCTGTTTCCATGTCTTGCAATACCAGGGTGGAATGAGAGCATTTGTTTATTGCACATCAGAAGAGAGAGATCGTCTCTACTTAGGATATATGATAAAACGGCTGCTTCAAAATGCCACAACCCAGGGGCAAGAAATCACACTGTGGAATCAGATAACATTGGAATCAGAAAGTGCTGGATTTCATAGTTCCATCATTAACTAGTGGTTTGTTTTTAAAATTTGGTAAAATACACATAAAAGAACGTTTACAATCCTAGCCATTTTTAGGTACATAGTTCAGGAATGTTAAGTACATTCACATTGTTGTGCAGCCAGCAGTGAGGTATTTTAACCTCTGAGATGTTAACTCTCTGAGCTCATCATCACCATCGTCATCCTCTCCGGCAACACTAAATCTGGAGGCTCCTTGTGCCAGGAGTGAGGTTTGTTGAGCTCTGGTGTCAGAAGGAAACCACTAACATCCTTGGAGCTCTAAATGTGTGCCTTCTGGGCTCACAGCCTCGCGACATGTCAATTTCATCTCAGAGGCATTGGGATCTGTGGCTTCCAAAGGTTTATTACATATGACTTTTTTTAAACACTCAAGCATCTGTGCACAAACACGTTAAATTATTTTCACATGACAGGTGCTGGGGAAACCCATATACATGATATTGTTCTGTCAACCTGAAATAATAAAAAAGACCAGAATCCAGTTTAAAGCATTTAAGCAAAAAGCTGGTAATGGTAGACAAGACTCCAGAGAAATAGAGTCAGTGCTCTAAGTTAAAATTTAAGTTCTTGCTTATATAGGCAGAGTACAGAGGTTTAGTAGGATTATAACGTTTTCTATACAAGGCTGGTTTATGAGTTACAATAATTTAATTAGTTTTTTTTTTCTTTTCCTTAGGTCTTGTTTTCTTTCCTCTACACCTGGTTTTCAATTTCTTTCCAATTTAAAAGTGTGTATTTAACGTTTCATCTTAGACACTGTGATAATTATGAAGTTTTGTGTGAGAAAGATAAGGGGGAAGTTAATCTATAATGAAGATCAACAGTGAAGAGGGAGGGGGTCACCCCTGGTGACCTTTAGGCATTTGCAACATTTAACCAAGCAGTGTCTATAAGGAATAAGGCTAATTTATAATAAGAGAAACAAAGGTTGCAGGTGTCTAGGTTACAGCTGCCTGTTATGTGACTCAGGCCCCTTATATTCCTTTAAGGCTCAAAATAATTTAGAATCTCAGCAACTTTTAGATTTTGAATTACTTATTTTCAAAGTTAATTCGGTCATCAATATTTACTGAATGAGTGACTGCCAGGCCCTGTGTGGTGGTGTGGGGATATCACTGGGCACAAAGCAGACAAAGCCACTGCCCGTGGAGCCCATGCTCATGCTGATGGCTGGTGGCTGCTGCACATGTCTGAGAGGAAGATCAGCATCTGCGCTTCACCTCCTGCCTCTGTTTCTCCTCCAGACCTCATGTTTTCCACTGGTGAGACGCTGTCCCCGTGAGGTGCACCCTGTGGCCTCCCGTTTCTGCCTCCCCAATGTTGCACTGCTCTCCTGGCCTGCAGGAATCACCCTCCCTTCACATATTCCACGTTTGATTTCTCACGTAAACAAGAATATGCTTGGCACAGCAAAATTAGAAATTCCGATGACTTTTTTTCTTCCTGATTCCCTTGGGATCTAATTAGGAAAGTTTGGAGCAGAAAACAGAAAGTCAGGCTCAGCTCTGTGGTGTGGCAACAACTCCACTCCCTGGCAAGCTCCTCCAAGCAGCTGAAGCAAGTGTGTCCATACCCCCGTTTTCACCCCCTGTCTTCCACCACCTTCTCCCCAGCCCAGGGAGAATACCACCTTTCCTCTCATCAGGGTTCTGGTCTTCTTTGGGCACAGCCTAGTATAAAGGTATTAAATTGCTGTCAATTAAACAGTAAAGAGTAATGGACGCTGTGCCACTGGACCTCACATGCCTTACAGAAAGCATTCAGCTTCACACAGGATGTGATGCCTTCTCCTGTGTTTGCAGTCCACATCTGGGTGGAGGCCACCATTTTGTAACACCTGGTGGACGTGCTCCTTCGTTCCGTATCAAAAACATGGAACTCCTCTGTGATAAATGGTAGGGCTGATGCTAGAACCTAATGCTTGTGTTCCCCTTTCCACAATATAATGTCTTTGCATGAGAAAAGTCCTTGCTCGGTGCTTGAGGAAGATTTAAGCTCCTTTCTGAAAGGAGTGGTTTCTCTCACTCCAAGAGTAGCTTTTGGTTAGTATCTTTCACTGGGAAAACAATCACAGTGGAATTGGTGGACCTGAGGGCCTCACCGTCATTCCTGGCCCCAGGGGCTATTTGCTGCCCCCAGCTGTCCCCGAACTAAGCAGCATCTCTCAGAGCTCACTGCCTCAGCCTTGTGCTTCCCCTGTCCACTAGGATCTGTGGTTCTGTTGGGACAGGTGAGCAAAGTGGTGGCAGACGGTACCAGTGGAAGAGGGAGGACAGCCAAGAGAAGTGAGAGAAAAGGAGAAAAGGAGCAAGCTGGAGAAGTGGTTGGACAGAGTAGAGATGCCCAGCTTTGGAAGGAAGCAGCAAAGGCGTTGGGGACTGCTGAGAGAGAGAGAGAGGGAGGGAGAGGGAGATAGGGGTAGAGAGAGGAGGGAAGCAGGAGGAGAGGGAGGGAATGGGAGAGAGAGAGGGAGGGAGAGGGAGATAGGAAGTAGAGACAGGAGGGAAGCAGGAGGAGAGGGAATGGGAGAGAGAGAGGGAGAGGGAGATGGGGGGTAGAGAGAGGAGGGAAGCAGGAGGAGAGGGAGGGAATGGGAGAGAGATATGGAGAGGGAAACATGTAGGATAGCCACACAAAAGAAAAATGGCAAGAAGGGTAGCCAGAACCTCCCCCCCTACACACACACACACGTAGGGACAAGAAATAGCGACGGTGTGGAGTATGACAGTTCTTATCCAATTAGCGTGGTTTTCAGTATTTCAATATGCATGGTGTGCTGTTGTTACTGGCAAGAAAATGAGAGTATTATTTATTCTCTTCTCATGACTAGATAATTTCACATATAGTACAACATCGAAAATCAACTCAACAGGCCCCAAACAGTCACGTTTTCCCCCAGAATTATTTTAAAATGAATAAATCAATAATGAAATGTATTTGCTATGGTCATACCACTCCTCACACCTCGCCTGCCCTCACTTTTCTCGTGAGATTCCCCATGCAATTTGATTTTAAGACTTGCTTTCTTCTTCTTGTTCTTTTCTTTTTATTTGTTTGATTTTTTGTGTGGGGGAGGCTGTTTCCTTTCTGATTCCTCAGTCCTGCTAAGCACATCTCAGGATGAAGTGCCTGAAGCAGGGCTGAGGGGAGGCTCTGGCACAGAAGATTTTGGGTAAGACAGGTCACCTCTTATCACACGCTGTATAGCAGTTATCTGTAGGGTGGAGTGGGGGAAGTGATCAGGTCACGGGGTGCCCGTGCTGATTGATGAGGAAACGAACACTGGCACCAAGGGCCTTGCAGCATCCACTGGGAACTGGCTTGGCTTCGACGCTCTTCCACTGCCTCAGCATATGGAGAGCACCATTTGCTGGCCAAGAACGCTGTTAAACTCCTGTCCCAGAGCCCACTGCTAGTTCCTTTCTGCTACAGACATTTTTTTCCCAGAGCCTTTTCGCATCTATCTCATTTCTGTATCATGACAGTTTTGTGAATCAAGGCATGCATTACTTTTCCAATTTGGCATTGATATACAGCAGGAGTTTGGTAGATATTGACTACTTACTAACTAGGATAGTTGAAACCTAAAGAGATTGAGAAGGAAAAGAAAATGCCTAAAATCATGCTTACAGTTACTGTTAGTGGAGATTGCGGCTCCACTCACAACATCACTTTACTTCTCTAGTCCACTGTAAACTTGGTCCAAACTCACTCAGTTGATCTTCGGTCTTTCCTCAGTTTTTTAACCCTGGGACTGCATAGAATGGTGACTTTGTACCTGCACCAATAACAGCAGAAAGGTGTCCATGCTGGGGAGCTCCCAGCCCGGAGCTCCCCAGCATGCAGGTGCCTAGGACCTTCGGTGGCCCTTGGGGCAGGGAGACTTTGGCTCACTTCTAATAGTCTTTTTCTTTAACGCAATTGAGGGCTGGGGAGAGGGGTAGGGAGGCACTGGGGATGGGAAGACAGGAAAGACCAAGCTAGTAAAAAGGGCATGACTCCTTAATTAACAGGCAATAGTGAGAAGGACTATTTATTGCCCAGTTAATCATACAATTTAGTGGACATGTTTGCTACTGATTTCTCTGAACTTCCCCTTAAATCCTATTAACAGCCCTTTGTGGTCTTCATTGTTTCTCTTACAGAGAGCCGTGTTTTGGTCAATATCCCATCCTCTTTACTACAACTGTCAGAAACTGAAGGAGCTGAGACTTGACTCTGCAGCCAAGCTAAAAAGGTAGCCTGTTACTCATAGCAAAAGCAGTAGATAGAATATTTCTGTGGAATTTTTGTGCCACTTCCACGAGCCCCAGTTTCCACAGGATGATGTGGAAAGGGCCAGATGACATTTGCACGTGTAGTACATTGTATAATAGGAGACGGATTCTTGAGCTGAGGGAAGTGGAAACGTTTGTAATAGGATTGATCACGCCTGTCTTTTGTTCCAGAGGGAGACATTATCTTCATTGCTTTGGACAATAAGATGCCTGCCCTTTGCTCTGGAAGATGACGTTATTTTTCTCATCCAAGGCTGTTTACTGTACACACATTCTTGAAAAGATTGGAACAATGGTGATCAGTGGTTTGCTCACAATATGTGCAGAAGTATCAGAAATCATGGAGAAATGTCTCCCACCAGACTTCCAACTCTCCACTCCCAGAAGACTTCTGCTTTCTTCTTCAGGTATATCCCCCATGTCTGTGTAAAGTAGGAGCGTGTCCTTGGCGTTAAGCTGGATGCATGGTGGCCACACGCAGCATGACTTCCTGTGCCACACTCCTCCAGCTCCTGCCTCTTCAGTGCCTTCAAACCTCTGTGTATGTCTTTCAATGCTTTTGATTGTTTTGTCAGAAGGACTAGTCTGATATAGGTTACTCTGCCATTGCATAAAGCTTTAGTTTAATAGAGTCTGATTTATCCATTTTTAATTTTATTTCTTTCATGGTTCATCTGTTTCGCGTCCTACTAAAGAATCTTTCCTATTTCAAAGTCTTAGAAATATCTACAATGTTTGCCTCTGCAATCCATCTGGGATGGTTTTCTGCGAATGGGATGATGTGAGTGACACACACAGGCATTGTGTGAGTACAAACTGTGAATGAAAAACACTGTCCTTTCCTGAGCTGCAGGGCAGGGTTAATTTTTGTCAGAAGCAAGGTGGTACTAAATCTATGTACTTGTATCTTAATTTTATCTCTTGAGTGAATAGCATGTTGTCTAAATTCATTAATAGCATTAATTTAGCCTTATAACATGGTTTGATGGTTGGTCATATGTTAAAATTTTGTTTGTTTTCTTCAGGATCATCTTGACTGTTCTTAGTTCTTTGTGTTCCTATAAGAATTTTACAAGCAGCTCATTCGTTTACAAAAATCACGCTGAAATTCTTTTTGGATACACTGAATCTAAGAAATAATTTTGGTTAAAAAATCTGGATTTGCCCTCTCAGGCTTCTCTCTCCTCTTCTTATAAGACAGTTTGTGGAAAATGGGGTGATGTATTTGTTCCTAGTTTCATAAGGAGAAGAGAGGGCTGTATTTCAGTTTCTACAACCTCAGTAGGGTGAACTAGCCAAGATCCATGGGACTCTGGGTTGGTTTTTGCTGACTGCCGTAAACTCTGCTAGGTCTCACACGCCTCCATATCCCTGAGTTCATTTTTCTTCCCCTTTGCCATGGCACTGAGAAAAAGATACTGGATCATTGTCTTACACAATACCAGAATGGCTCAATAAGTTTTCCAAAGGCATTCTGAAGCCTTCATTGAAATCACAGCATTTCTACCCCTTTATAAAATGTTTAAGATAAATAGAAAAATAAAACACAGTCCCAGTATTGAGGGGACAGGTGAGTTAGTATCTTCTCCTGGAAAGGCTGCAAAAGGACCCTTAACTGTCCCTCCTACCCCAAGCACAGCAGCTGGGCTGTGTCTGCTTCACGAGTGGCTGTTTTCCTGATTTCTCTGTCTGAGCTTCCTTCTGGGCTATCTGAGCCATGGTCACACATGTGAGGGGCTCCTGGAACATCATCAAGTCCATGCAGATGGGGGCGGAGGGATGAAGCTGGAAAAGAGAGACAATCCATCCTCCTCACCTCCCGTGTATTTTCATTCAGGAGTGAGTGTAATCTTGCCAGCCGCACAGACAAAACTAATTCACTGGGACAGATATTGCAGTAGAGAAAGGGTTCAATTAACGCAGAACCGGCCAAGTGAGATGACTGGAGTTTGCTACTCAAATCAGCCTCCTCCAGAACTCAGAGGTTAGGGCTTTTCTGGGTAAGTTGGTGGGCAGAGGGCTTGGGAGTAGATGCTGCTAATTGGCTAGGGATGAAATCACAGGGGTGTGGAAAATAGTCTTCAGGTGCTGAGTGTGCCTCTGGGTGGGGCCTCAGGACTGGCTGATCATGAGTCATGAGTCTAGGTGAGGCCAGAATGCAAAGGGCTGAAAAACATCCCAAAAGACAAATCTGAGGTTCCGCAACAGTGAGGCTGTCTATAAGAGCACTTGTGGAAGTCACAAACCTTGTGGCCTCTGGTGCAGTAAATGATTATAGAAGGCAAGCTATGCCTGCATCTTACCAGAATTCAGAGTGCTCCCATAATCCTAAGTTTGTGCTCTTTCTCAGTTTTACAAAGGCAGTTTTAGTCACCAAACAAGGAGGGGGTTGGTGTTAGGGAGGGAATATTATCGTTCTTGCTTAAAGGTTAAATTGTAAAATAAATTCCTCCTATGGTTAACTTGGGCTATGCCCAGGAATGAGTGAGGGCAGCCTGCCTGTGAGGCCAGAGCACGGTGGACTCAGCCAGGCGAGAATTCTCTCGCTGGTGTAATCTTTGCTCAGGGATGTTTCAAGAGGCTCCCTCCTGCTGCCCCTCCCTCACAAGTTCCTAAACAGCTGCAATTTTCTCAGTGACTACTCAGCCATGCTGTGGGTCCCTACCCACCTCCTGGCCCATCCTGGGCTTCATCAGACAGTTCTTTCCTTCAGCAGCAGAACATTAATTGTTGTGAACTGTGCTGAGATCTGCCTCCTGAGGCTCCGGACCCTGCTGTCCTCCTCAGTTTCTAGACACATCCCAGTGACCTAGACAGTCCTGTTGTTTCTGTCTTAAATTCTATTCTCCCCTCACAAGCACATAATTAAGTGATTATAACTACTCTGGACACCTAATTCACATGCAGATGAACTTGTCCCCAAGACCATTTGTACATTTTAACAAGTAATTAGCAATGTTAATAGCTGGCCCTCCCCTCAGGGACCTTGATGCGCATAAAGGAGACTGACGGATCAGAATCAATCTCAGTAGAAAGAGACTTGTCCCTTCCCCTTGGCAGGCTGCTCGTGTCTTTCCAGGCACTCAGCACTCATACCTTATTTCTTACTGTGAAGTTTTTCCTCTATGTTTGACTTACCATCGCTGGCCAATTGGTCCCCTCTGATCTAGAAAACAGTCACTCTGAGCTGGTGTAAAGGCTCTACTTTTGGGTCCTAGTTACAGGAATGCCCTGTGAAGCTGGTGGGCCGGCAGGGTGAGCCAAGGAGTCAGCTTCCGGTCAGGAGGCTCTCTGCTGCCATGCAGTCGGGGAGACATGCCGTGAGTGCTCAAATGGCGGCTAGTGCGTTGGTGGTGCTGGTGTGCTGGCCAGGCGTGAGTCGAGGCAGCGTCGCATTGGAGGTGAAAGCCTGGGTTTTACTTCTGATTTTGCCTCTCAGACCTTCAGTTTCTTCATGAGCTGGATTCCAACATCACTGTTTCTCTAAGTTACAATGAAACCTTCTGAGGAAGCGGTGCCGAGTGCCCCATGTGCTGTGTGACATGGTGACAGCAGTTTCCCCAGGCCCCTTGGGAAGAAGAAACTCATTCTTACCCTATTCTGCCAACAGACATCACCTGCTAGTGTCAGAGGAAGCCAACCCTTGATCCCTAGATCCTCTTCGCTATTGAAATGTTATCAAAATGTTTTCTACACAGAAAAACACACTCCTCTGCTTTGGCAGCGGCAGCGTGAGAGGGGCAGTTCTGCAGCGGTGGAAACAGACTCCAGCCTTTCATTAATGCGGGTTTGGTCGGGTCCCTGATAAAGGTACTGCAAGCGCTGGAGGTGACTTTTCCATCACATTTCCATGAGAAAGTAAAACTTGAGATAATGACCTGGCTTTTCTCAAACAATGAGCTGCTTTGCAGGATATGTCTAAAATATCTGAGTACTTAGCTGCCTTAATGCTGATTCTCCGTTTTGGCTTCTGAAAGAGATGTCATGAGGCTGTGCAAGGTGAGCCTGTGTATTCCGGTCCTGTCCCCTCACCTGGAGAGCCACAGTGGCAGGGGTGGGTCCTGCAGGTCCTGCCTTCTGGGTGGGAAGCCTGGGGCCTGAGTTTCTAATCTCACAGACCCTGTTTGCCCTGGGCGATGGAGAGTGAAACTCCCGGACTTTTTCCTTTCTCCTCTACCACTTTTGATTTCTTTGTAACTTCCTGCAGTGACAGTGAGGCAGGACCCAGCTGATGAACTGCTTTCCACAGAAATGCTATGGCAACAAAAGTTAATTTCAAGTAAGAAAAAGAAGGGAAATAGGACCCTAAATCACAAGTGGCCTGACCTGTCTCACATCATGCACCTCTCGTCTGTTACGCTACTCAGTGTGCTCATGGGCTGGAGTTTGGGATCCGCGGACTCTGTCCTCAGACCCTCCCCACGTGGGGGCCGGCGGTTCTGTGAACTCCAGGCCTCTGCTGCACTTACACACTCCTCCTGGGTGTCACCATCTCAGTGCTACAGTCTTGCCAATGCACCACAATTTTGCAGTCTTGTTGTTCAAGGTATACTTGGAGTTCTTTATCCCACAACCCAAAAAATTAAGGAGCGGAGACACCCGGAGTGAGGTTGGAGTGAGAGTTTAATGAGCGAAAGAAGAAAGCTCTCTGCTGTGGAGAGGGGTCTGAAAAAGGGTTGCCGTTTATACAGTTGAATGCAAAGCCTTCTTATAGAAAACCGATGAGGGCTGGGCATCTTATGAGCGTAAGGTGCAAATTTCTGGGAGCTCCACTCCTTCCTCCTAATGCGCATGCGGGCCCTTAGCTTGAGTTACTCCATACTGCTTTGCTCCCCAGACTGCACATGTGTCAGAGGATAGAATTTTCCTTTGTGGGCACGTCTGGGGCAAGTCACCTGTGTAGCCTTTCTTATCTGTGCGACTATGGTCATGTCTTAAGCGAGTCCCACTGTGGCAAGTTCCCTTATCTGTGTCTGCAGCTTTATTTTCCCGGGCTGTTGTTTCGTTGTGAAGAATTCAACTGAGGACCCACCCTGACTGCCTGCCTGACAGGTTTCTTCCTTTCTCTTCTCATCAGGAGCCTGTGAGCTCCTTGAGCAAACACTGCTTCTAAAGAGGTCTGTATCATTGATGCCATTTGCTATATGCGTTATTTATTTCTCATGAGAATCACAGGCACAAAACAGGTGTTGTTGGTTCCTTTCTAAAACCAAAGAAACCAAAGGGGACTAAGTGACTTGGCCAAGGTTTCCTAGCTGTAAGTTGAACAGGCAGGAGTCACACCTGGGTCTGCAATAGATCAATACTGCATGTCCCAGCCCACAGAGCCTGCTGGCACATCTGGTGACAGACACAGATATTCAGATGGAGGAATGAATGAGGAGAGGAGGACACTGGGAAGGGAACAGGCTAGTTGTTCAGTCTGAAGACAGGACTGTGGCCTTCTGGGCAGAGGAGCTCAATGCTGATTGATTGACAACAGAGTGCAGCGTCCTGAGCCCACACGCCTTCACCCAAGCCCTCCCTCCTTTCCTGCTGTTCTTGCCTGGATGAATAACCCACTTTGGATGACTGAAGTCTGACCACTCAAGTGTTCATCTAGAGATGTTTGCAGGGATGAATTTTTTTATTTTTCTGGAAGTGTCTCTGGAGGCTGGGAAGAGTTCAGGAGCTCTGGGCTCCGGGCAGTCAGCCTGATCCAGCCAAGCCACCATACCTGGCTCTCATCGTGGCCCCAGTTCAGAATGAGGAGATTTTTAGGGAGTTTAGGAGCAGTCTGGTGCTAGAAAAGGTAAGTTGGCCTTTATTTTTATTTTCATGTATTTTTAAAAGCAGGATCTCACTCTGTCACCCAGGCCAAAGTGCAGTGGCACAATCATAGCTCACTGCAGGGTATAGTTATAAAATATGTCCCTACCAAATCTCATGCTGAATTGTAATCCCCAGTGTTGGAAGAGAGGCACTGTAATGACCAGAGTGGAAGCTAATGGAACAGTGGGAGGAATCTGACATAGCTGACTCCATCTTTCTTGTGATTTAACAAGCCACTACCTTGGCTCATTCCCGTATGTAGGCCAAGCTAATCATGGAGAGAATTTAGAATGTAGGTATTTGGGTCATGACGGTGAGTCCCTCACAGCTTGGTGCTGTCCTCGCTGTAGTGAGTGAGTTCCTGTGAGGTCTGGTTGTGGAAGTGTGTGGCGTCACCCCACCTTCTCTCTCTCTCTCCCTGTCATTCTCACCATAAGCTCCTGCTTTACCTTCTGCTGAGTGAAGGCTCCCTGAGGCCTCCCCAGAAGCAGAGCAGATGCTGACACCATGTTTATACATCCTGAAGAGCTGTTGGCCAAATAAGCCTCTTTTTAAAAAAATAAATTACCCAGTGTCAAGTATTTCTTTATAGCAATGCAAGAACAGCCCAACACACGGCAGTATTAAGCTCCTGGGCTCACATGGTCCTCCTGCCTCAGCCGCGTGAGTAGCTGAGACAACAGGCATGTGCCCCATGTCCAGTCAGTTTAAATTATTTTTCTCTTTTGTAGAGATGACGCCTTGCTGTGTTGCCCAGGCTGGAAGTTGGTCTTTAAAGTGCCCAGGTCAGTGGAGCCAGCAGGACAGACACTTTCTGAAGCTTTCTGCACTCTTTTAATGGAGCAGAAGAGAAGGGCAGGGATGTGGAGAAAATGTACATCTGTCTAGACAGGAACAGGGATTTGCTTTTCCTCCCCGACCTGGTAATGGGGATGAAGAAATACCCTAGGTTCCTCACAGCACCATGGTTGAGGTCTCTGCCTGAGTAGGGGCCAAAGGATCTGGTGTCCACCAAAGAGAGGACTGGACAAGTGCCATTCTGATGACACCACAGCTGTTCTGTGGTCTCTTGAGTGTACTCACTGTCCGTGGCTTACACTTAGCTACTGGAAGAGAAGTGCCAGGCATAGGGGGCTGAGGGCAACAGCAGAAGCAGATGGAAACGCAGAGTTCAACCCAGGTGAGTAAGTTACCTACTGTTAAAATCAAATGGTGCGGTGTGACACATTACCTCAAACGTTAATGACTTACACCAACAGCCATTTTGTTACATGTCATGATTTTGTCAGGCATTCGAGCAGTGCTTGGCAAGGCGCTGCTTTGATCCACGTGGCTTTGAAAGAGGCCCTCTGGAGGCATGAAGTGAAGGATAACCTGGACTGGGGCTCAGGGTGGCTCCGCTCACGTGCCTGGTGAGGATGGGAGGTTGGGCCCAGGTGGACTTGATCCCAGAGCCCGCCCGTGGCCTCTGTGTGGGGCTTGCGCTTCTTAGAGCATGTGCTTGCACTCCCAGGGAGAGCAAGAGTGACCCCGAGGAAGCATTCTGAGACTAAGCACTGTAACAGCCGGAAGTGGAAGTCAATGGAACGGTGGGAGGAATCCGACATAGCTGGCTCCATCTTCCTTCTGACCTCACAAGCCATCGCCTTTGCTCATTCCTGCATGGAGGCCAAGCTAATCACGGGAAGAATTTAGATTATAGTTTAACTGTAGAACGAATGACTGTCGCTATTGAAACAGACCTCTGAGGAGATAAAGAAACACACACACACACGTAACAGTGCTATTTTAAAGATTTACAGGAACAAGGTCGATCTGACAAGCAGTAGACCATGAACAAAGAGCAGAATGTTTTGTGACCTCCTCGGGCCCCTTCTGACATTATCGGTCATCAGCCACCTCTGGACCTTCACCATTCCGTTTGCTTCTCTAACATAGAAGGAGCCTTAAAACGATCAGCTTCAGACGGTTCTTTAGGGCATTAGGCCACCATCTTCTCAGTTTGCCGACTCCTAGAATAAAGTCCTCTTCTTGTCCCAGCACCTTGCCTCTGCACGTATTGGCTGTCGTGTGGCCAGTGGTACGAGCTTTGCACTTGGCTACAATAACAGTTCCCTTAGGTCTGGGCAGCAAAACAGGTATATGGTCACTTCTGGCATTCTCCACTGGCTCAGCTGTCTTACTGTCTGCTCAGGACAGGGCAGGGGACACAGCCCCACCTCACAATGGGGGATGTGCAGCCCTCTGCAGTTAACTTTCAATTCACCTCACTGCTCCTTTGAGAGAGTAACAGAAAAATAGTCACCATGAGGAAAGAAACCATGCAAGGTGACTTTGAACTGTGGGCTACTCCATCTCTAAAATGTGTTGCTGTTTTCAGTCCTGACTGGAGACACTCGGGGGTCTGGTCACGTCCTTGTCCTGAAGAACCTCGTACTCTAGGGAGGGAGAGGGCACCTGACCACTGGCCAAGCTTCAGCGTGGACTGCAAAGGCTGGTGTGGATCCAAATCAGGGTTTCTAATTATTCTACACACTTAACTCCAATAGAGATTTGGGGTTCCAAATTCTGCATCCAGCCCACATAATACCTCAAGGGCAGATTCTCTGGGAAAGGCTGCCCATTCACCTAAGGCTACAGTTCAACACACACTCGACTTCCCTATGCCATGGCTGTCTGTTCCTCCATAGACTCTGGAAATGGCCTCCTGCCATGGCCTTGTCTTCTGCTTCCCTATGGGACAGCTGTCTGTATGGCCACAGGGCTAGGGGGCTCATCTACCTCTCTGGGCACCTGGTTACTGCTGCCTCCTGTGACTGAGGATGTGCTTATCCCTGGAGCTGGGACATCAGGGTGGGGAGGCCACGTCCAGCCTGGGCCTGTGGCCTCTGGGTCTGGACCGTCCTCGGGAACTCTGAGAGCTGAGTGCTGTGGAGACCAAGCAGGAATGATTTCTACATCCTGGAGGATATTGCTTCATCTTTTAAACTCATCTTCAGCACCCGTAATGCTGTTTTTCAAAGAAACATGCCTTTGGGAAGAAACAGAATTGAAAATGAAGACATTCCTGATGCAGGACTTCTGAAAGGAGCAGCAGCAACAGAGTCCCCATTGGTGAGTGGAGAGGGGACCCTGCCACAGAAACGAGCAGGGACAGGCAGGAGGGCAGATCTCCGAGGAGTGGCAGTGCCCTCTAGGGAGGGTGACTGAGGGGAACCTGAGCGTTTCAGGCCACAGCAAGCCAGAGCCTTTCCTTGAAGTTTCATTTGCCCAGAATCCTCCTCTCTTGATAGATTCTTTTAAAAGTGCCAGAGCATCTGCAATTCTCCAGTTCCTGAAACAAAAATAGTCTCCAATTTTCACTCCTCTCCTTGGAGATTTGCCCACCACCACCCAAGCCGAAGGAGGCAAAGCTTCCCAGAGGACATATGGCTTATTACCAAGGTGAGAGAAGACAGTCTTGTGATGGTTCCAAATTAACCTCAAATCAGTCTCCCCGTCACAGAGGACAGGTGTCTCCCCAGAGTGTCCTGGGGGTGACCCTTCCTGCCTCACAAAGACCAGGACCTGACTGCATCCAAACGCCTGATGCGCTTCTGCTCAGGGCAGTGTCAGTTCAGTGGCCCTGAGGGTGCTGGCTTCTTTTGCTTTTCATTTGCCTGCAATCCTTCTCCCTGCCTGACAATCTTCTAAAAGTTGTTGTGAAACTCCCAGACAGGCACCTTTCTGACCGCTGGGCGCTGGCCTCTTTGCTGCCAGGGAGGAGATAAGAGTGGCTGCCTAGAGCCTCAAGCTAAGCAGCACCCAGGAAGAGCCCCGCATCCCCTGCCGGGCAGCCCTGTGAATGGACCTCCCGCTCAGCTGCCTGTCTGGAGTTAGGGGAGGATGTCTCAAGGCACCATGAGCTGAGTGTGGACCTCCACTCCCCAAACCTGGCCCTTTCAGCAGTCCCCTGGTAGGATGGAGGCCGTCAGCTTCATCCACAATAGCCGCAGGAAGCCTAGGGCTCACCCTCACGCTCTCCTTCTCAAGCACCTCTGAGGCCATTTCATCCCACGCCTGCCCCCAGCTCAGTCTGGACTGTGACCGACTCCTGCCAGCGGGGCAGCGGCCTTTGCCATTCCCTGGCCTTCATCCCCACTGGCAGCGACAGTGACCCTATAAGAACCCAACTCATGTTATCCCCGTCTCAGCTTTCTATGGCACAGAGTGGCTGAACACAACACAAATATGATGGTTCTGTCATTAGAGCTGGACACAGGTCTCACAGGCTCCAGCCAAGGCACCTGCAGGGCTGCGTTCCTCCCTGAGGATACTGAGGGTTCAGCTCCTTGATCATGCTGCTTATTCAGGTCGCTAGGGGAATTCAGTTTCCTAGTATAGGACTAAGGGCCTCTGACACACACTTCTACCCTCCTCTTCCACCGACACGTGACCACATCCAGCCGGCCCACCTAGGACACCCAGGAGAAGCTCTGTCTCCGGGTACTTAGTACCACCTGTATCTGCACAGCACCTCATCATCTAAAGCAGTGTGTTCACAGGTCCAGGGAATTAGGGAGGGGACATCTTTGGGGCACCATTATTCTGCCTGCTGTACCCACCTGGCTCCCATCCACCTGGGACTGAGGATGCCTCCATCCCTGAAGCCTGGACATTGGGTAGGGAAGGCCTTGGCCAGCCTGGGCATATGCATTGCAGAATGGCTTGCCTTTGTTCTGAAGACAAAAAAGCACATCTTTCAGTGGCTTAAGAGGTCCCAGAAGATTCACTACAATTGTGCCATCCATGAATTTCAGTACTGGCGTCAATAGGGAAGGTCTGGGCCTGGGGCCTCTGTAACTTCCTGGTGTACACCCAAAATTTGTGTTCAGGGGCGGCTGAGCCCTCCTCACTGGGGCCATCTGACCCTCTGATCAAGAAAAGAGAACGGTTTTCAGAGTAGGCTGCCCAGTGTGCAGCACAGTCTGTCTGCAGGGACACAACCCGAATTACGAAGTTCCATCCTGGAAACACCAAGCATCTGCGGGGAGTGCAGGGAGAACCGGAAGCCAGAAGCGGGCCGGCCGTGCACACACGTGTGTTCGTGTATGGACTGTGCGTGTGCATGGTGGGGTGCAGGGATGCTGAGAGACTCCCTGTCAAATCCCTCAAATCCCTCAGTATGTTTTTAGTGATGCTCAGGTCATCACTGAGAAAACACTACTTGAGTTTTTAGCAAGCCCTTGCTGCAAGGTGGCTTACGCCTGTGCTCTAAAGGGAGGTTTCCTGGGTCAAACCCTGGCTCTGCCCCTCTCTAGCTGAGGACTTTGGGCATTCAACTTGGCCTGTCTGTACCTCAGTTTGTCATCTATGGAAAGGTGATAGAAGAGGTGATAATAATTTAACTGTGGACAATATTCCTTCATGTTTGCTCTGTACTAGTGCTAAGATAAGTGCTTCCTATGCAATGCTTTTGGCAATTCTGAAACTTTCCAAGGTGGGTTCTGTGGCAGCTTCTGCCTCACAGATAGAAACATGAGGCACATGAAGTTAAATAGTGTGCTCGGGGCTGAGGGATAGTACATGCAGATTCAAGGTCCAGACTGGCTCCCTTTCCAGGGCCTACACCCTTAGCCCTGCTCGTACTGCATCTGGACTGGGGCAGGTCAGAGAAGACCTTGGACAATGAGCTTGATTCTATAGGCAACAGGGAATCATAGAAGAACTTGGAACTAGGGGAGTGTTGTCAGAATAGAGTTCTAGGCAGCAATGCATGGATGGATTGGGTGGGTCTGGAGACAGGGAGACCTGTGTAGGTAGAAGCAAGATGCCCAGCACAGGGACAAGATGGAGTGGGGAACTGGGTGCTTCAAGCCGAGTGTCCTGCTGATGAATTACCAGGCCAGAGTATGGGCAGAGCGTGGGACAGCTGGATTCTGGAGCATTAGAGCTCCCCACGGCTGCTGGACTGTTCCTCTCAGAATCACACACTGAGTGATGTCTTTTGGGGAAGGCAAGGCAAGCCATGGAGCTATGAATTTACCTGCAGTGTCTTCTTTCATGTGTGAATTCATTTTTATAATTTAATGCAAAGAGTCTCACAAGGAAACCAGGAAACCAGGAGAGGTGAGGCAGCAGTGTTCTAGGCAGCACATGGCATGTCAGGGTGTCTGTGACCCACTGTCCCAGCAACAGTACCCCCTGCTGCTGGTCACTGGGCAAATCCAGAATTTTGAGAGCTCTCATTGTTAAGACCGTTGTAGTTAGAGTGTCCCAGGGAAAGGAAGGTTAGGAAGACACATATTCCACCCTCCTTATGTGGGGGGAGAATTTTACTGTATCCTTCTCAGAGAGCAGAGAGTTTCCTCTTTTATAAGAGTACGTATCAAGCAGAAACCACATGTTTCCTCTGTAGTAACACATTCTTTGTGTCTGGTGTGCTGCTACAATCTAGTAACAATGTGGAGCAGAGAAAGGAGAAAATAGGCCAAGCTGAAGGATTTACTAGTTATGCAATGTACTTACATCTAGTTTAAGTTCAGCTTTCTCATCTGTAAAAGTGGGGCAAGAATTTGCCTTTTGATGTTGAAAGATCAACTTCAAGTTCTTGGCCGCGAGAGGGTTTGGAATTATAGAGCACTCACCAGCGTTATCTCTGTTGGTATTGGTAGTGTCGTCTCTAGAAAGCACCATGCTGAAAGCAATAGTCCATTTTCTGAAGCTCCCTTCTCATAAGCTAAATTACTCCAGTGCCCAGAGCTCTCTGATAGACTCCTTCTCCAAATTAGAATCTTCACTTCAGAATTAGAGTCATCCTGAATGGCACTGCCTCCCAAGTGCTTGAGTGCAGGAACATGGTTGCTAAGGGCAACCCCAAGGAGGGGAGCCTTCTAGGGTCCTGGCTGAGCAAGGAGGTACCCCTGTCTAACTCCCCTCAGCATGAAAAGCATCACATTCCTTCCACCAACAGAGGAGGGATCCAAGCCTATTTCATCATCCACAGTCACAGTATTTGCTCCTGTGCATTCCCTAAGGTCTAAGGTCTGCATATGTGGTAGTCATCACCATTACCATCAGCAGCGGCTACTGTAAACAGTTTTCAGTGCCCTAGTATACGTCCAAGAGGCCAGCCAGTGATTCTTTGCTGTGCCTGCATGGCTAAAAGTACAAATCTTTATGCCGTACACTTGGCCAATTACTCAGAATAACTGTGGCTAAGTTGCAGACAGTAATATTTCTGTTTTTTAAATTATACTGTAAGTTCTGGGTTACATGTGCAGAACGTGCAGGTTTGTCATATAGGTATACATGTGCCACGGTGGTTTGCTGCACCCATCAACCCGTCATCTACATTAGGTATTTCTCCTAATGCTATCCCTGTCCTAGCCCCCCACCCCCTGACAGGCCTCAGTGTGTGATGTTCCCCTCCCTGTGTCCATATGTTCTCATTGTTCAGCTTCCACTCATGAGTGAGACCGTGGGGTGTTTGGGTTTCTGTTCCTGTGTTAGTTTGATGAGAATGACAGTAGTGTTTCTTAAAAGCTCACCCCGGTGCTCATACACAGCCAGTGCTGAAAACCATTCTCTTAGACTTTCAGAGGATACAAACAGATATGACACAAGAACGAATCGCCATCCAACTGAGGAAGACAGAGCAGGCGCATGCAGGGTCACAGGCACACAGGGCAGCAGAGGCCCAATAGCAAATGCCGACATTAGTGGACACAGTGAAGTTGTGCTGGACAACGTGAGCTCAGAAGGTGGCACTGAGCCTAGAGCAGGAGCAGAGACCCCCTTGATAAGGGATCCCCGTGAAGGTGTGAGAAAGCAGCCTGACCCCTCCTGCAAGGTGGAGGAAGGGTGGCGTTCTGGAACTCAATGTGCTCCCACGCTCTGAAGAGAAGGGTGGGTCTTGCCTCTCAAGTCTGTGTCATTGGCCCCACTCTCCCCTTGGTGTCTCCAGGAGTACTGAGGGGACTGATTCATGTCACACTCTCCCAGCTCTGGAAGGGGGAGTGCAGACAAAGGACAGGAAGAGGGCAGAGCTCAGAGTTACTGGTGGTGGCCACTGAGTACACCAGGGCTGTATGGAGGGGTAGGGAGTGCCTTCCACTGTCTCTGTGCCAGCTATAGTTTCTCTAGTACTTTCTGTTTCACTCTGCAAGCATTTAAGGAAGGAGCTTTCTGAAAGTCTTGGTCCATTACAACAGTGCTACAGAAAACCAAAGACAGGGCTGCTTGTTGAAACCTGGGCCCTTGGCATAGCCTGTGATCAGCATGTTCTCAGGAGCTAGCAAGCTGGTGGATGCAGGAACCAACATGACAGAATTTTGGGATGGAGGGATCTGGAGTGCCATCAACTCCAATGTGATTGAGGACCCAGCAGGGCACAGAGCTCAGCCCGTGCACAGCAGGGAGGTGATGGAGGTTGGCTGGAGAGGGGTGGCTCTGTGTTTTGCAACTTAGCCCAGTGTCTTTTTGGAATCCTTCACATGTTGGGCCTTAGAAGACCTGAGGTTTTGCTTCAGTTCTAGCAGGACCTCTCAGACATCACACGCATCAGGGTTACCTGGAAGGCTCGTTAAAACATGCATTGCCAAGGCCCATAACCAGGCTTCTGACTCAGTGAGTCTGGGGCTAAGCCTGAGAACCTGCATTTCCATCAGTGATGCTGACACTGGTTTGAAAACCCCCTTGAGAACCTCTTAAGTTGCAGAGAACTTTCTGTTTCCATGTGTGAAGGTCTGAGTGTCTGTCAGTGTGGCAAGGGTGAAAGGAGAGAGAGGAAAGGCAAGAAGGTTAGGCTCATGCGGCCTCGAGTCCCAACCCTTTCCCCAATTCCACTCATCCACCTGGTCCTTTCCCTTCCGGAGCCTCACCTTCCTCCTTCTGGAGACAGGAATAGTAGCGCCTTTCCAGCCATTTCATTGAGTTTCGTGAGTAACTGTGAGACAGCATCATGGGGTGCTTGCCTGACTGTAAGTGAAGTCACTGCAGGTTTCTGTGCTTGTTCCCTGTCCCCTTGCTAGGGACAGATGGAGAGCACATGTCTCTTTTGTGCCCAGTGGCTGGCTGCCAGGCAGCATCCTGAATCCATAGCATAGACACAAGCAGTCTGCTCTCCAGGTTCAGCAGAGACCTTTTCCCCAGGCCTGGCCCCAGAAGGTCCCCGGGGAACCAGAGTGCTCCACTTAAAGTTTGTGTGTGGCATCCGGAGAGTCCTCCAGCCAAGATTCCAAGAGCTGGTCAACATGAGGCTGATGCAGGTGTAAGGCCAGGCATCAAGCATCACTTCCACATTGTTTGCAGAGCATTGCCCTCAGAGCAGCCAGCCCAAGGAAAAATCATAAGCTCGTTTAGGAAGCTCTGATGAAATCACTAGAAAAGACAGCTGCAGAGGGGTGGGTGGAAGTCATTATTCATTGATTACCTACTATGTCCCACACACCAGCCCAGGGCCTTCCACACACATCGCTCATCTGGTTCTCACTGCATAGTGTACACTTGAACTGACACACGTGACAGAGAAGAGAATGCTGGGTGCAGCCAGTTTAGGTAGCTTGCCCAGGACCACGGAGTTAGCAAAGACTGCAGAATTCCGGCCCCTCAGAGCCTGACATTGCATTCTGCCTTCCTTCACGTCCCCTCTAGGCCTGAGAGTTTGGGGCAGCTGCAGGGATTTGGAGATTAATCCTGGAGAATCTGAATGGTTTTGGTGGTGAATAAATATACACCACCAAACCCAAACTAAGTAATAGAAACTCTACTTAGTTTGGGTTTGGTGGTATATTTATGTGGTTTGCAGCCATTCAAGTGTACAGTATAGTGAAGACATACACGTCTCATGCAAATGATCAGCTCTTAGACTGTGAGGTCATTAGTTAAGAACCATTTGGGGGAAGAGTATAAATATCTTTCTGACTTGACTAGAAATCTTGCTATCCACAAAGATCACATAAAACAATAAATTGCAAAACTGGGGCATCCATGAGAAACTGGTCGGTGTGTGCCATTGACTGCAAGGCGACTGAGGACCCAGCAGTGCACAGAGCTCAGCTGGTGCACAGCAGGGACCCATGGCTGCCGTCGACTCCAATGTGACTGAGGATTGAGCAGTGCTCAGAGCTCATGCCTGTCCACAGCAGGAAGGTGATGGAGGTTCCCCCTAATTTCGCGGCGATCTGAAAAATGTACACTATGTTAGCAATAATGAATTTATTGAAGTCCAAAAAATAAGTAAATTAACCACACTAGAGCAAGGACTATATTATCTTCTGTCCTTGTTGTGGAAAATTATTTTACAAAATCACTGTTGTAGGATTAAGTAATCAAAGAGTATTTAGTCAAACCAGCAAACAAACTAACAGGCAAAAACATTAGCAAAGAGGAATCATAGAATGATGTCAGATATTTGATTAACTTAAGTAATGTTATTTTTCTGGGTTTTATGAATTTTCTTGGCCAGTTTTCTTAAATTAGTAATTTGTTGTGATTCTCTCCACCAAATATACTTACTGTTATAAAACTGATTTTTTATTTATAATGTTTCTTTCTTTTCCTTTTTGCCTGCCCTCCCTCCTTCCTTCCCTCTCTCCCTCCCTCCTTCCTTCCCTCCCTCCCTCTCTTCTTCCTTCCTTCTTTCCTTTCTCCCTCCCTTCTTCCTTCCTTGTTCCCTCCCTCCTTCCTCCCTCCCTCCCTCTCCTTCTTCTTGCAGGAGGGAAAGAGGCCACAAGCCAAGGTCCGTGGCAGCATCTAACAGCTGAAAAAGACAAAGATACAGAACCTCCTGCAGCCTCCAGGAGGAGCCAGCCCTGGAGACACCTTGATCACAGCCCAGAAAGACCCATGTCAGGCCTCTGGCCTCCATAACTTGATAATAAAGTTGTATTTTAGGCAACTACATTTGTAGTTCTTTGTTAAAGGAGCAGTATGGAGAGTGACTAAGGAACTTCCATTGTATTAAACACTGGCAATCAGAGTTGTTTGATAAAACAGTCAAGTCAACCTAAGCAAAACACTTAAGGACTAAGAAATAAAGTCCTCACTTGAGGATATTGAGATCTGAGAACAGTAAAGCCGCTTCCTTCCTGTGAGACCAACCCCTCTTGCAGACCTGCTTCTGGCCTGGCCCCATGGAGTGGTGGGCCCCAGTTCTCTGCTCTTTGGGGTGGGCACACATGGCCCAGCAGGCTCTGGGCGTGGCATTTAGGCAACACGGCAATGCCTAACTTAACGCTCACTCTGGAAACAAGCAAGGTGCAAGCTGCCAACGCTAAGTCCCCCAATGCTTTAATTGGTACTTACTCTAGACAGTTCATTTAAGAGTTCCTCGCCTCTGCCAGATGTACAGTCAAGCTGATCCGATAAGAGGGCCCGACAGTGGGGAAGCAATGTGATAATTAATGTGTCCTGCTTCCCTCTGCGTGGATTAATGTTTCAGGTCACTTAGACATCACTCCTGGAAACCCTTCTGGTTTTCAGTAATCAGCACTTCTCCATCCCAGAACCCAGTAGATGATCAATAAGTAGTTGCCTAGTGAATGCGTGACTGAGTCAGAGATCTCGAAGGGTCAGATTTCACTTGGTTCAAGCTCCAGCCAGTCTCTGAGAATTTTTTTCCTCTGGAAAGTCAGAGCCCGGGAGGCCTCAGGAGGCCACAGCATGGCAGGGTGTGAGCTAACTGTGGCTGGGAAGGTTGTGGGAGGAAGAATACCAAGCAGCCCAGACATCTCAAGACTGCCACGGATAAAAAAAGTCCGAGTGGCTGGGGCCACCCCCCAGCTGTGGGAGCAGAAGGGGCCCAGCACAGCCAGGGACTCTCAGTACCCTTGTCCTCTGCAAGTCCACGGCCGTGGGGGTTCAAGGCAGGGCTTCAGAGCTACAGACTCAATCCCACTCGAGCACCCTCCCTAGATCGATAGATGACTGAGTGAGCTGCATAGCTTCTCCAACATCCGGTTTCCTCATACATAAAATGAGGATAATAATCATACCTACTTTATTGGATTGTCCTGAGGATTAAATCAAATGAATCTCTTGGCCAGTGCGTGGCAGTCAGTAACGTCTCAATAACTCTTCCCTGGCACTGCAGGCCCTGCCTTCCCCCGCTGCAGTTCTACCCCTGCTTCAGACACACGCAGGGCTGGGAGGGACTGTGGCCAGCACAGATCGCAATCCTGTGGGGCTTGCAGGTGAGCAGACTGAGGTCCGAAAGCATTGGCTCTGGGAGCATCAGGGACTGTCCCTACACCACAGGCTTCCTCACCTGTTCAGGATGCCAGCTCCCCACATGGCATCGCCAGGACAGTGAGAGCCAAGGAGGGCCTGGCCTCGAATCCCCTCGAAGCCTGACTCAGGGTGGCCCTCTGTGCCCTGTGTGCCCATGTGTCCTGTGTCCCTCTGTGTCCCCTGTGTCCCCTGTGTGCCCTGTGTTCCCCATGTCCCCTGTGTCCCTTGTGTGCCCCTGTGTGCCCTGTGCTCCCTCTGTGCCCCTGTGTCCCCTGTGTGCCCTGTGCTCCCCATGTCCCCTGTTTCCCGTGTGTCCTTTGTGTGCCCGTGTCCCCTGTGTGCCGTGTCCCTTGTGTGCCCCTGTGTCCCCTGTGTGCCCTGTGTTCCCTGTGTGCCCTGTGTGCCCTGTGTTCCCTGTGTGTCCTGTGTCCCCTGTGTGCCCTGTGTCCCCCGTGTCCCCTGCGTGTCCTGCGTCCCCTCTGTGCCCTGTGTGCCCCTGTGTGTCTTGTGTCCCGTGTGCCTCTGTGTTCCCCTGTGTGCCCTGTGTGTCCTGTGTGCCCTGTGTCCCCTGTGTGCTGCATCCCCTGTGTGTCCTGTGTACCCTGTGCCCCTTGTGTCCATTGTGGCCCCTGTGGCCCCTATGTACTCCTGTGTCCCTCTGTGCCACTGTGTCCCCTGTGTGCTCCTGTGTGCCCCGTGTGCCCTTGTGTGCCCCTGCGTGTCCCTATGTGCCTGGGTGTGCCCCTATGTGCCCAGTGTGCCCTGTGCACCCCTGCGTGAGAGGTGCTCTCGGGCTGCAGGGCAGAATTCCAGAGTGTGCCTGCCTAGAGCTATGACGCTGAATGTCAGGAAGGGAGACCCTCAGGGCTTTTCTGTGACAGCTACGTATTAGAGCTTTGGGAATTCACCTAAAAGAAGGAGATGGAGGTCATAAAGGGGCTGTCTTTGCTGATTTGTTCTTCCCTCCAGAATGCAGAAGCCAAGCCCTGTGGTTCATCCATTTGCCACTAGGCTCAGTCACATTAGTCATTGTGACCTCCAAGGGGCAGAGGGAGAGGTCAGATTCTCAAACTTGGGAGACAGGGACCTCCCTGCCCCTTGATCAAGCCCGTGCAGTGACATATGTAGCTGTTTCTTCCAGGGCATGCACTGTTTTTTAATAGAAAAATCTCCAGTCTAATTTGGGTCATGCTTTCTGCTTTCCTTTCCTCCAGCCAGGAAGTGACTGTGCTAAAATTTAGTTCGTTTTCCTCCCTCAGCATCCTGTGTTGGCGCTGCACTATCTGAAAACTCTCAATTTATATTTATCATGTGCTAATTGTGCTTTTGCAGGGGAAGAATGTCTAAGATGAGATGATGAATTTCCTTAATTTTTTAGTCCACCTCTAGCTAGCTCCTAAAGCTATGCCGATAGGCATCTGGGTGTGTTCATTTTCATTCTGAAAAAAATGAAGGGTTGTTATTCCTCTCAATAATTGAAGTGCGTGGCGCTTGGCTACTTGCACGGAATTCTTTCTACTTATTCAATCATTTAGCTAAGACACACGGAGTTCCTGCTGCTTGCCAGGCACTGTGCTTAGTGCTGAGTGTGCAAAGATGAACAAGACGTCCCTTCCCTGGAGGAGCTCACAGTGCAGCGTGGAGACAAATGCAAAAACACTTTGCAAACACAGAGGGGACAGCAGCCCAGGGCAGCCGGCAGTGGCGAGGAGGGAAAGCAGTGGCTAGGCATCCCCCAGGGAGGGGAGAACGTGAGCCACGGAGAGAGGAGGAAAGTGTGCAGAGGCGCAGGAGGGAGCCCCTCTGCCAGGGAAGAAAGGCCTCATTCACCGGGCAAACCTTTTCGGAGCCTCTCCCACCTGCTGCGGCGCGTGGCGCTGGGCCCGTGTAAATCGGAGGGGCACGCGCCCTCTAGCGGCAGACGGGCCGCGGCGCCCACCGGAGTGGTAGGTGCCCGGTGGAGCGAGACCAGGTGCAGCCCTGAATCCAGCAGCGCAGACTCGGCCTGGGAAGGCCTCGCTCAGGACAGTCACCTGGGCTGAGTCCTGGAGGAGGAGAAGGCCCTGGCCAGGAGAGGCTGGGGGAGGGATTTGCTATATAAGGCAGGACAGTGAAGGTGTGGAATGACACGCAACAGCCTGGAGTCCAGACTGGGGAAGGCTCAGACAGGGAGTGGACCAAAGGCCAGAAAGGGAGGCGGGGGCCAGATAGGGGCTGGATGGTCCCTGAAGGCAGCAGAGAACTTCGGAAGGAGCCCGGTGAGAATGTGCTGTGGCCTGGCTTTCCTTCCAGTGCTGAGGAGAACGGCAGCCGAGGGTCTGCGCCCTGCTTCTGCGCGCTCCAGGCCAGGCCTTTGGGATCTAGCCCTCTGCAGTTCACAGAACTAACTGGAAGGAGATGGCAGAGGCGGCTGGGGCTGCACAGCTGGTGGGTGGGGGCTGGGGGCGGGTGAGCGCTGTCCTTGGCTTGGGAGGAAGCACAGCCCCCAGAACCCTGCCAGGGACTGCAGGGACAAAGGAGGGCGCGCCAGAGCCAAAGCCACTGGGACCCGGAGAAAGTGCAGGAAGGAAAGTGCAAGCTGGCCGCTGCCTGCATCCTGGGCGGGCCTCCGAGCTGTGCCTTGTCCCAGCCACAGCCTTGCGTCATCTGATCTTCATCACGACCGCTCTGCCGGCCAGGCCGTGGGTGAGGTTCCCAGGTCTGCAGGGGAGAAGCCGGGGGCTTCAGAAAGAGGTAACACAGAGAACCCCCGGGGGTGGGGGTGAGTAACGCGCCCTTCGGCCAGCAGCTGTCCACAGGTCTCCGACAAGCTGGGCTGCCCCGCTCCATGGATGAGTCTCTGTTCAGTTGTCACCTCCTCTGTGAAGCCTTCCCTGCCAGGGTGACTCATTATCCTGGTTTGGCAGGACTGAGGGGGTTCCCTGAGCAGCCTGGGAGCGGGGGTGGTAGTGGCTTTCCTGAGCCCTGTCTTTACTGTAAGCCCCGCCCACGCTGTTCAATGGCTCTGCTCCTCTGTTACTTTACAGCAATTAACAGCAGTCTGTTCTCAAAATGTGAAGTCCTCTTGCTCAGGGTTGTGTTCCTAGCGTGCACGCCTTGCCTGACACAGGGCTGACATTCAATGTACATTTGTACAAGCGGATCAACTGCTCCATCTTCCCCCAGATGCTCTGCTGTCTGTGCCTCCGCAACTTGGTTCTGCCATCTCTTCCATAAGCGCCCATGTGCTCTTCTGTCTCAGAAAAAAAACCTCTTTATTTCTTGACAGCTCAGCTCAAATATCAGCTCCTCTGGACCCCAGGCACTAGCATGGGTCCTGAAACCTTGGTGCCCTCCGAAATGTGTATTCAATTAATGACTCTACGTTTATCCCTGTAGATGTCAGTCTTATTAACTTTGGCCTATGTTTTCTGAATTATTTTTGAATCTTTATTTTGTGATCCAATCTATTAGTGACCCATAACAGGCTATGTCATCCACAATTAAATAAATGTTCACTCTCTGTATTCATCCTGTTTTTAATCTATTTAAAATAGGCTGCACAGAACAGGGCTGATAAATGTCATCTGTCGTGCAGTTTGAAAAGACAAATGGGATTGACCTGGCAAAACGTTTGCATGAGGAATTATGCTGGACAGAAGCTTGAGTCTTTCATGCACACAGAGAGTTTTTCCTCTCTGCCCCCATAACCATCCCTGCTCAGGACAGTCCTCATATCCTTAAAGGAACGCCCCAGCATCACCAATTCCATGACATCTTCGCTGTTCGCCAAAATCAAATGTCATCTCCTTTCATCTTAAATACTGTAGGCAGCCACTTTACTGATTCATTCAGTAAATACTTACTAAGCGGCTTGCAATTTTGCAGACATTGTACCGGACACTGGGCTACAGAGAAGGATGAGTTATGGGTGGGGCTTTGCTTTGTGTTCAATCCATTCAGATACTTGTCTTAATCCATACTGTGTTATTTGCGGCTTAAGCATATTATATAGAACTCTGAGCTTTGGTTTACCTGCCTGCAGAAATTGGGATACCGTGTCCTGTTTCACGTAGCTCTGCAGGTTAGGTGATGTCCGGAAGCACTTAGTGCAGCGTTTGGTCCATGACAGAGGTCCTGCAATGCGCATTCTCCTCCCACTACATACCAGCCTGTTCTAGAAGGCTCTCTCCCCTCCCTGCTATACCCAGCATAAGCTTTGAGCCCCAGGAGACCTGCTGGTGTTTATTGTGCTGAATTGAGTTGGAGATGGGGTGTGATCCCCAAGAGTTGGCTTCTTGCCTCCCTAGAGCAAGACAACTCAGGGGACAAACACCTGCTGTTGAGGTGGGAGGTCCGTGGTCTCATCTGAGGTTCCCTTTGGGCAGGTTCAAGGGAGCTTCGCAGGGCAGAGACTAGCTTCACATGAGCACAGCTCCTCCAAGCTAATGGAGGGGGTGAGAGTCTCAGGCGTCAGTGGGTCCTGAGGTTGGTGTGTCCTAATGAGGTGACCTGTGAAGACCCAAGGGGCTTAGCCACAGCCTGTCTCTGGGGACCTGTTTTTTCATCCCCTTTTCCATTCTTCCCTGCCCTCTTCAGTCTATTCTACTTCGTTTCTGTGCCTTCTCTGTTCTCCATCCCACTTCACCATGGCTCCTCTTCTCCTCCCTGGGTTGGGCTTCAGCTCTGCCTGCACTTCCGTTTCTCCTCTGCCCCAACTGCTGTATTCAGGTAAGTCTAACAATGTGCCTGACACTGCAGAGCGCCCTGCAGAACACACAGAACAAACATGCATGCCCCAGTTTAGAAAAGCTTACGAGGGTCCCTGCGTATTTCCACCCTTTCCCCCTTTTGAACAGCCGTCCTGCTCCCTCTGGCGCCCTTCCCACTTGCTGCCGCCCTCTCTGTCTCTCACTACTCTGCCTCTTGAAGTGGCATTAGAATTCTAGAAAAGAAATCTATCTCACACATTACAGAGTGGCTTCTCCAATGATCTCATTGCAATGATATAAATATACTTAGGGCAAGTAAAAAGCTACTAATGAAATAAATTATGAAAAATGTACAGAAAAGCCTTGAATTTCATACGGATCATTCAAGATGAATACTAAATCTGCTGGCATCACGTAGCATGCCTGCTATCTATTCCTGTACATCTTTTAAAGCTTTGCAAATTTAAGAGACATCGGAATGTCTTGTTTTTTGCACACGTGAAGTTTTCTCCACCTCTGCTGTACTCTACCAGAAACAGAAGATCACACTCAATTTTCTTTAGACAGCCAATTAATCTGTGAAGTCATCGCATTAGCTCTGAATGCATTTAGCTTCTTTCACTTCTAGATCACCATGGTCCTGAGATGAGAGATGGGTAAGGCCTTTTTCAGCGCTGGTCTTGGGCCAGGAGGGGAGTTGTCTTCCTGAGGCCCGGAACCTCTCTGGGAACAAATGAGCTGGGAATCCTCAAGGAGGAATGGAGGAGGATGGGGTAAAATCATGAGCAAAGGAGGAAACGGACCTGCCTGGCCTGTTCCGGCTAAAGCTGAGCTGAAATGGCAAATTCCTCATGGAAGGATGAGGCTGGAGGTAAGAGACTAGCATGGTGGTGGGGCAGCTGCTTAGCTAAGGGGAGGATGACAGCCCTGGGAGTCCAGCTGTCGTAGTGTCCTTCAAACCCTGCCTCAAATGCGACTCTTCCTCCTCGTCCCACCAAACACACACTTTTCGGCTGACTATGCTATTGAGAGTTCCTCTGCCACACGCGGGCATTTTAATGTTTCATGCAATTGCATCTGGAGTTTTCTCCTCCCACAATGTCCTTTCCCTGTGAGCTGCTGCCTGCAGATTTCTTTCTCAAAGGCTCATCGGGAGTTGCTTTCATGAGGTCCTTCTGCAGCTTTGCCTCTCTGTGCCCTCACTGAGCCCTGGATGACAGTCGTTCACCCAAGTGTCTCATGATTTTCTTCTCTGCCCTCCTACCTCACTCTGTATACAGAAACCAAATCAAGACAGAGCACTGACCTAAATGTCAGAGCTAAATCATAGAGCTTTAAGAGATGTTTTTCAAGCTATTAGAAAATACTTTCGAGACTTGGTGGTAGTAAATATTTTTTAAAGAGGAACCAGAAAAGAATATATGTTTAAATAATAAATTTACCCCGATTAAATTAAAAATGTTGCCCATCAAGAGAACATTCAGAAAATGTATAGGTACATGACAAGAAGAGACAAAATATTTTCAAAATACAGCCTAACAAAGAACTGGTAGGCAGAATATTGAAAGAACTACAAGTCAATAATAAAAAGACAATCCAGTGAAAAGTGGGCAAAACATTTAAATAGACACTTCTTGAACAGAATATATTAGCGGTGAAAGAACATATGAAGTAAGCCACACAGTGGAAGAGAGGCCTTTGTAAACTCGTAGCTGATAAAGGACTGGTATCCAAAATACATAAGGAACTCTTAGAACTCAACGATAAGAAAATAAACAACCCATTTTAAAAGCGCACAAATAATCCAAGCAGAAAATACCAAAGAAGACCTGTGGATGGTGAATACACACGTGAAACAATGCTCACTGCCATGAGTTAAGGAATTCACAGCAAACCAATAATGAGATGCCAGTGCATACCTGCTAGCACAACCGGCATCCGGAACGCTGACCACACTGAAAGCTGTGAGATATGGAGGAGCAAGGGCATCCGTTCATTGCTGGTGGGAGTGCAAGGAAGGCAGTTTAGTTGTTTCTTACACCACAGAACATACTCTTACCATGTGATCCAGCAGTCATGCTCTTTGGTATGTACTCAAATTAGTTGAAAACTTACATCCGCACAAAAGCCTAACGCAAATGTTTATAGCAACTTCTTTTATAATTGTCAAAACTTGGAAGCAACCAAGATGTCTTTCAGTAGGTGAACTAATAAATAAATCCGTTATATCCAGACAGTGGAATATCACTTAGTGATAAAAAGAAATGAGCTATCATGCCATGAAATGACATGGCGGAACCTTAGGTACAGGTTGTTAAATGAAAGAAGCCAGCTGGAAGAAAGGCTTCTAGAAGCTAGAAAAGTCAAGATCAGAATTACAGTCCTGCAGATCCACCATAGACCTCTGTTCACCTGAATTGTAACGTAATACATTTCAGTTGTTTTAAGCTGCTAAATTCGTGATTGCTTGTTACAGCACTGAGAAGCATGTGCAGAGGTGACAGAGAAGAAGGAAATAAGAAACCAGGGAGTAGCGAGGAAAAGATGAGGAAGGAAATACAAAGGGCTTCGGACGGGTGTGCTTGGTGAAGTGTAGGCTAACCAGCTCCAGCAAGCTAGAGCTCCTGTCTGCCACAGGTAGTTGACAGAGTGACTGAGGTGGGGCTGGGCTATGATCTCTGCAGCAGTTCCACATGGGAACTTCCCGAGAAGGATCTAGACCAGACCTCAGGAAGGGGGTTCCCTTGATGTCAGGTTCTGAACTTGAGCGAGGACCTGAAAGCTGGAAGCTTCTGTGGACACTCTGCCTGAAAAGACAGCAGAGTCACTTGCTGGGGATCGTGTTCTTACCCCTTAACTAAACCAGTG
This sequence comes from Alouatta palliata, assembly GCA_004027835.1. Classification (NCBI taxonomy): domain Eukaryota; kingdom Metazoa; phylum Chordata; class Mammalia; order Primates; family Atelidae; genus Alouatta; species Alouatta palliata. Next base: position 8,218 of record PVKV010001984.1, on the reverse strand, counting down.
AAGTGAATGTGTGTTAAAGTCCTGCAGATCACTGCACTGGGTGTCCAAGCAAAGACAGAAGATAATGCAATCTTGATTTTATCACCCAGTGGACACAGAGAAGCAAGAAGCTGTACATCTACAAACAACTTTGCAACAACTAAGCCAGTACACCACAACCTCTGCATTCAGAGATTAGCAGACTCGGTTTCCTTTAGTTTGACCATTTAGGCAGTCAGTACGTCCCTCATTTTCCTGGAAAATGAAGGAATGGCTGAAAACTGCAGCATCATTTGCTCACACTCCATGGAAAGTGGCAGAGTGTGGAGAACTCCAGATATAGACATAGATTTGCTGCAAGATAAATTCCTACTCGTGACTTATTTCTCATGTGCCTTAGGGTCTAGAATGATAACTATAATATTTAAGAGCTTAAACAGGCGTTTGTTGAATAAATAAATGGCACAAGACGGGAACAGTGTTTCAGGAGTTGTAAGGAGAGCAGGTGGCGTGAGATTTTAAAGAGTGGGAGCCATCATGGAAGAGAGAAGCGTGGGCACATCCTGAGGGGCTGGGGATGGTTGGGGGAGCGAGTGAGGGCAAGGTCAGAAAGAAATCCGAGTGGAAGGAAGGCCTGTTTTTTTGTTTTTTTTTCCCAAATGCACTTCCCTGAGTCTGAATCCCTTCAGCCACAACAGACCAGCATCAGTGTTACCTTGACTGACTTGCTTAACTGTCCTTCTCTACCTGGCCTTCCCTGTCAACCTGAGTTGGATTTTTGCCTGGTCCAAAACATCCCCTGCACTGTGGAGAGAAAAATATCCAAGCAGCTGCCATTGTAGTTGTTGTTCTTGCAATCTTGCTCTGTGACATGCCCTTCCTTACATCCCTTCAGTGTCTTCCCACCATCTTTATGACAAAACCCTCTATTTCTTTTTTTGGTTATCCTTCTTTTATTCTTGTGAAGTTAAAAATCACACAATTTATAAATGTAGAAAGAAGAGCTTTATGTCTTAAGAAGGGGCTCACAACCTCTAGATGGGAAGTACAGCCTCTGGCTAAAAACCAGAAGCACCCACTGTAAAAGAGGAGGGGGCAGGAGCTTTATGTAGAATGGGTTGGCTAAACATACATATTCAACAGGTTACAGGAGGAGCTGTGAATATTCATGAACGGGTCCTAACCTGTGTGCACTGAATAAAATGCATGTTACGTACCACCCATGTTCACTTTGGGGTGGAGGCTTGACATTTAAATGCATTGCAATTACGCCCATATATTAAAAGTTGAATCAGGGACACAAGATGCTCAGTGCATGGCCTCCGTAAACCCACCAGAACCAGGCCATGGTCAGCATTCTTCTTATCAGGAGTGGGTTGCTGATATCGGTCCCTTGTCCAATCAAAGCTGCCATCATGGCTGGTGGAATAGGGGCTCAGGTAGTCAGCATCTGTTACCCGGGTGAGCTGTCACTTTTTCACTATTGTCTGTCTCCACGGTGGCGCTTGTTTAGCTGCTAGAGCAAAAGGAAAACCCTGTGGCAGTTAGAACAGTTTATTCTTTAAGTGTGGGAAGTGCAACTTAGCCCTCGCCTGTCATGGCTGTAGGTCTTGTTTACAAGCTGGTATCTGTTAGATACAAGTATCTTATTGCCACAGACGCTGTTCCATCAGTCTTATGATCTCTGCTTAGTAATGCTGCTCAGTTGTTGTGTCTGAACTGCAAAAGGATGGAGGTGTAATGAGGTTTATCCAACCCCCATCTGTCATGGCTGGGGGCTTAGAATTTTCTTTTTCTCTCTGTCTACCTCACGCCCTCCACTCCTGTCACTGTGGACACACATATGCCACACTTCTTCATCCCTCCATGCTCTCAATGTTGTGATCCCTGCAGCTTCCTTCTCTCCTGTCCGCTCTGTCTCTACCAGAACTCAGCCTGAGGTCCCTGCTGCAGAGAGGGCTTTCCCGACCCTCCCAGTTTGTGTTGCCTATCCTGGATTCTCTGATAATAACTCACATTTTCCTCCATCGTAGGCTACCATGATTGTTTTTACACCAATTTGTCTCCAAAATAGATTGCGGTCTCCGTGAGGGCAGGAACGTTTTTATTGTATTTGTTTCCTGGTACCTGGCACAGGAAAGCTTTTCTAGGTGGATGAACACTGCCTCTCAGCTGAAAGGCTCCTTCCCGCATTGACTTCCTTTAGTAAACTGTTTTATCATCCATTCTACAAGGCTTAGCTTGGTTTTCAGTTTTTATGTAATGTTTTCCTCTATCTTTCTTCCTCTTCTATGTAGATTTAATCACTCCTTTCCTTAACTAGCTGGTTCCTACATCTATCAGTTGCTTCAGAATTTCTCTTCTTATAGTATTGCAGTTGGTGACAAGGTACAGTACTCAATAAACTACATCAGATATTCAACACTTTATTATAAAATAGGCTTTGTGTTTTGCACCATGGTAGACTAATGTTAAGTTGCTAACAAGGTCAGCAGCTAAGGTCCGTGGATGGGCATATTCATCTTTGCACATTCAGAATTAATATAGAACTTGGCAAACAATCAATAAACACCCAATACATTGACTTAATAGCTTTTTTTTTTTTTTTTTAAGACAGGGTTTCACCATGTTAGTCAGGCTGGTCTTGAACTCCCGACCTCAGGTGATCCGCCCGCCTTGGCCTCCAAAGTGCTTGGATTACAGGTGTGAGCCACCACGCCCGGCCGACTTAATAGTTGAATGGAATGATTGATTGAATAAATAACAATAAGTCAGCGCTGGTAGTCAAAATGTTACTGAATCTAAGAATAAGGAGGTAAAATATTTCTTTTTGTTAAAAATTAAATCAAACCCTCTAATGCCTGTGTTTGTATAACTGTTATAACTGCCTATCAACTAAGTAGATTTAAGAAAGAATTAAAGGGGGTGACATCGGCAAAACTAGCAGAATAGGGAATTTCAAGAGCCCACCCCTCCGTAGAAATGCTTTTAAAAAAGAGCAAAATCTGTCAGCACCAACTTTGTTGGAACTCAGAAAAACAGTCAAAAGTTTACAGCAACTAAGCAAATGCAAAATAAGGGAATCTGTGACTTAGAACCTGGTAAGCAATCAGGCAATGTGGCACTTTAATGTTGCTTTCTCCAGCCCAACCCTGGTGGAGCAGTGGCTTTGAAGACAGCAACCCACGTTCCTGCTGGAAGTACAGGCGCTTCTCGACTTATGGGGGATTGCATCCCAACAAACCCATAGAAAGTTGAAAATATACGTTGAAAGTGTATTTATTCCACATAGCCTACTAAATGTCACAGCTTAGCCCAACCTACCATAAACATTCTCAGAAAACTTAACATTAGTCTACAGTCGCGCAAGACACAAGGCCTATTTTACAATAAAGTCTTGAATATCTCATGTAATTTATTGAGTATTGTACTGAAAGTTAAAAACAGAATGGTTCTATGAATACTAAAGGGATGGTTTCTATTGAATGTGTATATTGAATGTGTATTGTTTTCACAATATCGTTAAGTAGAAAAATTGTAAGTTAAAACATCATAATTTGGGGACCACCTGTATCTCTCAAAAGGAGCAAAGTGGACTTAGTTCCATGTGTTTGTCAGTTTTACTTGCCTGGGATTTTCCAAAGGACTGACACAGGCGCTGTCTTTGTTTTACCTAACTCAGAGCTCTCTCATGGTAGAAAAGTGAGTACGCAGAGGGCGTTATAATCATTGAAAGGCAAATGAACATGCTACTGATGCCTGGGGCAAAAAATTACTGTAGGGACATACAATAAACATGGCAATAGCTTGGAAGGAAAAGCTACAGCAGTAATTACTTTAGGAAATAAGGAACTTGAAAGGCTCCAATGTGTATTGAAGAACTTAGAAAGCTGTGTGCGTGCTTCAAGACTGCTGCTGTGCCAGGGAAGGGCAGGAGAACACAGGGCAGAGCACATGTTCAGAAAAGACTGGAGAGGATTGTACGCTTTTAAGTACAGATTAATTTTAGCCTCAGCACGAGTAAACATCAAGAAGGCTAAGAAAAGCTTATGAAGAAACTGGTTAAGCATGAATGGAGGGACTCAATGCAGAGCCAATACCAGGAGAGTTCTTTTTTCTTTTTGTTTTATTTTAGCTCTCAGCATTTAAGAAAGTTTATATTAAACCATTAGCTAATTATAAGTTAAAGGAATAGATACTGCAAAAGCACACACATGACAAAAAATACAGTCTGAAAAACAATTTAGAAAAGTTATTAAACAAAAAAGCAACCACAAATCTTAACAAATAAGCAATAATAAATGCTACAGAGGGAAAAGATCTGATTTCTATTGTTATCATATAATGATACATAAAATGTTAATTTTCAAAACTGTAATGATGAGGCATGCAGAAAAGCAAGAAAATATGGTTAATTCACAGGAAAAGAAAACAAAATACAAACTATCCCTGAGAAAGCACAGGTACTGGGTTTATCAGATTTTTTTGAGTCAAAAGTCTTAAATGTGTTCAAATAACTGAAGGAAACTGTGGGCAAATAACTAATGGACATGACTAGATAACACATGAACAAACAGCGAATATCAATAAAGAGAAAATGAAAATGAATTGATTAGGAAAATGGCATAAGGTAAAATGGAGAAAGGTGGCTGAATGGAACTCTCCCAATGACCATTCTGCAGGAACACCAAACTGAACAACTATCCGTGCAAGAAAGCACCTTCATAATACTGGGGGAGAGATCAAAGTACCTAGTTTTAGCATAACAGGGAAAGATGTATTGAAGGGGGTAGGAAAGCCGTCTCTCATTGTCAACACCATCCTTCCCCAAGCCCCAGGCAGTGCACTGGGGAGAAAAAGGCCATATGCTTGGGTGAGGGAGAGCAAGGTGAGGATGGCACTTTGAGTTAGAACTCAGTATTCCCTGTCACAGTGGGACAGACCACCAGGCCAAACTCCACTAATGCCTGGGGAAGGGGCATTTAGATGAGCCCCAGGCCAGAGGGGAACCCACTGCCCGGTCAGGAAGAAAATGAGTTCTGTCCTGTTTTCCCACTGGCTGACTAAAGAGGCCTGGGGCCCTGAATGGATTTCAGTGGCAGCCAAGCCATAGAGATTGTGGTCCTTCAGTAAGTCCCAGTGCTGTGCTATCAGAGCCTGTGGGCTTGGAGTACAATCCAGTGCAACATCAGCTGTGGTGGTCACGAAAGTGCCTGCATTACTCCTCCCCTAATTCCAAGCAATGAAGATTAAGAGACAAACTGCTTCTTCTTGGCAAAAGGAGACCATGGAGTATAGGGGACTTTACCTCGAAACAGGTACCAGCTCAGCCAGAGTAAATAAAGCATCAGGAAGAAGCCCAAAGCCTCCAATTCCACGCTGTTGTTACCAGATAGAATTTCTATAACCACCTTGGGCCAGAAGAGAATCTGCTGCCCTGATGGGACAAACTTAGACCTGAGTCCAGGCAGGCTTTACCACCTGCTGACTATAGTGGGCCTCAGGCCTTGAATAAATATCAGCAACAATCAGACAGTAGCAAATGTGGGCCTTGGGCAAACCCCAGTATTGTACTGATGTAAGAGTCTTTGGGCTTTGAGTGTGAACCAGCTTGCTGCCAGCTGTGGCAGCCACGAGGGTGTCCATGTCACCCTTCTGCTAACTCCAGGCAGCCCAGTGCAGAGAAAGACTCCTTTTAGTTGAGAAAAAGAGGGAAGAGAGCAAGGGTCTTTGCCTGGGAGCCCAGGGAATTTTCCTTTATCTTCCCCAAGTCTGTCAGGATTATGGATCTAGAAGCCTGAAAGAGTAGCTATGTACCTGGGTTTAGGGAACCCTTCCATGCTGAAATGGCTGCATTGACCACAGGCTTAGGTAACAACACATAATCTTCTGTGAAATCATAGAAGATAAAGATCTCTCAAGAAGATCAGGTACAACCGAGGTCAGACAGCAGATCCCAGAATAAATACCTAACTTCAATGCTCAGACATTGATAAACATTCACAAGCACCAAAACATCCAAGTAAGTATGACCTCATTAAATGGACTAAATAAGGCATTGGTGAATCTAGAATTCCAGAATGATGAAGATATATCACCTCTTAGATAGATAATTCAAAATAGTTGTTTTGAGAAAACTCATTAAACTAAAACATAACACAGAGAAAAAAAATCCAGAATTCTATCAAAGAAATTTAATAAAAAGATCGAATAATAAAAAAAGCAAACCAAAATCCTGGAACTGAAAATGCAATAGACCAACTGAAAATGCATCAGAGTGTCTCAACAGCAGAATTGATCAAGCAGAAGAAATAGTGAGTGAGCTCGAAGACAGACTATTTGAAAAAGTGCACAGGAGAAGAAAGAAAAAAGACTAAGACAATAAAGTACACTTACAAAATCTAGAAAACAGCCCTAGAAAGGCACATCTGTTATTTGTTTTAAAGAGGATGTAAAGAAAGAGGTCAATGTTGAAAGTTTATTTAAGGAAACAATAACAGAAAACTTTTCAAACCTAGGAAAATATATGACTATCCAGGAATAAGAAGGTTAAAGAACACTAAGCAGATTCAACTCAAATAAGACTATGGCAAGGTATGTAAAAATCAAACTCTCAAAAGTCAAAGACAAAGACAGGATCCTAAAAGCAGCAGGAACAAAGAAGCAAATGACATAAAGAAGCTTTGATCCATTTAACAGCAGACCTCTCCATGGAAACCTTACAGGCCAGAAGGGAGCAGGATGATGGATTTAAAAACTTTCAACCAAGAATATTATACTTAGCACAGCTATCCTTGAAACATGAGGTAGAAATAGAGAGTTGTCCAGACAAACAAGCTGAGAGATTGATCACCACCAGATTTGTCTTACCAGAAATGCTAAAAGAAGTTCTTTGCTTCAAAATAAAAGGATGTGGTGTGGCAGATTCAAGATGGCTGAATAGGAACAGCTCTGGAGTGCAGTTCCCAGTGAGAACAATGCACAGGGTGAGTGATCCCTGCATTTCCAAACGAGTTTTTTTTTTTTCAATTGCATTTTAGGTTGTGGGGTACATGTGAAGAGCATGCAAGATTGTTGCATAGGTACATACATGGCAGTGTGATTTGCTGCCTTCCTCCCCATTACCTGTATCTGGCATTTCTCCCCATGCTCTCTCTCCCCAACTCCCCACCCCCCCGTCCCTCCCCTATTTCCCCCCAACAGACCCCAGTGTGTGATGCTCCCCTCCCTGTGTCCATGTGTTCTCATTGTTCAACACCCACCTATGAGTGAGAACATGCAGTGTTTGATTTTCTGTTCTTGTGTCAGTTTGCTGAGAATGTTGGTTTCCATGTTCATCCATGTCCCTACAAAGGACATGAACTCATAATTTTTGATAGCTGCATAGTATTCCGTGGTGTATATGAGCCACATTTTCCCTGTCCAGCCTATCATCGATGGGCACTTGGGTTGGTTCCAGGTCTTTGCTATTGTAAACAGTGCTGCAGTGAACATTCGTGTGCATGTGTCCTTACAGTAGAACGATTTATAATCCTTTGGATATATAACCAGTAATGGGATTGCTGGGTCAAATGGAATTTCTATTTCTAGGTCCTTGAGGTATCGCCACACTGTCTTCCACAATGGCTGAACTAATTTACACTCCCACCAACAGTGTAAAACTGTTCCTATTTCTCTACATCCTCTCCAGCATCTGCTGTCTCCAATTTTTTAATGATCGCCATTCTAACTGGCGTAAGATGGAATCTCAATGCAGTTTTGATTTGCATTTCTCTAATGACCAGTGATGATGAGCATTTTTTCATGTTTGTTGGCCTCATGTATGTTTTCTTTTGAAAGTGTCTGTTCAGATCCTTTGCCCATTTTTGAATTGGTTTGTTTGTTTTTCTCTTGTAAATCTGTTTTAGTTCTTTGTAGATTCTAGATATCAGCCCTTTGCCAGATGGGTAGACTGCAAAAATTGTTTCCCATTCTGTTGGTTGCCAATTCAATCTAATGACTGTTTCTTTTGCTGTGCAGAAGCTGTGGAGTTTGATTAGGTCCCATTTGTCTATTTTGGCTTTTGTTGCCAATGCTTTTGGTGTTTTAGTCATGAAGTCCTTGCCTATGCCTATGTCCTGAATGGTTTTGCCTAGACTTTTTTCTAGGGTTTTTATGGTGTTAGGTCTTATATTTAAGTCTTTAATCCATCTGGAGTTAATTTTAGCATAAGGTGTCAGGAAGGGGTCCAGTTTCTGCT
>PVKV010001983.1:0-183666 GCA_004027835.1 Alouatta palliata | reverse complement strand
CCTTCAAAAAAGGTTAACTTCCCTGACTACCCCCACCTTCTCTAACTTTCCCTAGCCTTACCTCTGAAATTGTGCTTATCACCAGGCATTCATTGATTGACTTGGCTGTGACTCTTACTAGACAATACTTTAAAGACAGGTCTAAAGTACCCTATGAAAAGAAACCATGTATTATTCAACTTTGTTTCCTCATTGCCTTGCAGAGCGATGGCCTTACAGTAAGCGTTCCATAAATGTTTGTTAAATACATGAAATTCACGTTCTCAAACCTGTGTTTTGGCATCTTTCTATCATGCACAGAAACAAGCAGGGACACTGATACCTCCACTAAAGGTGCTCCATCTTGGCCGGACACAGCGGCTTACACCTGTAATCCCCACACTTTGGGAGGACGAAGTGGGCAGCTCACAAGGTTGGGACCAGTCTGGCCAACATGGTGAAACCCCATCTCATATACAAATATAAAAATTTAGACAGGTGTGGTGGTGTGCACCTATAATCCCAGCTACTCGGGAGGCTGAAGCAGGAGAATCGCTTGAACCCTGGAGGTGGAGGCTGCAATGAGCCGAGATTGTCCCACTGCACTCCAGACTGGGTGACAGAGAGAGACTTGGTCTCAAAAAAAAAAAAAAAAGGTGCTCCATCTGGTGGTTGTCAACTTCAGAAAGGTCTCTGGAAAGAAGCAAAGAGCCTCTACGGGTTCCAAAACTATGACCATAGGTCCCTACCATTCATTGTTTAAAAAAATTCCCTGCTGAAGTGGCTGAAATTCCTACCCTTGTCCAGGATTTCTCAGTGAGATTTTGAAAAACAGCCTTTCTTTGGGAGAATAGCTGTACAGTGAATTCCTTCCAAATTTAAGATTTTGAAACTCATATTGGTAAATCTTAATTCTAAAGGTACCGTTATTACCAAGACGCAGAAAGAACTTCAATAATAATTCTAAAATTACTAGTAGTAAAATAATAATGATTCCAAATGTTTTAAATCAATCATCTCTGGCCAGGCACTGGACCAAAAACTTTGTATGCATCATCTTACTAAATTCTCACCACATTTCTATAAGTTAGTTATTATTGTAGTCTCCATATGCCCAAGAAGAAAGCAACATTTAGAAACTCCCCCTTATCTAAGGTTTCGCTTTTGCAGTTTCAGTTACTTATGGTCAACCAGGGTCTGAAGATAGGTGAATACATACAGTATAATAAGATGTTTTTTGAAAGAGCAAGAGTGAGCGCACATTCACATAACTTTTATTACAGAACGCTGTTGTAACTGTTTTATTAGTAATGATTGTTTTCACTCTCACACTGTTCCTGATTTGTAAATTAAACTTTATCATAGGTATGCATCAATAAGAAAAATCACAGTATATGTAAGGTTTGGTACTGTCCAGTTTTAGACATCCACTGGGGGTTTTGGAACATGCCTCACTCAAATAATAGGGAACTGCTATGTAAAACTAGCATCACAAAACTAGAAAAGGCAGAACAAAGATTCAAACCAAAGGCTGGCTGTCTCCAGAGTCCAGGCTTCACCATGCTAAGCTTGCTAATTGTTATCCAAAGTTCTAAATTCAAGTAGAGAAAAGAAGAATGAGCTTTGGAATTAGACAGAGCTGGAAGCAACTCTCAGTTCTTCCATTTATTAGCAGAAGAACATTGGACAAATGACTTCATTTCTTTAAAGTGAGTTTCCTCATCTGTATAATGAGAATAATAAATGATTACTTTGTGGCATTAAGAAGAGTAAATGAGGTGACGTTTGAAAGTATTTATGCCCAATGCTGAGCAGGTAATAGGTCCCTCGATAAATATATTAAATGGAGGAACATTATGGGGCCCTGAATCAAGAAAGCACTGGTGGGACTGAATGTTGAAGACAGATTTGAGAAAAATTAAAAGACAAAATATTTGGGACTCGTTGAATGCCCAGATAAAGGGGGTGACATAGTAGGAAGAATCCAGCATGACATACAATACAAAACTTGATTTCTTCAAATGCTTAGTGCTCTCCAGCATTAAAAGCAAATATTTCACCAATACTGGTGATTCACAGGTATATCACTGAAAATTCAGCTGTGCATTAAAAGTATCTGTGCCCTAAATTTTTTTAAAGTTTAACCTATGCCACAGTTGCTGAGAAGACCACAAAGTTATCTTCTACATTTAGCATACTCATCTGTTAAGTAGGGTTGAGGATAATATACAACATGATATAGGTAAATGCTCCTAGCACAGTACCTGAAATAGTCAGTAAATGGTACCAATAATTATAATCACATTAGAGTTCTAACACAATCCTAGAAAGAGGGGAAGAGGTGACTGGCAAAAATGAAATTTTTCTCTCACAAGGGAATAAAGTAAAATACAGCTAGATTGCCACCACTTTTAATTCAGATATACAATCATTTGAACTTTAAGAAGAAATTTCTTTTATCAGTTTGTATCATAGACTTAAAAACATATTATCCATAAAGTACCTCCCTAAGTTCATTCTACCAAGTGTACAGATGCATGCATTTTAGCTTGGGAAGGTTGCAGAGAGAGCCTCCCAGGCTAAAGCTGCAAAATGATCTGAAGGCTGAGGTGAGCGTGGGTGGTTCAGTGCAACTACACTGTAAAACAAATATAATTCCTCAGGATAACTGCACCCATTTTAATTATCTACATTCCCTCAGAATGACACCCTTGTCCTTGAATGACTGTTTTCAGCAGGAACACTTCGTTTTAAATTGAAGGCTTTATTTATAACTTTTGCCCTACCTATTGTTATCTAAAAAGCAATATCTGTTAATAGTCTTCCCTCTCCTACCCCAAAAAGAAAGATCCTAAACATAGGGTTTCTTTTATTCTTCCTGCCCCACAAACTCCAGCTGCCATTAGAAAAGAAAGGTTACGGAAGGAACAACCATATGAAGTCAAAATAAATAAACAAATTTAAAAAAAAAAAAAAAAACATTGTAGGGCTAGTGTCTTCAAGAAAAATAAAAATATAGTTTGAAGGGAATCGTTTCACATGCATTGTCTTCTGCATATACCCCAATTGGGGTAACTAACAAAAAACATCGACTTCTCTCTTAAAAAGTTCAAGGCATGCATGGTAAAGGGTAGAATAATCAGAGGTAATATAGGCAACTAAGAGTTACAAGTTAATAGTTTGAAAATAATAAATAAAAGTTAATGGATTGACAAATACTTATACAGAATCCTGTATAAGTGCAGGATTATCCTGTGCAGAAACTGAAAAAAACACTTTCCATTGCTTCTCCCACTCTTACTTCAGCCCAGTGTAGTTTATGAACCCAACAAAGCTCTGCTCTTGGCACCATTTAAAGCTCAGGCTGGTGTTTTGGGCCTTAGGCCCTCTACTTCACTGTTCTCAACCTCACCTGAAGTTCCCTTCACTCAGAACAAAAAAGAGAAGCCAGGGCTCTTACAGAAGCACAGAGCAATGGTTCTTAAGGTTGGCTGATGGGGATCCAGGAAGTGCATGGGCACCTGAAAATTACACGCAACCTTTTGTCCTCCATATTTATTGTGTATTTTTCTGGTGAAAGCATCCATGGTTTCATCATAAGCTCAAGTGGATCCTTGACATGAGAAAAGTTTAAGAACCACTGCATTAGACAGTCCGTGCACTGAAAAAGTACGTAAGAATGGCTACAGCTCTGTTACTCTATGAGGCTTTGACCTCTAAACAGAGTTCATATTGAAAGATTTTTGTGGCTCAAGAAATGGAAAATTTGGGCTAAGCACAAGAGGGAAGAGTTACATAGACTACCACAGTGGGAAAAGGAACAATCACCCATCTCCTCCAGATGCATTTCACTGGCAAGAGCATGTCCCCCAGCTAATTCTGAATCACTGAATTTTGGAACTGGAAGAGACCTCAAAGGGCTCAGTCTTGGCCCTCCTGAGGACCAGAGAAGCTAAATACATGTTCAAGGTTATACTCTGAGAACAGTAGCAAGCGCCCTTTCCCAAGTCCTCCTCCATTTCTGCTACCACCATACCACTGGGACAGAAAACAATTAAAAGAATCATCCACTAAAAAACTTTTCTTTTTTTTTTTTTTCAAAAAAGCCATTGAGGGAGAGTGCTTAAATGCAGAAGTACTTTTCACTTAGCACATCAAATACAATGACAAAAATCAGCCTGTAAAACTGACAAGTAGACATTGCTCTTAATACCTGTCTGAATGAGTGCTTTAATATCTGATTACTTGGGATCTAATAAGAAATTGTCAATAAAACATCCATTTGCAGAAAGACAGTTAAGGTAAAACACAATCTATTGACTTCCAAATGACTGCTAGTAGTTCTTTGAGAATTCAATACGATCAGCTGGGAAACATTTAAACCAGGTCCTTCCAGGTCTGAGATACACAAGAGAACATACGCCCCAGCAGAACACTTCAAACAGGCAGCTGTATAGCTATAATTAAATCAGTAGTAGTCACGCTATTATTTATTTAGCAGATTTTTTTTAACATACCCTTCACGGAGGTCTCAGAACATGCACCAAATTAGAACAATAAAAATGTTGAAGAAACAGAAAAAAGGAATCAAGAGGAAAGTAAGACTCTGACACAAAGGCAGGCAACAAGTATACGGAAGTTTGGCCAGGAGGTTCTTTATCTGTATATCGGGGCTTCTGACTAAGCCACCAGTAGGTTACGGTTACTTAACTGACATATTGACCTGAGATCCCTTCACTCCTTTGTTCTAAGTTCCAACCCAAAGTCAGCTTCTTATTTTTGAATTCCTAGGTGCTGTGGGCCATTTGACATTCAATAAATCACAAAGTCTTCAAATTATTTAAAGACTGACTAGTTTATGATACCCCACTCAATGAATACATTCCTAACATATGGTCATTTGTTTCTTCTGGAACATTACTGTGAAAGAAGGAGCATCAACTCAAGAATTAGTTCAAAGTCACCTCTGCCCACTCCACAGTTCCTGACAAAATTCATACTTCCTTCTCTGTGCTAGGACATCTAACATCCTACATTACTTACCGATTCATCTCACAGTCTATAAGGAGACCTCCTAGAGAGCAGGGATTGTGCGCTGTTCATTTTTGTAATCCTGATACCTACTGTAGCATTTAAGTGCAAAAAAGGACTTTAAAAAGTACATATATACATTAGTGACAAAACTCAATTTCCTATATAATTCATCCTTATATTGAAATAAAATCTACTTCCACAAATCTGTTATTGCAATTTTATATCTGAAGAAAAAACAATAAATCTATTCTCTCTCACTGGAAGGCAGCTTTCATGAGCCTTATACCCTTTAAGCCTTCTCATCTCTAAAAGTTTTGAATGAGTCACTTCTATTATTCTTCTTAGGTTAGTGTCCAGGTATCTCACTACACTGTTACCATAACCACATCTCCTCAACTATTTCTGAATAATGGACAACTTTGAAGAGTCTAAATCTGCTGAAAGTCATAAACTGTCTGTCCAAATAAAGTAGCAATTTTTCATGTTCTTATTCACTTCAGATTTAGAACTTATATAGTTTATCTTATTCTTGCGAAATGCCTGTGGTTTCAAGCCTGTCAAGATCATTCTCCATCTTAATTATATTACTTAATTTTTAAATGGCTAACTTTGTCAGTTTTGTGTCATTTGAAAATCTCATAATAATGTATTGTGTCTTAATCTAAATTGCTAACAAATTTGTTTAGCAGAGCGATACAAGCTAAAAAGTGCCATGGCACTAGAAACTTCTTTCACTTTTACACTGGCTGTTGATCAACACACTTCGAGTACAGTTGTTTATCCAGCTAAGAACCCTCTGATGTTCATGCAGCCCGCAGTCTGTCAAAGCGCTCACAGCAACATCACTAGGCCCTGTAGATGCCGCACTACAATGAAGTGCTCTGCTCAGAAAACATAGTAACAAATACACTTACATTCTTCTACTCGACATGTATAGCAACAACTTAGACCACAGATTGGCAAACTTTTTCTGTGAAAGACCAAACAGTAAATATTTTAGACTGTATGGGCAAACATATAGTATCTGTCATTTTTTTTTTTTTTAGCAGCTCTTTAAAACTGTAACCATGCTGAGTTTGCCAGCCATACAAAACCAAATTACTGGCAGGCTATGGCCCATGAACTGTAGATTGCTGGACATCATTTCTCCAATTCTGAAGCAAATGGCCTATTTGTGAGACAAACAGCCAAAAATTAAAACAAGCGACTATTTGATGACAGTTGTGGTAGGTGGTAGAAAAGCGTAACGTGCAGTAACAGCTTATAACAGCAGCCCCTAGCCAAGACTGGGGGTGGGGGCGTGTCACAGAAAACTTCCCTGAAAAGGTGACATTTACAGAGAAATAATGGGTGAACACCAGTTGCCTGAACAAAGAAGAGCGTTTCAGTGAACAAAACCAGCATGTCCAAAGACCCAAAGGCAGGAAGGAGACTGGCATGTTAGTGAAACTGGCTGGAGTAAAGTCAAGAAGGGAGAAAACCTGGCACATCAGCTTTGGATACCAGGCAGGATAACGCAGGTCTTGGAAGGTCATGCCAAGGATTCTGGGCTTTATCATAAAGGCAACAGGTAGTCATCAAATGGTTATAAGCCATGAGTGGCACTTCCCATACACTCCTTCAGTACAAAAGCCTGTCTTACATTTGCTGTATATGCCCACAGTGCTTTGTCAGCTTTCTACAGTCTCAGTTTTAAAAAATCACAATGGTTTATATCAATGTAAAAATAATTATTAGTGCACTACCACAGGCTGGCTAGTGGCTTGTTATTTTCAAGAAAGGAGAGGGGAAGAGAATACCACCAATATAAAATTTGCCTGTAAATTATGAAACGAATTAATGGGGAATCATTCTAAATTTAGAAAAACAAAAAAACCACACTAATGTTCTATTTTCCAACTGCCTTTCTCTTGAACTTCTCCAAAATTGAAAATGTATTCCCAACAGTCCTCCAAAATTTTAATTCATTTCAGCATTAACCCAAAAGTCCATAGTCCAAAGTTTCATCTGAGATAAGGCAAGTCCCTTCCACCTACGAGCCTGTAAAATCAAAAGCAAGCTAGTTACTTCCTAAATATGAGAAACTGGCCAAAACAAAGGGGTTACATGCCTATGGAAGTTCAAAATCCAGTGGGGCAGTCAAATTTTAAAGCTCAAAAATGATCTCCTTTGACTCCAGTTTTCACATCCAGGTCACACTGATGCAAAAGGTGGGTTCCCATGGTCTTCCGCAGCTCCACCTGTGGCTCTGGAGGGTACAGCCTCCCTCCTGGCTGCTATCATGGGCTGGTATTGTGTCTGCAGCTTTTCCAGACACACAGTGTAAGCTGTCAGTGGATCTACCATTCTGGGGTCTGGAAGATGATGGCCCTCCTCTCACAGCTCCAACAGGCAGTGCCCCAGTAGGGACTCAGTGTGGGGGCCCCAACCCCACATTTCCCTTCTGCACTGCCCTAGCAGAGGTTCTCCATGAGGGCCCCACCCCTGCAGCAAACCTTTGCCTGGGCATCCAGGCATTTCCATACATCTGACATCTAAGCAGAGGTTCCCAAACTTTAATTCTTGACTTCTGTGCACCTGCAGGCTCAACACCATGTGGAAGCTGCCAAGGCTTGGGCTTCCACCCTCTGAAGCCAGCCTGAGCTCTACCTGGGCCCCTTTCAGCCACATCTGGAACATCTGGGACACAAGGCACCAGGTCCCCAGGGCACACACAGCACAGGGACCCTGGGCCTGGCCCATAAAACCACTTTTTCCTACTGGGCCTCTGGGCCTGTGATGGGAGGGGCTACCGTGAAGGTTTCTGACATGGTCTGGAGACATTTTTCCATGGTCTTCAGGATTAACATTAGGTTCCTTGCTACTCATACAAATTTCTGCAGCTGGCTTGAATTTCTCCTCAGAAAGTGTGTTTTTCTTTTCTACTTCATCGTCAGGCTGCAAATTTTCTGAACGTTTATGCTCTGTTTCCCTTTAAAAATGGAATGCTTTTAACAGCACCCAAGTCAGCTTTTGAATGCTTTGCTGCTTAGAAATTTTTTCTGCCAGATACCCTAAATCACCTCTCTCAAGTTCAAAGTTCCACAAATTTCTAGGGCAGAGGCAAAATGCCTACAGTCTTTCTGCTAAAATGTAACAAGAGCCACCTTTGCTCCAGTTCCTAACAAGTTACACATCTTCAACTGAGACCACCTCAGCCTGGATCTTATTGTTCATATCACTATCAGCATTTTTGTCAATGCCATTGAACAAGTCCCTATAAGGTTCCAAACATTCCCACATTTTCCTGTCTTCTCCTGAGCCCTCCAAACTGTTCCAACCTCTGCCTGTTACTATCTTTTCAGCAACACCCGACTTCTGATACCAGTTTATTATATTATATTAGTTCATTTTCACGCTGCTGTAAAGACACACCCAAGACTGGGAAGAAAAAGAGATTTAATTGGACTTACAGTTCCACATAGCTGGGAGGCCTCAGAATAATGACGGGAGGCAAAACGCACTTCTTACATGGTGGCGGCAAAAGAATATGAGGAAGAAGCAAAAGCAGACACCCCTGATAAACCCATTGGCTCTTGTGAGACTTATTCGTTATCATGAGAATAGCAAGGGAAAGACTGGCCCCATGATTCAATTACCTCCAGCAGGGTCTCTCTCATAACATGTGGGAATTCTGGGAGATACAATGCAAGTTGAGATTTGGGTGAGGACACAGCCAAATCATATCAGTGATGAAAATAATAAGTACTGGATAGTATTAGAAATTCAAGACAAAAGTAATTAACATCAGCTGGAATAGTCAAGGATGGATATGAGGAAAAGCACCACTTGACAAGTTTTGCAGTAAAGGTAAGACTTGGAAAAGTAGAGAGAAAAAGAGAAATTTGGGTCCAACAGTAATGTGAATGCAATAACATTCACAGAATAACAATCGGACATACATTTCATTAGAGTGTGGATAGAGCAGTAGTATAGTGCGGAATTTAAGAGCATGAACTCCAAAGAACCAAATTAACAATGCAAATTTTAAATATAAGGAATGATATCTAAATGAAATGGACTTTCATCCCACCAAATCTTACTGCAAAACAAAACCAAAAATAAAAAAGCAGTAGCCCATTTAAATAATGAAAATGGCAATGACGACGAAGATTTGTATAACATTTTGAAGTGTATTAAGTATTTTCCTTTTCACAAAACAACTCAGTAGAGAAAGCAGTTCAGACTGAAGTATAATATCTGTATTATGAATCAGAAAACTGAAGTTCAGAAGAGTTAAGGTTTACCATGATTAAGTCTTCAAAGCTGTTCCTATGATCAGACTAATAAAAAAGTTCAATAATAACCACTTTTTCATCTTACTGGAAAAAAATTTTAAGATTATAATGATGTGTATTTATCAGACTAAATGAACTACAGTTGACTATCTGTAGTGAAAATGAATACTTCACAGCCTTGAAGTCAAAGAACCTTGGGGTTTAGCAAAGCACAAGTGAAGATCTGTAAATCAAGTGTGTTGTAACTTCCTATTCACTGTGGTCTGTGGACAAGTCAACTAGCTAATCTACTTTTCCTAATTCTACACATGACACTGACTACAAAAAAAATTAACATTGAAATGTTGTATTTCCTCAAATTTGGAAAGTTTTAGGCCATTATTTCAAATACTTCTAAAAGCTTTAATATTTTCCATTTATTAGATGAACTAAGCCTTTCACTTGTATTGTTAAACTCTAGATAGTTGCATTCCAATTTATTTCTCTCATCTCTTATCTAACCTTTTATCCAAGGCAGAATGTTTTATTTGGTTAAAACTCTTTTCTTCTGTTATTTTTATTCTCTAGAATGGAAGGATGCTTCTAAAGTCCCTGGTTTCTCTTTGATTGATGACTTTGGCACACAGAGTTGTGTCTTTCACTGAACTCTAGCTGCACTTTACTGTCAGCACCACAGTTTATTTAGTGTGAATAATCAGCTAAGATATAAACTCACAATCTGAGATCATATATTATACTTTTTTTATTACATCAGTGTTTTTTCACTGACCTCCACCAATCACATCTACAGTATCAGCTCATAACATTGAGTATTTTAATCACTGTGGCAACAGAAACATCCATGCAGTCACCATAAGACCCTTAAAAATTTTTTAATTATTCATTTTTAATAGTAATTCTGGTAATTAACTTATTCAGCATGATGTGTCCCTGAAAGACAAACCAAGGCCAAAAACATTGATCTGTCTGTTCCACTGTGGCTTTCAGGGACCTAAAAAGACCCTAATCCAACTAGGCAGAACTCATTATACTCACTAAGAGCAGAGATGCTAGGATCAGAATGCAGCTCTACCACTTAAATGCTATTTAACTTTAGGGAAATTACTTATCTCTTCATGCCTCAAGTTTGCCAATATGTAAAATAGAGTTGATATTACCAACCCCAAAGCATTAGTTGTAAGTAGGTGTCCAATATGCCAGTTGTTAATTATTGCTTACATAGAAATAGACTCAATACTATCAGATAGAGCTACTGAGTGATCAACAGTACAGATAATTTTGAGGTCCAAAGCTTACAATCACTCCCTATGCAATGACTCAGTTACTTCCTACCCTCTTATATATGTATGCATGAAACATTGATTAGATAGGAATGTCATCTTGGCATGATTAACCACTGGCTTTCAGGCTGTAGAAAACATCACTGCTGCCCTTTTAACATGGTGGCAAAAAAAAAAAAAAAAAAAAAAAAAAAAAGAATTGCTGCTTTCATTTCAGTTCAGTTCTAGGGAGCGAAACCAGCCCATTGGTGGGAAACACATGGCGAAATCAGGAAGCTCTGCTGGTGACTGATAAGGTCATGAGATTCTGCTGAGGCACACAAAATCAACTAGCCACTGGATCAATCAGACAAGTGAGCTGGGAACAGTGAGAAGTTCTTCTCTTTCTAAAGAACAGGAAAAGCTTCCTCCCATGGTGTGTCCTTTTCATACATTTACTCTGCAGAGATTCCCTACTGAGAGGGAAATTTGGGGAGCAGTAGAATCTATAAATATGACCCAACATGTAAAAAAAAAAAAAGTGTTGGCTGATTTTTTTATTAGCCATTTCAGTTAACCACACTCCTTCAAAGCTCCTAATACAGCACTCCAGATAAGATATAAACTTTTTATTTAACTAACTGTACAGTCTAGATGTATGTTCACTTAAAATTCTCCTGGGGATTGGGGAAGGAAAGGAAGGAAATGTAGCTCCAAGCTGCAAATGTGTTGAATAATGTTCAAAGGGAACACTTGTCCAACTCCTTTTGCAATTTTTCTTTTTGTTCCAAATGCCGACCACCAAGAAGGGCTCTTGAGATGAAGCCATTTTTTGGTTGCCCAGGAAATTCCCACAGAGCCTGAAAAGCCCTCTCAGAGATGAAAACAGAAACATCTTCAGTCAAAGCAAGAAGAAACAGACAGGTGGCCAAGTCTATGGCTATTGCACTTTTCACCTCCTTACTTCAGAATATGAGTGATTAGCCAGCTCAGACATCAAATTAGACCAGGAAAATAAACCCAGTTTTTATTTCTATACTTTAAGCTTCTGACATAAGCCCCCAAAGTGAGTTGGGAGGCAAATGCTAGATACTGAGATTCTTTTCACTTTGAGTCGCTAAGCTTTTAGTGGAATGAAACATAAAGAATAAACTTAAATCTGACCGACAAATAGTATCTTAACAGTGGAGGAGGATTTAATAAAATGTTTAAGAGATCTAGGACACAACTCCTATAATCTTTTGGGAAGGTAATTAAATTTGCAATACACAGTAATCCAGCAGTTCCATTTATAAAAATTTCTTCTCCAGAAATACTCCTGAAAGAATGGAGAAAAATTACAACAAGGGTACTTCTTAAAGGCTTATTTGTACAGCAGAGAATTGAAAATAATTCATATCTAGTCATAGAAGACTTCCAATAAAATATGATTCATATATACTATATGGCCTTTAAGAATAAGGTAAGTATCCATGATATTGTTAGGTTAAAAAAATCAAATTTTGGAACAATAAAATCCCATTTTTTATTATTTATATATAAACATATAAGTATTCATGTATCAGAAACGTTCATTAGACTCAACATCAAACTGCAAATGGCAGTTACTTTGAAGGATTCAAATTTAAGAATGTTCACTTTTTATGTTGTTCATTTTTGCTTTGTTTAAATTTGACAGCATTGTTGTGTATTCTGAATCAGAAAATTCTAAAGTTTTAAAAAATATTGTGGATAATAACATGTTACTATAGTAAGTAAAGAATGATTCCATGGGCTGGGCATAGTGGCTCACGCTTGTAATCCCAGCACTTTGGGAGGCCAAGGCAGGTGGATTGCTTGAGCCCAGGAATTCAAGACCACCCTGGGCAACACGGCAAAAGTGCATCTTTCCAAAAAAAAATTTCTATATATATATATAGAAATGTACACACACACACACATACACACACACACACACATACACACACACACATACACACACACATACATGCACACATACACACACACACACACACATACACACACACTAGCTGGGCAGGTGGTACACACCTGTAGTCCCCACTACTTGGGAGGCTCAGATGGGAAGATATCTTAAGCCCAGGATGTAGAGGCTGCAGTGAGCCAAGATTATGCCACTGTACTCCAGCCTGGCCAATAGAGTGAGACTCTGTCTCAAAAAGAAAAAAAAAAATAAAGAATGATTCATGTATATATTTACAATTACTATAAAGTTTTTAAAACTGTACCCTTAAGAGTGTTCATCACAAGGTATTGCTGTTTTCTGGTTTTGTAACAATTTGCCACTTCCAAAAAAAAAATACTCATTTCTTTTATGAAGACTTTGTCAGACGTATGCAACTTGTGATGTGAGAGTATACCGCCATCACAGATTATTGTTGACAGCATGCTACTGTTCTCTGACATATATTCTAGGTGTATTCCTGGTATTGGCATACTGGCAGAATGATACATATTGAAAAGAGAAAAGAAGTGACATCAAATGTAAAATTGCCAGTTGATTAAGATATGTAATAGCTACAATTTCTCTTGTTGAATGTCGAATACAGAGATGCAGTGCTACCGGAGTTCAATTCTTTCATAGGGGCAGGTAAGAATGTGGCACAGAACCCCTTTTTTGGCTGTTCTGGCCTATTCCTACACATCCTGATGCTCCTTTCTGAACCATAAAAACTAAGAAGGTTTCTTGTCACCATTCCTCTAGCAAGGCCTCCAGTGAAGGTTTCATGAGTCATGTGTCATTAGCCAGGTGGCATGCCTGATGTTAGCCAACAGTAACATCAAAAGGAGCACAGGTGCAGATATAATTACTCGAAAATTCAATCTCACTCTTCTCGGTGGCCTACACCCACTTCTCGTGCATTAAACATTTCAATAATATTTACTAATTAATAATGTAATATAATTAACGGTACATGGATGATCTAACTATGAAACTCTTTTTCCTTCTTACAATATTTCTATGGCACAAAAGAAATTCCTTTGCTGCTAGTAATAAGGTCTTAATGGCTATGGCTAACACATTAAGAAATGAGCTCTTACGGGTCTGTGAGCTCTCATTTTAATGCACCGGTGTACTCATACAGTACTTAATATAGGAATAACACCAGATGATCCAAAACATTGGCAAATTCCTCCATCCTATCACATTGCATCTCCAGTGAGCTTTTTAAAATGCAAATCAAAGCATACAACTCTCCAGGTAAAAATCCTAAAGTAGTATCTCACTGTACTTAGAATAAAATAAAAAGGTCCTCCTGCATATTTTCCGGACCTTATCTACCACTGCACACCTGCTACATTTGCTCCAGCCACTTATGACATTTTTTTCCTGTTTCTTGAATACACCATCTTCATTTCTGCCTTAGGCCTCTACTCTTGCTTTTTGCTCAGCCTTGAAACCTCTCTTTCCAAATCCTCTCCTCACTAGCTAACCCTCTTACCTAAAATAGTTTTCCTGTACCTCTCCACATTACCCTGCTTTATTTTCAAGATAGCGTTTTTCATTATGTAAAATTATCCTACACATTTACTTGTTCTTCTTGTTTACTGTCTGTCTCTTCCCAAAAGTATGGAAGTTCCATGAGTCAAAAGATGTATCTGTTTCATTCACTTATGGAACCCACAACTAAGAACATTTTCTAGCACAGAATATACATTTTGAATGAATGAATGAACTCAAATCACAGCTACATGCAGTGATGGGGTGATTTAGGAATTCAAATTTATTGTAGCTTCAGTCACTTAAAACCAAAGCTCTAAATTTCACAAAAGGCTCCTTTTTTCCTAAATGAATACACAAGCTAGAGCTCAGTTTACCTCATATAGGCTCATCTGCTTCATTTTAAAGCTGACACAAAACCTGGCCTTAAACGAGTGCTAGTTTTCTGTTCCAGACAAATACTGTTTAAGAAAGTATAGCATTAACAAATGCAGAGATGCAACTGTCCCAATTTTAAAACACATACCTTCTTTAAATCAGTATTGATACCGAAGCTTCTCAAACCCTACCAGTAACTGTCAACTGTTTAAGCTTTAAGGTTATGAGAGAAGCATAGAATGGAAAAAGGAAGCTATCTTAACCCAAATTTCTTGTAGAGAGGGAAAAGATAATGACAAACATGTTTTGCTATTATCTCAGAACAAGCAGTTCACCTGTGAAAGGGGCCCCAAGATAATCATTGCATAGCCATACAAGCTCCCCTCAGGGACACCTTGCTGAAGCAAAGCTGTAGCTGCTGAGCCAGAGAGATGCTCACCAAAGTCACCAAAACTGTAGTGACTAAGGACCTCTAAACACTATAACTACCTTCTCACAACACTCCTTTGTTCTTAGGTTCTCACAGATGTGATTCCATCTGGAGCTCCTCTGACACAGCAATGTCTCACCGGTCCCTGAAAACATGCTTAAGACAATTATTATAACCTCAGAAAACATGAACCTTTCTTAGCCACTGTACCTCCTCCGAGAGGTGAAGTAAAACCACTCATATTCAGTGTGAACTGTAGGTTTTTTTTGACTGAGCCATGGAAAGGAAAAGGAGGTGGTTTTGTACTTTTCCTTCACTATAAGCATGAAATAACTACTAATGCTAAGAGAAGCTTTATGTGAGCCCTGTGATGGAACTATATGTTCAAAATCATGAGAAGAAGTCATCTCAGTGGACTGGGTTGACTATCATGTATATGCAAGAAAAGGATTAGGGGTTGTTCAATCATAGGATGTTTCCTTCTAGATTTCATTTTAAGATAGTTATGGCTTAGCAACTTTAAACTTATACATGGTTTAATGGTTTCATCCTCTTACTTTCTGACAAAATATTTAAATTCAGATCTATTTCTTATAAGACCAAGACTTCAAACATAGGAATCAAGGCAGCCAGATATATTTAAACATAATAGGCAATAGACAGTACTAACAATTATAATACACTTCAGAAATTAACCTGAGGTAAAACTCCACCATGAGATCTATGGAATAGATTCTCAGATTAGCTAGTTAAATAATGAATATCATAAAAATAATAACCAGATAAGCAGTTACAAGGTTATATGGATCTCAAGGGTCCCCCTGAGAATCTGCAGGATATTTCTACATAATGTATCCACTGCAGTCTACAGACTACAATTTCACTTGAGGTTGGACATGTAACTGTGAGATGTTATTGTATTATTAATAAACTTGGAAAAAGTCAACCTTTTTAAAGCCATTGCACACTAAGCAACGGATTTCCATAAGAGTTAAAGCTAAGAGGTAAAATGATGAAAAAGCTCTTTCTTATCCTCATAGCTGAACCCATGTTCATATGAAAACTATAATTAAAATCACTGTATTGGATAAGCACCCACCTCATATGTATGTAAATTTTTGAAAGAACAGAAAAAGAATAAGAAGAAATGGAAAAACAAATCAAAGATAATCAAGAAAGATAATTAGATAACATAAAAAAAAACACTCCACAGCAACAAAATAGAAGATATTATTTATGTAGATTTACAAGTAGATGAACTCCAGATGTATCTTTTAAATTTACTTCTCCACAGGTGTTTTTCTGCTTAATAAATATAGCATCCAAGTTGGAATATGGTTGAAGCATTGAATCACCTAAATTCTGGCTATGCTCTTCTGCTGTTAACTATTTTAAGCTATTTTTCAATAAAGCAGCCGTTACTGAAATCATAAGTACATAGGCTTGGCAAAGCCAGAAAGAAAAAGTGCAGCCCACAGATTTGTTTCTTCTGTTTTCCCAAAACAGAATCTCATAAAAAATATGCCCTAAAATTCTGTCACTATGTAGCTGTCAGAAAGAGCAGTTCTGTTCCTCTTCATAACTCTGAACATTAAGCCCATTCCTTGTGCTACTAAGAAGTCAGATAGCTCCAGTATGTTGCAAGGCACCATCACAACTATTCAAATTGTATCCAGGCAGAATAATCAGTCAATCAGAAATTTCAGTTTTTGGGGAAAACTGTAATTTTTTTGGATGGAAGATTTGGGGGCCAACTTGGACAAACACACAAGACAAATTTGAGTTTACTGCCAGGATCACTTCCAGGACACTGGCTAATTAATTATAAAAACTTTCTCAAAACAAATATAAGCCTGGAAACCTTTTTTTTCCTGTCCAAACAGAGAAAAAACAGGTTAAAAAAAATAAAAGCCAGAGTTTACCACAGCTTCATCTTACTTGCAAATCCACTTTCCTTTTTATTACCCTAAAATGATCCAGGAGTTTTTGTATTTGAAGTTATCAAAACAGTAGGTGTGAAAACTGAAAATGTTAGTTTGATTTCTGTGCCTGAACCTTTGGTTGTATAAGAGATTATGAATTAGTTACAAAGCTTCTCTTCAAACTCTGGTAGGAAGAAAGAATGGAGTGTCTTCGTCTTTTGAAGAACTCACTGGATTAACTACAGGTACTGTCATAAGATACAAATTAGATTAATAGTTGCTCTTATAATTATATATTCATCAACCTTCCTTTGCTGGCTTTGAAAACAAAAAGAACGACATTCCTAAATTAAATTCTCCTGGCTTCATCTTAACATGAACCTTGATGACTATGAGATGTTAGTGATAGACACTGATGATTCTGGTTTTAAAGTCTCCATTCTTATGGGCTTTATAACAAAATCAATACCCACAAAAAATTTTCCACATATTTCTTCCACATATTTCTACTACTGGAATCAAAATTT
The DNA here is from genome assembly GCA_004027835.1 of Alouatta palliata. Classification (NCBI taxonomy): domain Eukaryota; kingdom Metazoa; phylum Chordata; class Mammalia; order Primates; family Atelidae; genus Alouatta; species Alouatta palliata. The sequence goes on along the minus strand of PVKV010001983.1, from coordinate 166,400 downwards.
TATGTAATATGCATCTTAAGCCATGAAATTTCTTCCACATATGCCCAGATATGAAAAGACCCAGTAAGTTAGCAAATTTCTCTGTCAGCATACCAGCTGCTTCTTGTCAAATTCCTGGCAAGAGGAGAGCTGCCCTTAACAAAAGAAGCCTTCCTCAAAAGCTCCATCAACAAGCTATTCCTAAGCCTAATTAGTACACTGCCTTATCCAGTATTAAGACCCATGGCAAACCTTACAAATAATCAGCATGGGTTGGTAAACAATGAATGGAGACAAAGTTTGTGAAATTGACTTAAGGAAACTTCTAGTGGCCTGGGTTCTCCATTTGCCACTACAGGTAGGTATCTACCAATGTACCCATATTTAAATACTCTTCTTCCTGATCATTCCAAGAGGTAGACAGATGTAAGGGAGGTGACAATTCACATTAGCATCTGAAGGAGGAGCAGCTCAAGGAGTCAAGAATGTATCTCAATGTAAAGAGGGAGGAAAGTAATTAGTCCTGACCTAAACAGAGTACCTCTTCTGGGGAACACAAATGAATAAACGAAGATAAGAAAGACATCATCAGATTTCAGAGCATCCTGAAAGTCATCAAGAAGTCCTGAACTTAAAACGACAGGAAGCCACTATTTGCTTTAAACCTAAAGTAGAAAAATGAGGGCAACAATGTAAAAACCATATTGAATTGAGAGAAAATGAGGACAAGGGATGAATTCCAACAGCTTTTCTAGCAATTCAGATCTGAGATGAAGATACTGGATGGATGGATGGATGGAAGGAAGGAAGGAAGGAAGGAGGAGGAGGAGGGAGGAAGGAAAGGAAAGGAAAGGAAAGGAAAGGAAAGGAAAGGAAAGGAAAGGAAAGGAAAGGAAAGGAAAGGAAAGGAAAGGAAAGGAAAGGAAAGGAAAGGAAAGGAAAAGGAAAGGAAAGGAAAGGAAAGGAAAAAGGGAGGGAGGAAGGGAGGGAGCAGGAGGGAATGGAATGTACACCCTTCCTGTACTTTTTAGAATTCACCAAGGCCTATAAACCTCTATCACTGCTACAAGTGCTGTCAGTTAAAGAGGAACACCATCATGAATATGGGTTTTTGGGGAAAAAAATACAAAAAAACTAAAAACAGCAAAGTGTGAAAAGAGGAATCTTCAAACTCACCTACTTAAAAGACAGAAAGGGAAAGAACAAGTCATCCCTCAGTACCTGTGGGGGATTGATTCCATGACCTCCATCAGATAACAAAATTGGAGAAGAATGCTCAAGTCCCTGATATAAAATGGCATACTATTTGCACACATAACCTACACACATCCTCGTATACACTTTAAATTGCTCTAGATTACTTATAATACCTAATACAATATAAATGCTATGTAAACAGTTGTTATGATATATTTAGAGACTAATGGCAAGGAAAATAAATCTGTACATGTTCAGCACAGACACAATGTTATTTTCATTCTGTCCATGGTTGGTTGAATCCATGGAGGTAGAACCATGGATATGGAGGGCTAACTGAACAATCAGCGTATCAAGCATGAAGCCAACTAGAATCACACTCTTCTACTATATCAAAAGACAAAATATAAGTTAAAAGAACAAGAATCAGATATTTGATTTTCTGAGGTGAGTTATGTATTATAGTTTCCATTTAGCATAGAACAAAAACTGGTGTCCATCATCACACAACTAGCCAGTTTTGGAATAAGTAGCAAGACCAAATTTTCTTGCTTCATGTTTCTTCTTCTTTCCAATATATGCTACTTCCCCTCCAACCCTGGTGAAACAGTCTAAGATTTCTATAATTTTTTAAATATGCTGCTTTCATTTCTTCAAAACTTTGAAATTTTTTTATTTAGGAATCATTTTTCAATATATTCTTAAAATATGATTTTAAAAATTATATATTCTTAAAATATAATTTTCTTGCACAGATATTTACCCAGCTGGAAAAATATGGCCCAGTTTATACCATATTCTCTTCAAAGGAAAGCAAACAGATATTCAAAACCTGAATGCTCTTCATTCAACTACACGTTTTAAAAGACAAATATATAGCTAATGAGACAACTGTCATTATCTTTCCCTACGGTATCCCCCAAAAGTTAACAACAATGTCAGCACTTCTCAGCATTTCTTTTTTTTTTTTTTTCCCCTGGAGACAAAGTCTCCCTCTGTTACCCAGGCTGGAGCTCCGTGGTGTCATCTCAGCTCACTGTAACCTCTGCCTCCCAGGTTCAAGCAATTCTTATGCTTCAGCCTCCTGAGTACCTGGGACTACATGCCTGCGCCACCGTACCCAGCTAATCTTTGTGTTTTTAGTAGAGACAGGGTTTCGCCATGTTGGCCAGACTGGTCTCCAACTCTTAGCCTCAACTGATCCGCCCACCTCAGTCTCCCAAAGTGCTGGGATTATGGGTGTGAGCCACTGTGCCTGGCCAGTATTTCTTCATAATTTACCAAAATATATTTTTCATAAATTATCTCAATCCCTAGAGTAAACAGAAGGCAGAGATTGTTACTATTTTAAAGCTGAGACAATCACTATTCTAAGATTTAAATTGTTCAAGTGAATGCATCTGCAACAGCTGAAGTAGACTCAAATTCTTCCCTTCTGATTCCAGCTCCCTTCACACACTGCTTCCCCTTCTTCCAGGAAAAGTGCAAACTGTTGTCTGTACATAAAGGTCCATTTTAAGTGAGGCAACCATCACCCCTAATCCTTTCTCAGCATCTTTTAGACATATGTAATCTTACATTTCAAAGAAGCAAGAATATTTTGCTTACCTGGTCCTTCTCTGGTTTATCAGAAATGTCATTCAGACTGGAGGAAGTCAGATTCCTATGGGTCATGGCTGGGCTACCTGGAAAAACACAAGTAAATGCTAATTAAAGACTTTTCAAGAACACAAAGACTTTGGCTAATTAATAAACACTAGTAGATGATGATGGAAATGGAAATGATACTTTTAACCACTCTAGGATTCTTCTGAAGAGTTTTCCAGAGGCCACGTTAGAGTACAAACATAGTTAAATGCAAAGTATGTAAAATCCCAAATACCTCGTTTAGGACTTATTGCTTGGTTCAATTTGAAGATAAGCTAAACTTTGAAAGAAACTTCTAAGACAATCAGCATAAAAATAACTTTGCTCCAGGTTTGGTTCACTCTTTGTCATTCCCCTTTACATACTTGCGAATCTACCTGGTTTTCCTTCCTTTTCCTGTTGCCTGCAGAGACCAGCTGTTTCCTCATCTTCAGCAGAGCCGACCCTGGATTCCCCACCCAGGCCTCCTCACTCCCAGGCCTTGGCAGCCCTTCCTAGAACGCCACTCACTCAGATCAACCTGAAAAGCCTCGGTCAAAGGGTTTCCTTCTCTGGCTAACACTTGGATCAAGAATATTTCTCCTCAGTGGGCATCTGATCTAGAATCCTCACTCTATGCCTCAATCGAGTTATCATAGGCTCCCTTACTTCTCTGCACTCCGAACTGCCAGAATAAAATAAGCATATCCTCTTTTCCCCCTTAACATGTTAAAACTCTTCTTCAAGTGAAAGGATGGATGTCATCAGAACACTACATGGGAACCAATCTCCCTGACCATATAGCAGCTGTCAATATGGTTCACTGGTAACCCATCCAATGATTTAAGACACTATCATACACGAATAGAGAGGAAAGACATGTTGAAGAGCCACAGACTGTTTTCAAAATAGACCATGTTAATCAACAGAATACTGAACTTTCATTCTGCAGTTGGACCTGAAATTTCTAGGCTTACTAAGCAAAAAGATTAACTTTTCAAAGCCAAGATGTTTGACCCATCTGCTACAGGGTGCTGAGTAATGCATTCATCCTTAATCCTCGATGATCTGACTCGGGCTGGTCTTCACAGCAAGAGGACAAGGGTTGAAAAGAAGCACCGAAGTTCTAACACAGCTTCACATTTGCTTCCCAATAATTCTTTAGATTACAGACTAATTCCTTCAGATAAACTTTAACATACAATTTCACAAAAGATTAAAATCTACTCCTGATAAGCTAATGCCTATATAATAGCAGCTCTTTAAATAATATCATTCCTTTTAACTACTGGATCAGAAAAATTATAATATCCTTGAAATGGCAAGACAGGATATTTTCCACTCTGCTGTATTTCATCGAGTAAGCATGGCCTAGATCTCTTAAAAATCTTTTACCTGGTTGGGATTCATTCTAGGAAAATTTGAGCTCAGAGCATTATTCAAAGGAAAATAACATTTGAAACTGTGCTTTATGTGCAAAATTAAAAGAAACTCTTTGAAGAACACATTTTCTTCTTTGAGCCACGTATTAGATTTCTAGTGTCCACTCAATACAAAAGATACCTGGTACAATCTTGCATGCCCCTCAAATAATGCTGCGATTGAAGCTAATAGAAAATGATGAGTACAGACAATTTTGCACTTTACATTTAAAAACAAAACCAATTATTTGGAATATCTGGGTAAAAGTTCTGCCCAAATAAGTGAAGAAATCTGAATTATACAATCCTAAAACAATAAAGCCTTAGCAATTCTAATCATAAGTTAAAAATCACTTATGTAAATAAATAGCTAAGACAAATTTCTACTCATCAAATCATTTATATGTAAGTGGCAGTACTGAAATAAATTTAAAGCAGGTTTCCATTAAGTAATTTAAATTTCCAAGGCAATAGCCTAAAGTCATTGATTTGCTTTAGGCACACTTTATAAATACTGCAAAGGCACATTTCAGCCCAAGCATTGTCCTAACTGCTGCAAAATCTGAATAGGTAGAAGCCAAATTAATGAGGTTTTCTTTGTAATGGTAATCTTGATTGCTGTGACAGCTTTTTCATGACACCTTAGATACCATCTCATCATTCTTCACATTTCTGAAAGACAGTGACAGTATGGCTATCTATATTTATGCTATATGTGGAGCAAGAGAAAGGTACAGGTCCAAGACAAATGCAGGAACCAGATGAGGAAGAGAAGACTAGTATTAAGAAATAATCAAATCTGTTTCCTTTTCTTTCTCTGATTCTCATTAATAAAAGTAATTAATATTAACAGCTTTACTAATGTTTAACACTGCAAGAGTTTGCTAGTCAACACTTCCAGTAACTAAGCAAGATGATCAGCATTCTTCAATCTTCTTCCATCTCCCTCCCTACCAAACTCCCCATCCTGACTTCCTAAGACCTTGAAGCAGAAACAAATCCTCCCCAATGCTCTAAATCAGTGGTTTCTAAAGTGAGATCCCTAGACCAGCAATATCCACATCTTCCTGGACACTTGTTAGAAAGGCAGATTATTGACACTCACGCCATACCAATTCTTCTTTTTTTTTCCATAAGTTAGATTTCTAGTGTCCACTAAACAGATGGGATACAGGTGGTATTCAGTTACATGAGTAAGCTCTTTAGTGGTGATCTATAAGATTTTGGTGCATCCATCACCCAAGCAGTACATACTGGACCCTATTTGTTGTCTTTTATACCTCACCCCCTCCTACCTTTCCCCTCAAGTCCCCAAAAATCCATTGTCTCATTCTTATGTCTTTGCGTCCACATAGCTAAGCTCCCACATATCAGTGAGAACATATGATGTTTGGTTTTCCATTTCTGAGTTAGTTCACTTAGAAAGTCTCTAATCTCATCCAGATCACTGAAAATGCCATTAATTCATTCCTTTTTATGGCCAAGTAGTATTCCATAATATAAATATACCACAGTTTCTTTATCCACTTATCGATTGATGGGCATTTGAGTTGGTTCCACAATTCTGCAATTGTGAATTGTGCAGCTATAGTAGTTCTACTTTTAGTTCTTTAAGGAATCTCTACACTGTTTTCCGTCGCTGCTGTACCTGTTTGCATTCCCCACCACAGTATAGAAGGGTTCCCTGATCACCACATCCACACTAACATCTACTGTTTTTTGACGGCCATTCTTGCAGGAGTAAGGTGATATTACACCGTGGTTTTGATTTGCATTTCCCTGATCATTGGTAATGTTGAGCATTTTTTCATGTTTGTTGGCCATTTGTTTCTCTTCTTTTCAGAATTGTCTATTCATGTCCTTAGCCTACTTTTTGATGGGATTTCTTTTCTTACTGAGTTGAGTTTGTTATAGATTCTGGATATTACTCCTCTGTCAGATGTATAGATTGTGAAGATTTTCTCCCACTCTGTGGGCTGTCTGTTTACTCTGCTGACTGTTCCTTTTGCTGTGCAAAAGCTCTTTAGTTTAATTGAGTCCCAGCTATTTATCTTTGTTTTTTATTGTATTTGCTTTTGGGTTTTGGGTCATGAAATTCTTGCTTAAGTCAACATTTATAAGGATTTTTCCAATGCTATCTTCTAGAATTTTTATAGTTTTAGGTCTTAGATTTAAGTTCTTAATCTATCTTGAGTTGATTTTTGTATAAGATGAGAGATGAGAATCCAGTTTCATTCTCCTACATGTGGCTAGCCAATTATCCCAGCACCATTTGTTGAAAAGTGTATCCTTTCCCCACTTTATGATTTTGTTTCCTTTGTTAAATATCAGTTGGCTGTAAGTATTTGGGTTTATTTCTGGGTTCTCTATTCTGTTCCACTGGTGTATGTGCCTATTTTTGTACCAGTACCATGCTATTTTGGTTACTATGATCTTATAGTATAGTTTAAACTCAGGTAGTGTGATGCTTCCAGATTTGTTCTTTTTGCTTAGTCTAGCTTTGGCTATGCAGGCTCTTTTTTGGTCCATATGAATTTTAGAATTGCTTTTTCTAATTCTGTGAAGAATGGTGGTATTTTGATAGAGAGTGTGTTAAATTTATAGATAGCTTCTGGCAGTATGGTCATTTTCACAATATTGGTTCTACCCATCCATGAGTATGGGATGTGTTTCCATTTGTTTGTGTCATCCATGATTTCTTTCAGCAGTGTTTTAGAGTTTTCCTTGTAGATGTCTGTCACCCCCTTGGTTGGATATATTCCTAAGTATTTTATTTATTTTGCAGCTATTGTAAAAGGGGTTGTGTTCTTGATGTAATTCTCTGCTGGGTCACTGTTGGTTTATAGAAGAGCTACTGATTTGTGCACATTAATTTTGTATCTGGAAACTTTGCTGAATTATTCTGTCAGTTCTAGGAGCTTTCTGGAGGAGTCTTTAGAGTTTACAAGGTAAACAATCATATCATCAGCAAACTGTGACACTCTGACTTCCTCTTTACCAATTTGGATGCCCTTTATATCTTTTTCTTGTCTGATTGCTCTGGCTAGGACTTCCAGCACTATGTTGAAGAGGAGTGGTGAGAGTGGGCATCTTTGTCTAGTTCCAGGTCTCAGAGGGAATGCTTTCAACTTTTCCCCATTCAGTGTTATGTTGGATGTGGGTTTGTCATAGATGGCTTTTATTACATTGAGGTATGTCCCTTGTATACTAATTCGCTGAGAGGGATGCTGGATTTTGTTGAATGCTTTTTCTGCATTTATTGAGACAATCATGTGATTTTTGTTTATAATTCTGTTTATGTGATGTATCACATTTATTGACTTGTGTATGTTAAAGCATCCCTGCATCCCTGGTATGAAACCCACTTGATCTTGGTAGATTATCTTTTCGATATGTTAAAATCAAAAATCGTATCTTTTTTATTTTAACATAGATGCTAAAATCCTTAACAAAATACTAGCTAACCAATATGGATTTGGTTAGCTAGTATTTTGTTAAGGATTTTAGCATCTATGTTCATCAAGGATATCAGTCTGCGGTTTTCTTTTCTGGTTATGTCCTTTCCTGGTTTTGGTATCAGGGTGATGCTGGCTTCATAGAATGAATTAGGGAAGTTTCCTTCTTTCTCTACCTTGTGGAATAGTGTCAAAAGGATTGGTATCAATTCTTCTTTGAAAACACCTGACCAATTCTATCAGCACTCTGCATATGAGGCAGGAGAGTGGATACCAATGTGCATTTTAACAAGTCCTCAAAGTAATTCTGAATCATGCTGAAGATTGAGAACCAGTGCTCTAAATAAACCAGTTATCTTAACAGTATCTATACTAGTCAGAATCTGAGTTGAAAGAAGCATATACATTGGAGGAGTATGGCTGGATGGGTAATTCTGATAACCCTGCCCTCCTCCAAGCTACTGCTCTAAACTATCATATCTCAAGCAAATCATTAGCTTATCAGACGTGCCATATATACACACAAAGAGGTTACCTGAGGTTTCCTATGAATCCTCACCTATATAACCAAATAAATAAATAATTTTGTTTTGGAAACTCACTGTTTAATCAGCCTTTTCCAGAAACATATCACCCAAATCCAGTAAGAAAAAGATGAGGGCCAAAAGAAATTATCAACCAGATTATATAGGAAATAAAAAATTTGTGTGTGGCATTTTTGTTAACCTGGGAAGGTGTTAAAAAACAAGTCCCTAACAACGTTCTTGTGAATATTTTACACCTGACATTTCATAAGACGTATTGTCAGAATAAATATTTTCTATTTAGATTTTTGGCCTATAATATAAATACATTATACTGCAATCCTGAGCAAGTGGGAATGCTAGAGAAAAATGTCACCTTGCACCAAAAAGGAAAAATGCAAGTGTACCCTAAAGTATGCTGCTTCTCGGGCAAGCGGTGATTCATTCACTCAAAGCTACAACCAGTAGGCCCTTCCCACCTAAAATCCAGGGCGTAAAAATGTCTTATGCTTGTTCTTGGTCCAAAGAAACTTTGTGTTTTTTAAGATTCACTTAAAAAAAACAAAGTAGAAGAAGAATCAGTCTCAAGTGCATAATCATAATTAATTTCCATATCACTGTTTTCTGGCCATAAGAAAAAGAAAGCTTTGAGAATCACATTTTCAAGCAGTTTCACACAATCAAAAACAATTTCATTTTCAAAGTGCCCACTTGGCAGGTACATACTGTTGCTATAAAAATTAATTACATTCTGCACTAAGTTTGAAAATCATCGTTATTCTTTAGCACACATGTAGCAATTCACAAAGTCCTTTGCAATTATACCTATTAGATACAATAAAAAGGGGTGAAGAGAAGCTAGAGCACAGAAAGAAGAAAGAAGATATTCAAATGTATACCTATTAATGTAATACAATGACACATAAACTCCCCTTTCGCCTCACACCTCCATAATGAGCCAATAGAGAACCCAGGGACAAGCTAAAACAAAGATCCCATGACCTATGAAATAAATTGAATCTTTTTTATTCTCAATAATAAATAAGTAATATTTGCAGCACAAAAAATAACTAAGATAACTCACATGTAATAGACATACAAGAGAATCTGTGTGTTCCTGTCAGAATATTTGGAGGTATGGGTCTGGTTTTCACTGCTTGGGACCCAAAACTAGCAATAAATGTTGTTTCAGAATAATGGATGTTAATGTGTTCTGTACCCACATTGACTCATTGATGTTCTTTCTTCTCCCTTTGTTGGCATAACAAATCTAGTAGAAGATGCCTATAATCAAGAGTAATGGTCAACTAATCTTTTTGAGTACTAAGTACCTGAACTCACATTATCTTACTTAATCCTGATAATAAACAAATTATCCTCAAGGAGGTTAAGTTCATAGTCACACAGCAAGTGGTAAAACCATAATGTAAACCTGGATCTCTTAATACCAATCCTGCTGCCTCTGAGAAGAAAACTTTTTCTCTCTGTATTATTTACAAAAACACATAAACTTCATCAGCGCTAATAAAGAGAAAATGTAATGTACAACCACAAAGAATATGTTCTATTTTCATGCCAATTATGTGCAGGATAACATCACTACAGAGGTTTAAGGCAGTTATGCTCTTGGTTTCCAACTCAGCAGTTCCAAAGATGGAGATGGTATTACTCTACTTTCTTACTTTCATAAAGAAAAGAAGGGGAAATATTAAATTCAGCCACTCTGTTTACCATTCTAATTAAATAGTTGTCCCAAACCACAGCTCTGTGACAAAGAAGGATGCTAAGGGCAGTAGCAATATAATTATAAAACAATTACACCACACGCTTCTCAATGTCTTAATTTATAGCCATAACTAAGTGTTTGTAAAATTCCACAATATACATACAGCCTATTCTCCATCATTTCTATGTTTGTTTTACATATTTCAAGTTACTTCAGTTCTAATTTCTTCTCATTTCACTCACTAATAACAGGAATAAAATGGGACAAAGAGAACAAATCACTTAGAATACTTACAATGAGTTTGACTGACAAAATCTAGAAGGAAGGTTAAAAGAGTTTATATTTCTATCAGACCAGTTTCCTAGTTTTAGATGGCAACAGGTTATTAAGAGCTGTCTCCCCTAAAAATAATAAGCATGTCATTATGGTCCCCAACCCACTTCTATCCCCTATACCCTAAATAAAATATAAAAATATTTTAAATATTAGACTAAGGAAAGTTATTATAAACATGTTCAGTCAGAAGGTGCCCTTTGAAGGAATTTCATAACAAGAAAAAATCAGTTTGAGCATTTTTGCTTGTTTCCTTTATGTTTTGTTTAAAATATTTTTAATTTTTTTTAAATTTTATGTAATGTAAACTCCAAGAGCCAGAGCCAAGGCCCTTGGTTTGTCTTGTTCACAGCTATAGCCTCAGACCTTGGCATCAGTGGCACTTAATACTTTGTGAATGAATAATAGTGATGGGGTATCATTTTACCTCCATTTGGAGTTACTACTATAAACACTACTGTACAAAGTCCATTTCCTATGCAGGGAGATGCTGTAGGCACACTCCAAGAGCCTTCAGACTTGGACACCCTTGGAGTAAATAAGTAAGAAGTTTGTAGCTGGCCCAGAACTAACAGAACTGAAAGACTCTGCCAAACTGGCCCAAAGCCTGTTGTTGAGCAGGGAGAAAAGAAGCAGCAATAAAGAGGGAAAAGAGAAATTCCCTGCAAAGGAGGAATGAGGATATGAGGATAGAGGAGAAATAAGGCAGAGTGTCAGGATCTCAGCTAAACGAAAGGACAGCCTGGGTAGAGAAAAGCTGGGGGAAACTAAAATAACTCAAAGCATATAATTGTCTTGGAAAGTGGAGCATCTGTGGAGAAAAGGAGACATCAAAAGACCCAGATAACTATCAAAATATGTGAGTAAAGTTGAAGCCAAAAGCTAATGTCATTCCTAACATATGGGACAAAGATAATAGAGAGGACATCCTTATATGAAGAGGTAGAAGCGTGCAGAGGTGAAATCACAGATATCTGCATCAATGAGGCTTCATAAATACTACTCTCTTATTTTAATAGCTATTCCCTCCCCTTTAGGACCTTTGCTATCTATAGTCCACTTGATAATCATTTAACCTCAACTTTCTTGATGCTGTTCACTTCTGTTTTTTTAATTTTCTTACTACCCTGTGGGCCTTTCGCATAGTTCAGTGTTAGGTCTCATACATCTCAATATCAAGTACAAAAGTTTCATCTCTTCTAATTATTTCAAATTTCAGCCAGCAAAAGCAAAATGCTCTAATTCACTATGAGTCTCATTCTAATAATATTGCACTGGAAATTTAATTTTTACTGTGATCTAAAATATATAGCTTGGGCCAGGCATGGTGGCTCATTCCCGTAATCCCAACAGTTTGGGAGGGTGACGCAGGAGAATCACTTGAATCCAGGAGTTCAAGACCACACTGAGCAACACAGTGAGAGCCCACCTCTTTAAAAAATTGTTTAAAGTTAGCTGGGGAGGGTAGTACACACCGGTAGGTCCAGCTACTAGAGAGGCAGGCGGAGGTGGGGAGAGGACTGCTAGAGCCCAGGAGTTAAAGGCTGCAGTTGGCTATGGTCACATCACTGCACTCCAGCCTGGGCAATGGAGCAAGACCCCAACTTAAATAAATAGAATAGAATAGAACAGAACAGGAAAGAATAGAATGCTTAATTTCTTAAAAAAAATTTCACTCTCTTTCTCAAACACACATACATTAATAAGGAATACAAAATCTCCACTCAGCTGAGAAAGCATTCCAAAGACAAATACAGACTGGAAAATTTACTAAATAAAAAAATCCCTATAGTGTACTTCAAGGAATCTGTGGTCCCTGTGATTATAGTATTTGTGATTGGATAGTTATCTTTCTCCATATTCACAAACACATACATGAGCACATACATATACATAGATGTACACCCATGCATGTACACCACACAACATAAAATTATAAAGAAAATATTATGCCCTCCCCATAATGTGATGAAAACATATAAAATAACTTGTGACCTCCTTATCTCACAAAAGCAGAAAGAGAAAAGAACAGTACAGTCAGCAAGTCTATGCTAGCTAAAGGCTAAGCAGGAAAACCTATCAATGATGGAATATAACAGAAGTAAAAGAATATCTCACTGCCTTTATTTCAAACAGGCACTGACCCAGAGTATTTTAGTGAAAATCACTCTGGGTCAGTGCCTGTTTGGAATCAAGTAGGTTCCTGCAGCCACATCATTAAGAACACACATGGTGTCTGATTCAGATGTGTTTGGTCTATTCTCTTGTATATATATATAGACATCAGATCCAAGGCAAAGTAAAATTTCACTGATTTAGAAGAGTGGAAGAATCTCTGATTTAATGAAGCATCCAAATTAAAAATACTTTAAGTAGGCTACCAACTCAAAATGGTAAGCTTAGTACATGACTTAGTAACTGGATTTATCTCCTCAACCTTCCTAGATACTTTAAAAATGATAGATTCATAAAAAAAATACTTTTTTACAAAAGTATAAAGCCACACCAATGAAAAGAACAGACAGAAGACCAACATAGACAAAAGACTCTGAAAACTTTCTGGAAGAAGAAGCGCAGACAAAATAGTAGAATATGACACCATTTATGCTATTTAGAAATTTCAGTGTATGTAGTATATAAGGAAATACAACTCATCATGATGTAGGAAAAAAAAAAGAAATTTCAGTGTAAAATTCCATGCAGAGGGACATGGAGTTAATAAAGAGAATGTCTTCCCAGCAAAACTCTGAAGAAGCTGCACATTGGAACTGCCAAGTACAATGGAGGTAGCAGTAAGGGAAAGTCTAAAAACAATGGATTCAAGGAAAGGAATGGGTTCAAGGAAGTATACCACTACCCCATTGGGCAGAATATCCAGAGGCCAAAGCATTTACATGGCACGGCTAAATATGCTAAAGACATATTCAGAAAAGACCAGGGCAATTAGCACAGGTGTTTGTATCTCACAGCAAAGTCTTCTGAATTCTTGAGCTTAGAGCACCCCTCAGGATTATGCCACCTGCTCACACTAAAGCAAATACTCTTTCTTAAATACAAAAGTACAATAGAGCATCATCAGAGGTTTAAGAGAGGAAGCCAAAGACTAAAATCCATACCTAAAGAAAAAAAATCAGGCAAAATAATTCCAAAAGAGAAATATCATTTAGAAAATTGAAATAAAAATTCGAATTAGTTTTTAGAGATTTGAGAAGATACAGTATCCACAAAACATAGACAGATTGACATGAAAAACAGAACAAGGAAAATGTTTTAGAATGGACCATTAATTACCTTAAAACCTATACGTATGAGATTATACACAAACAAAAAAAAACCCTCAATACAGCCATTAGAAAACATTATAACAAGAATCTTCCAAAGAGCAATGGAAGAGGGGGACAAAGAGCCAGAAAACATAAGAGAACAGATAAGAGGTAAGAGGATCAATCCAGGAATGCCAATACTTGATTATTAGGAATCCTGCTAAGCAAGAACAAGGAAAATTGTGGACAGAACATCATCAAAGATAATATATTATCCCAGAACATTATCAAAGAGAATTCAAGAATCCACAGATAAAGGACATATTTCTTCAGATCGCAAGGATGCCTAGGGAAAAATAAAATAAACCCCAAAACTTAATTTTTAAAAGTCCTGTATGTAAATGAATCATTGTGAAACTTTATAACACCAAGAATGAAAAAATCCAAAAATGTATCTAGAAAGGAATAGGTATAAGAATTAGATTTTGGAATTCTCTTAAGCAACACAGAATGGTAGAAGATAATGGGACCATGATTTCAAAGTACTGGAAGAAAATTATCTTCAATCAAGAATTCCATATGCTTCCAAATCATCAACTGAGTGTGATAAAAATAATATAGAAAAGCTGGGGTCAAAAGAAACTCTAAAAAATGTTAACCTTAACTTGTCCTTTTATACAAAGTTATTGACAGTGTAACAAGCAAACTGAGGGACTGAACTAAGAAATAGAAATATATGGTCTCCAACTCAGGGTGACAATGAAAGTCAATGCTAGAATGTCCATTGTGCAGTGGTCTGGAAAGCAACCCATCTCGTAAAGCAGGAGGGCAGTGTGGGGAAGAGAGGAGCTAACAGGAGGGGCACATCTGCAAGGAGATATCAAGGGATTCTAAAGGTGTATTAGTATCTTTGAGATATTAGAAGAGCTTAGGAATGTAGTAACAATAGGCAGTTTTTTAAATGCAATCTAAAACTCCACATTTAAGAAAAACTACACAAAAGAAAATGTACTTATAGTTCATTACACAGCTTTAGAGTAAACCATATTCATAGTCATAATGATATAATTTCTAACATTAGCACAAAGTGATAGAGAAAGCATAGAATTTATAGATAACGACAAGAATATAAATCTAAAGACTGGGCATGGCAGCTCACACCTGTAATCACAGCACTTTGGGAGGCCAAGGCAAGCAGACCACCTGAGGTCAGAAGTTCGAGATCAGCCTGACCAACATGGAGAAACCCCGTCTCTACTAAAAATATAAAATTAGCCGAGTGCAGTGGCACATGCCTGTAATCACAGCTACTCGGGAGGCTGAGGCAGGAGGCTGAATTGCTTGAACCTGGGAGGCAGAGGTTGCAGTGAGCCAAGATCACACCATTGCACTCCAGACTGGGCAACCAGAGCAAAACTCTGTCTCAAAATAAAATAAAATAATATAAAATTATATATATATATATATATATAGAGAGAGACAATAAAAAGTACAAGCACCAATGACAGAAGTCTAGAAGGTAAGCAGCCAAAAGAGGGGCAGCAAAGGGTAGAGATGCTAATATCTGTTTTCCACAAAGTAAGAAGTCAAAAGGCCCTGTCAATATCTGCTACAAAAAGAAATAAAAGCATAGGTTTACTACTTAAAATTACAAGTGTAATTAATAATAGACTAGAAATAATAATACAAACGTATTTGAAAGAAAAAGGTGTACAAATGAGGTATTTTTTTTTTCTTTTTGTGAGGAAAGGACAGAATCTGTTCTGTCACCCAGGCTTGAGTGCAATGGCGTGATCTGGGCTCACTGCAATCTCCCAGGTTCAAGCCCCCCTCCTCACTGTTCTAGATTTCTAGCTCACAAAACATGACTTGGGAAAAGTCCATTCAATTGGCTTCCTCATGCAATAAACTCCTCAGGTCTTGCTGACTGTACATTCATTTAACTGATACACTCTTAGCAATCGATGACTATAGGACACCCACATAGGAATAGTCTCCAGGAAAGAAGGGCACAAACACCTCTAGACACATAATGCCTCTTTCACCCAAGTGGCCCTGAAGACACTGTAGACCAAAGTGCTGTAAGTCTGAGAGAGAAGAAAGGTAGGATACAACCTGTCCCATTGTGCCCTTGCTCATACACTCATTTTCTCCCCCTCAGAGTTATAAATTATACAATTCAGCCAAAGTGGCATCTAGGGTTCAAATGATGTGATAGCTTCAGGATCCCAAGTGATCCTAGAGTTACCCTGGAAAATTCTGTTCAGAGCTATGACAGGCACAGGATTTCCTTCTATTGAAAAGCCCAAGCTGAAGTGAGATGCTTGCAGTTCTTGGTTGATAGTGTCTAATCCTAAATGACATCAAGTTATCCAGTTCTAAGAAGTCCCACTGGTGAGGATATTTGGCTCTGCAACACAGACCTGCCTAACATTATCTGCTGCAGCAGGCATTATGTTTCTGACTGGAAGGTGGCAGAATGGGGGCAGCAGAGGAGAAGACGCTGTGGCAGCTCACACTTCTTTCTGGATGGGCCTAATGAATCCATAAAGACATATATAAAAAGAATCATTGCCAATATGTTATTAATATCATAGAAAAAAGAAAAAGTAAGAAAAGGTAGTAAAATGGGAACAAGAATCTCTTATCAGGATATTGTAAGGATTAAGCAGGGAAACACATCTGGAAGTGTCTTGCTCAGCTCTTCAATAGATATTAGTTGTCTCTTTCCCTTTGCCCTGCAATCGTGTGCATAAATCCCCGCTGAACTCAGATCCTTAGGAAACAGGAAACTATACTTGCCATAGTGGGATACCATAGACTCACCATTTGTAATTTTCTAGTCTAAGAAAATGAGTTGAGAGAATTGAGAGGTTGCAGTTCTAACTCATATTCTGAGGTGGGGGTTAAAATCATGAGGTGACAAGAAATGAGGACTGAGACCTAAATGTGGCTGTTACTCGTCATACAAAGGATATGTGATGACTTTAGGCAAACTGATACAAGACAGCTCCTAGGAAAAATGTTAGATGTCTTACTGAGTATATAGCTCAGTAATTTTTTACTTGAGAAACCTATGCGATAAGTACCTCACTTACTTATGTATATATATCAGAGGTACAGAAAGTTCTTTAATGGTAATTTCTAATGTTCCCTTGAGGAAAGTATGGTCTTAGTTCATTCTAATATCTGTCATTCTGATTTGAAGGCAATATATACTTTCCTATATTTACTTCTAAAGCAGTGTGGAGAATGAAGTGGGTAGGAAAAGAGAGCAAGTGGTAAAATATATGCATCATCATACAAAAAACAGTTCTGGGAATGCTTCACTGGGCCTAGTTATACTGGTTAAAGATTGCTTAAGGCAGTGGACAAAGGTGCATTTTTAAAAATCCATTTTCTGCTGAACCAACGTAAAGAGAAAATCAGAGAATGAGAAAGAAATTCTTATCAGAATCAGTATCAAAACTTTGGCTTCAGAAATTCCTCTAGCACAGCACTACTAGAACTTTCTCACACTTGTATATTATCTCTGGACCAGGAATACAATACAGTGGGAACAGTGAGTTTAGATGCCCCCGATGGCGGGTTCTCTGGAGGCTGGGTATGTTACCATAGATGTGGCTCATAGAATCACGGAGTTAAAGGGCAACTGGAGCTCCTCTGAGCAACTTCTTATCCAAGCAGTTTCTCTCCTACATTATACATAGCCAGTCCCATAACATCCATTTACATACTCTCAGTGACAGGGAGCCTGCCGCTTAATGAAGTGATCCATTTTACTGTAACAGAGCTCATTCTTACATGTGACAAACTGCTTCGATATCCCAGGTAAGCAGTAGCATTTACACAGACCAAGAAAAAGTGTGAGGATTGTGTTCAGAGTGCCAACCCAAGTACGTAGATGCTCAGAAAAAGCTAGTTTTCACTTAAATATGTACAGCTCCTGCTAGATGCCTTAGAAGTAACGATGTCTTCATATGTTCCCAGGCTTAACTCAGATGTTCATAAACAGAAGCCCTTGCTTTATCTTTTACAATTCTCTAGGAAAGTTGGTCCCTGCAGTCCTCATCCCTCTCAAAAAACTAGTGTACAAAGGTCCCTTGAAGAAAAAAAACCCAGTTTCCTTATATAAGAGGACTATATCCTCACCAATAGGCCTTTGTCAGCCTGAATCTAGGAAAACTAAAATTTCAATCAGCTCATTGATCTTTTTTTTTTTTTTTGGAAAATCAATGGACTATAAAAATTATATTCACTCCTTATCCAAAAACATCAGGAGTCTCAATAAAACATCCTCTTCACTAAAATGATCACCCATAGAGCCTAGCCTATTCTCTGAAACAGCAGTCTACTTTCTTCTATATACTTGTATTGAGTGAGCTCTCGTGAACTAACTTAGCCGCCTTTTCTGCAGTTCCTTTAATCAACACTCCTATGGCCATATCTAGATCTCTCACTACCTAACCACCTCCTCCATGGTCTCCACGTTCTCATTCTCCTCCTTCAGATGTAAA
This sequence comes from Alouatta palliata, assembly GCA_004027835.1. Classification (NCBI taxonomy): domain Eukaryota; kingdom Metazoa; phylum Chordata; class Mammalia; order Primates; family Atelidae; genus Alouatta; species Alouatta palliata. The sequence goes on along the minus strand of PVKV010001983.1, from coordinate 148,359 downwards.
CCACTCTCTCTACAAGCACTTCTCACTCTGTTCAGGATAAGCTCAGCTTCATCCAGTCAACTAGTCCAGTTATCAAAAACATCACTTGTTCCTTGGTTAAAAGAAAAAAAAGTCTATTGAGCCAAGATCACACCACTGCACTCCAACCTGGGTGACACAGCAAGATGGTGTCTCAAAAAACGAACAAACAAAAAGGTCTAACTTGTAGCTCTCTAAGACAGGGACTGTGTCTGCTTTAATCATTGTATATTCCTAGCACCTAGCTGAGTATTGAGCAAAGAACAGCACTCAAAAATATTTAAATGAATGAATGAATTGAGGGTCTGAATGAATTAGTATACATCCCAAAACTCTACCCCTATAACTGGATATGATAAAATTATTGCCACTAAAGAGAGAAGGAACCTTCCCGGTCTGAGGTTATGATAATCACCGCTACTGAAGACAACAGTCACAACTATCTCAGTCATTATTATAGTAATAACAAGCTATTCAACCTGAGCCACTAGCTAAGAGGAAGTGCCACTTTCTTACAGGCTCTAGACACTCCCCTAGAAACCCAGACAAAAATTATCTAAAGACGTTCTCTGGAAAATGGAGAATAATTCAACCTTGAAACCTACAGCAATTCCCGAAATCAAGACCCCAGCTTAAACGTGTGCTAGAAGAATCGATTTTTAAAGTAAGACATTTACAGAGGGAAAAGCTTGTCATTGTAATTGAATTTATCCTGTTCTTCGTCCTCAAAAAGGATGCTGATATTAGTATCTCTGCTACATTCACCTAATAAGACTGCACTTCCATTTGTAACCATGGTTACTGCTTGCATCACAGTGAATAGCTCTTTCTGAGGCAAGAGCTGATCACAGCCCATAATAGTTTGTGTGCTCCAGCTGTTTCCTGGCGTTGATAAGGATGGGTCTCAGAAAACAGAACCATTGCAGAGAATTACACTTCAGAATTCCGACTTGTTGCCCTTCATTGAGAAACATCAGGCATTTCATTTTCTGACTTGAAACAGTAAAAACAGAGTCATCAGTGTCCACACTTCTTATTAGCCGAAAAGAGCAGCATCTGTGTCTGGAAGTAAGGAAACCTGAGAGTAGAGAGAACAAGAAGCAGAGAGAGGAATGGCAAGGAAATGTGCCATCTGGAGTCTACACACCCGAGTTCAAACCCTGGTCCCCGCAACTAACTGAGCGACCTCAAATAATCCCTATCAGATAGGCAAGATTACAGTAGAACAATATTTGATTCCCAAGGCTTAAAACACCACTGATTTATTTCTTACTCATGATAATAACCATTGTGGATTGGCTGGGGTTGGTTCGGTATTTTTGTCCTCGGGCCAGGACCCAGATGCATGGAGCAGCCATTCTCTTGAAGCTTTCCTGGGAAATGGCCTCCATCACTCCTGCTCCCAATCCCTTGGCCACAGCAAGTCATGAGCTCACATATAACTTCAAGTAGGTTGAAGAAGTAGGGTCCTCATACGTGCCCAGAAAGAGACAGACCTGGAATATTGGTGAATATCCGTAATGACTACTATCAGTACTTAACTTCACTGAGTCTCAGTTTCTTCATCTGTAATAAGGAGTGAGTGATGCTTACTTCGGAGAAATGTTTTGGGAGGACTGGTTTAATCAATGATAGCTGTAGTAGTCACAGTTGCCCTAGTTGTGATATCTCAGTTATGGACAGAATGATCTAGTCAGCAAGAAATGGAGGCCCTGACCAAAGAATCTAATTCTCTAATTCTACTACTATCAGCAGCCACAGAAAAGCAGCAGAGTTTCCCTCAGGCCACTGAGCCCAGTCAGTTTTTTGGGTGATGTGAAGACTACAATCTGGTCAATTTAGAAAAATCATTCCTGCTCTAGATTTACATGTTACCTCATCTTTTCTCTCCCTTTCAGGTTAAGTGTTCATTTAATCAACAAATATTTATGAAGTGTCTGTGTGTCAGGCCCTATGTTAGACCCTGGATGAGGAATAAATCAGTTTCTTCCAAGAAAATCCCCAATCTATGCAACAAGAATCATAATTTGTGACTCAATAACAGCTCCCCATACTACCATCACCATCATCAGAAAAAAGAAAACTAAGGCACACAAATAAAGATATCTAGATGAATTTGAGAAATTCATCATCATTCCCTCTGAACTCCGTTTTGTCCAACAGTCAAAAACAAAACTGGAACTACCTTATTGTTCAGAATGTTTGTCTCAGGCTAATGGATATTACACATTCTGGTTAAGTAGATACTACATATTCTATCTCCTATTTTTTTTCCAATTTACTAAGCTCTTAAAGATGATCAGAACACATCTCTCCATACCAACTTCGTGGGAACAAAAGAGATACAAGCGTGACTGACACTGTATGGTTAGCAAATAATGTAGCCATGGCAAGAAACAGGTGGATGAATCTGTCAAGTCCAACATTCACTGAACATCTACTAAATATGTGGCATTATGCTTGGCACTGGGAATACAAAAATGAATGGGTTGTGCTCAAGCTCTTTAGATACTTTGCCAACGAAGAAGGAAACATATTTTACTATTGTATAATAAGTCAATGAAAGAAGGGGGTTGGGGTTATGAAAGCATAAATAAGAGAGAGGCACTACAGTGGAATGGGAGGAGGAGGAGATAATGAGCAATATGAAAAAAGTCTCCTGGGGGACATAAGAACTTTAAGGATAGGTTAAATTTAGTCACATCAAGTGGGGGCAATTGGAACAGCATGAGCAAGTGATAGAGAGATCAAAAGGCATGGAATCTAAGTATATAAAAATCTAAATTACAAGAGTTTGTAGTACAGGAGTGGGAATGGCAAGAGATGATTAGGGGGTTAGACAGAGACCGAGTCAAAAAGCATTCAACAGGCTACAGAACTCAGGCTTGAGATCTTATAAGTATTAGCCAGGCTAGGAAACATGAGCTTGAGTTTAAAAATGATAGGGAGCCATCACTAAAGGTTTTTGAGCAGAGGGAGTGATGTGTTACATTTGTAGCTTAGGTTCTTCTGGCAGTTGTGAAAGACGCATTTTAAGAAGTCAGAGTGAAGGCTTGGAAAACAAGATGATATTCAAATGGTCCCACAAGAGATGATGATGAAGACCTGAATTAGAGCAGTTGTAATAGTCAGGGAAGGGTGGGAATAAATCAGAAGTAAAATGATAGAAGAGTACGGTTACTGAAGGGTATTAGAAGGTGAAGGGGAAGAAGGAGTCTAAGATGACAGGGACTTTTTGGCCTGGCAAAGGGATAAATGAGGATCGATTGAGGTGGAGGATACACTAAGAGGAGTAGAACTCAGATCTGAATTACCAGGACAAGTCTAAACATAATAAACATTCAGCTTACCATGGAAATAAAAGCTTTGTTTCTGAAGATTTTGCCAGCAATTTTCCTCAAAGTAAAATTCTACTGTTTGCTGCCAAAAAGAAATTTGATTATTAACTTTGAAATTGATATCTGTAGCTAGAATATTGCATTTGCTTTTCCTTCTGTCTCTCTCACTCTTATGTGCACAGACAGACTAATTCAAGTATTTAGAGCTTGTGCTGTCTCCAATCATTAAATCCAGACATTGTTTGGTCTAATAAGAGTGTTTTACTGTATATTTGCATGAAAGACTGTCCATCAGTTTCAAATTAATATAGTCTACTTCAGAAGTCTCCTGTAAAACCACAGTCTCACCAGCTCTTCAGTAGACCTTGAACTGGTAACCCTTCCTCCATTATGAGAAAAGCCCTCAACCTCCATTGTAAGAATATGCAGGAAGAGACTTTCTGCACAATGGCCTTCCATAACTTCACACTGCTCTCAGCCTTGCCAAAAAAAGCACATTCCAAAGTCAAGTTATAATTCCTGTTGTGACTGGGTGATAGTCATTAGTGCTGTACACAAAATATTTCTGAGTCATCTTCTGGGCACATGGTAGCATAATCATTCTTTGAAGTTAGATATGGACACATGATATATTTGGCTGTGTCCCCACCCAAATCTCAGCTTGAATTGTATCTCCCAGAATCCCCATGTGTTGTGGGAGGTACCCAGGGAGAGGTAATTGAATCATTGGGGCCAATCTTTCCTGTGCTATGCTTGTGATAGTGAACAAGTCTCACAAGATTTGATGGGTTTATCAGGGGTTTCCAATTTGCTTCTTCCTCATTATCTCTTGCCACCATCACGTAAGAAGTGCCTTTCACCTCCCGCCATGATTCTGAAGCCTCCCCAGCCACGTGAAACTGTAAGTCTATTAAACCTCTTCTTCTTCCCAGTCTAGGTATGTCATTACCAGCAGCATGAAAATTGACTAATACAACACATGACTCACTATGTCAAATGAAATATACACGAACATGATGTATTATTTCTGGGAAGAACTTTACGAGGCAGCTTGTGAGTCACCATGACCCTTTCTTACTGCTACAATGACTTTGGAAACACTAATGAGAGAATGCTTCTATTAGCCTGATCCTAACTAACGATGATGAGCAGAGACCCCTGAAGATCCACATTACACATATAGTACATGAGTAAGAAAGAAACTTCTGTGTTGTTAGGCAACACAGATATTTGGGGCTGGCTGACACTATGGCAAAATCTAGCCCATTCTTCATGACTACTAGCTCTCATGAAAGCAGCAGCAAAGACAGAAAGTCACGAAGCCCTGTTCTTCCTCTCACCCCCAAAAAACCATTCCTACTCCACTATTCCTCATCAATGTTCTCTGGGAACACTGAGGGAATCGCAATCACAAACACACAGTAGATATCATTTCTTAATGACTCTTAACCTTCCCTTTCAATATTTTCAATTATTACTACTATACTTTAATTTCTCATTTGAACCATCTAGTTCAATTGTTCATTCATTCATTCAGCATATATTGATTTACTGCTATATAAAAGGCATTCTACCAGACACAAAAAAAGTAGCAGTTATCAAACTTTTTGGTCTCAGATCACCTTTACACACTTAAATATCAAGAGGGTCTGTTTATTCAGGTCATATCTATCAATTTGCATTACATGAGGAATTAAAACTAAAAAGTTTTTAATATTTATTAATTCACTTTAACAACAAACCAGTGTGTTAACATAAGTCATGTATCTTATGAAAAATAACTATACCTTCAGAAACAAAAAAATTAATAAAAAGAAAGACACTGTTTCACATTTTTAAATATACGACTAAATGAGGCTGGAGGAGGTAGTTTACACCTGTAATCCCAGCAATCTGGGAGGCTGAGGCAGGTGGATAATTTGAGGCCAGGAGTTTGAGACCAGCCTTGGCAACATGGCAAAACCCTGTCTCTATTAAAAACACAAAAATTTCCAGGCATGGTGGCACGCATCTGTAGTGCCAGCTACTCAGGAGACCTTGAAGCAGGAGAATTGCTTGAACCTGGGAGGTTGAGGTTGCAGTAAGCCAAGATTGCACCACTGCAGCCCAGCCTGGGCGACAGAATGAATGGGATATCATCTCAAAAATAAATAAACAAAATAAATGTAAATATACACATATATTAAATACATACATATTTTTAAATATATATCTATATATATATATGACTAAATGAAATACAATTGGATTTGCCTGTCTGCTTCTGTGTTCAGCCTGTTAAAATATATTGTTTTGGTTGAATTACATGAAGAAAATGCTAAGACTTTTCATCTCTTTGAAAGGGTCTCAGGCATACTTAGGGCTCTGTAGTTCCCACTCTGAGAACCAGGACTATAGCATCAGGGTCATGTGGTCTGCCCCAACTATGTGACTCTGCCATTGCAGCATGAAAGCAGCTACAGACAATATAAACTAATGAGCATGGCTTTATTCCAACAAAACTTTATTTACAAAACAAGGTGGCAAGCTGGATTTTGTACACAGCCCACAGTTTGTCAATCCCTGCAATAGAGGATACCTAAGTGAATCAGACATATTCCTATCCTTAAGAAATTGATAGCTAGTAAAGGCAATGAGAAATGTACTCACATTATAGTGCAAAGTAGAATGAGATAAATGTCATGTGAGGAGTCTCAGAAGAGGTTCAGAGTTCAAGGTCAGTAGAGAGTACCTCAAGTTAAGAAGTCTTTAAGGAGAATGTGAGCCTTGAAGGATGGTCAAAATTTTAACAGAAAGTTTCAGGAGGAAGGACAATATTCAAAGTGGAAAAATCATTCTGGATAAAGGCACTAAATACCCAGCAAATTCAAGTAATGGGAAGTCACTGCTGAAATATAGTCTAGATAAAGAGAAATAAAGATGTGTTAAATGCTACTTAATCAACTTTAGTTCACTGTGGAATGGGCCTTGAATGCCAGACCCAAGGGTTTGGATGCTGCCTCAGATGCACTCAGGTGCCACTGAACACTTCCACATGAGGAGGGAATTTATCAGCCAGATATGATATGATCAACTGGAACACAAAGTGTAAAATGCATTTGCATGCGCCCAACTGTAACCACTGACCCCAGAGAACAAGATACTGGATCAAATTAAGCAAAAAAAAAATATATATATATAAGGACGTGAACAAAAGCAGTGACAGTCAGACTAGAAAGGACACTGAGGCAAGTAACAATACAGAGGTAACATTTAACAGGCTTAGCGGTTCACTGGAGGTAGAAGGGAAGGAAGACTGCATAATCAAAGTCAACGCTAAGGATCAGGAAGGTTCGGAACAGAGCCAGCTTTGGTGATGAGCAGGAGAGTTTGATTATAAATATATCACACATATCACCATTTTGTCAAGCATAAGTCTGCATCCTCACAAATCCCAAAATCTTATTAGAAAAAAAAAAACCTGTTTTATAATTTTAGCAGACTGCCAACGTTTTTCCAAATCTGTGCCTCAAAATCTCCTCCAAGTCCCCAGTACTCTGAAATATAACAGAATTTCTACATTTTTATTGTCTCATCTTGATTTTCTCTATTTATAGTTGTGTAAAGTCAGCATATATTTTAGACCACTGTAAATGTAATATTAGATATCAAGGAAATAATTCATGATATGTCTTTCAGAAATTCAGCTACTGAATTGAACTTGTTAAAGAGAATTCTCTGGGTTCACCACTTTCCTAAAGAAGTAAAACATTATGAAGACCCTACAGCCAGAGAAAAACTATATAATTTTTATTTAGTCAGTAAACTCTCCAAAAGTTAAAAGATTTTGAATTGCTTAATTCTGGAAATGCTCAAAGAAAAATTTTCAAAGTTTTTTCTAAAATTAAAAAAAGTCACAGCTACAATTCAGTTCTTTAAATTCTAATGTTAACTGTGTAGCCTGATGGTAGAATGAAACAAAAATCTATAGCTATACCACTGTGGTTTCATTAAGTAAAAAAAAAAAAAAAAAAAAAAAAAAAAAAAGCAAACAGTATTACTTCTAACAATACTCGGGATAACAACAACATTAAACACTGGGTAAGTACCTGCAGAGCAAAACACTGAACTGGACCAGGTCCTTGCCCAGTACATTGACCAGCTAGACAGATATAACACAAAGCAAGGTGAAGGCAGATGCCAGGAATGTGCATAAGATGATGGAAAAAACTCTGAACCTCCTTTTCTTCTTTGAAGTTCAGATCTGACAGCCTGAAGCAGCTGATTTCGACTCCCAGGAAATGCGAAAGGACACAGGTGTTTTCTAAGGACTCAGATGATGCTGGCTGCTAGATGTCAAACTAAATTCACAGATAAGCGCGCAGAGTGAAAAGCCATTCTGGATCTAACAAGATAGGGTATGTTCTTATGCTCTAATAATGGCAGAGCATTTAGCTGGGTATTAACTTGTCCTGAAAAGTAGCTTCTCTTTTGATTTCCCTGGCCCAGGCTAGTTTCAGACCTGCTGGTGAGATCTGTAAGAGGAAACATTTTTGGTTTTGTTCCAAATTCTAATTCAATACCTTGGCAGCATCTGAAATGGATAAGAGCTCTAAGCTCACATCTGCCTCAGGTGACAAGGAAGATAAAAAGCACACAATGTAAAACCATGAGAGATTACTCCCTAAAAGCAACTTTAAAGGCATTTTTTTTTAAAGTAGTTACTTTTAGTTACATTAGGTCTGAAAATATCTTGCTAGAATATTTAAAGATAAACATTTAAAAACCTTGTTACAAATTTGTTTTTAGCTCATATTCCAGCAGTTTTTTAAGTCCATATTAACTTTAGAAAAAAATTAATAATAAAATTTATCAGACCAGGACATGCAGAAGTATGGGAAAACAGTTTTTACAAATAAACAATATTCACTTCTGGTTAATGATTTCTGGTAACCAAGATGGGCCCTAGTGAAAAGTGGGCTGTTGGTTGCTTTTATTTTTTTTATTTTTTTGCATATATTAATTAGTTTTATTTAGGTATTACACAGGTATACACTTTTTGAAACATCATGTAAATAAAATTACATAAAAATATACGTAATTCTTGTCCATTTTAGAAATTTTTTAAAAAGGAGAAATTAAGACAGGTAAACAAAACTCAAGATGTTTATTGCTAGTAGGCCTGCTCTGTAAGAAAAGCTAGAAGTAGTCCCACAGGTTGAAATGAAAGGTCACTAGAGTAACTCATGTCATAAAGAAATAAAGATCTGATAAATATAAATACATAGATAAATAAAGCTAATATTATTGTATTTTTGGTTTGTAATTTCTCTTTTTCTTCCAATGGGGTTTTGAAGACTTTAACACTCCACTTCAATAATGGACAGAACATCTAGACAAATTATCAAGAAAGAAATAGAGGACTTAAGAGATTACAAACTAACTAGGTCTAACACATATGCAGAACTAGAACTCTCTACCCAACAACAGCTGATTGCTTTTAGTGAAATGAAAGAGTATCAAGGGTCAACAAATGTGTATTGTACAACACTCTTGTTTCAAGTACCTGCACCAGAGGAGACATGAAAGCATGAGATACAGCCCCTAAAGAAGGCTTTTTTTTATGTAGATAGTTGAAATGAAAAAATAAAGACAATGAAACATCAGAGAACAACATAAAACAACAGATGGAAAATCTTCTTCCATTGTGAGGCACAGAAAAGAGGAGTTATGGAATTTTTAAAACTTGAAAAGATCTTCTGTGTTTAAAGAACTATTTTACAAAGGAGATGGAACTTCCTTCAGTTCCTACTGAATAGTTTTGGATAGGCATCCTTGAAAAGACATTCCTGGACCAGCTGTGGTGGCTCACGCCTGTAATCTCAGCATTTTGGGAAGCCAAGGTGGGTGGATCACCTGAGGTCAGGAGTTTGAAACCAGCCTGGCCAACATGGCAAAACCCTGTCTGTTCTAAAAATATAAAAATTAGCTGGGCATGGTGGTGGGTGCCTGTAATCCCAGCTACTCAGAAGGCTGAGGCAGGAGAAGTGCCTGAACCTGGGAGGCGGAGGTTGTAGTTAGCAGAGATCGCACCACTGCACTCTAGCCTGGGCGACAGACCAAGACTCCATCCAAAAAAAAAAAAAAAGAGAGAGAGAGAGAGAGAGAGACAGAGAGAGAGAGAGAGAAAGAGAGAGAGAGAGAGAGAGAGAGAGAGAGAGAGCATTCCTGAAAGGACAGGAGGAAGGATTTTCCACGATGTAGAGTTTATATTGAGAAGAGACAAAACTGAGGTTGAATAGGTAGGTAGAACCAGCAGTATTTAACACTACCTTGCACACCTTAACTATTCAATAGGTGTCTATTTTATTTACTGAATGGATACAGTAAGTAATATAAGCCCTGGGGAAGGTGACTATACACCAAACCTGATCATTTAGGGAGAGAAGATATTACATAAAGAGGCAATGAGAAGAATCCTCTCTCATTACTAAAATGTGTTTCTTAGAAGGATTGGTCCAGGATGTGGTCTCAGATTGATTTCCAAATAGTTGCCGTATTTCCATACCATCTGCAAACTGAACACTTTGGTCAATTTCCTTGATACTTAATCCACAAAAATACTTCAGTGTCTGGATGTCTGACAAGGAATAAATAAAACTTAAAAAAAATAAAAACAGCTACAGTTTCTTGAGCAATTCCTATAAATAAGCACTTTGCTAACAGCAGTAATACCAGATTAACTAAGTGTTGAGCACTATGCTATATACTTTACATATTTCTAATTTAATTCTCACAACAATCCTATGTTGGTAAGATTAATTCAGTTTTACAGTTGAAACACCCAGGTTTACAGTAAAAGAGTAATTTGCCCAAAGTCAGGAAGCCAGGAGTGGCAAATCCAGGATTCAGACTCATTCCTGCCTGACTTCATACTCAAAGGCCCAAACTTCTTAACTGAAACTTTTTTCCCCCAAGAGGCATCATTAAGTAATAAAAGAATTTATTACAAGAAATGCTTGATTCTTGCAGAGAAAATCATGTGAGTGTTAGAGCGTCATTGTGGGATCATCAGATCTGTTGGGCAATCTGACCATGTAAATTTTCTACACTTTAACTTCAATAAGGCATCACCCATAATATTATCACTGAAAATACCATATGATGAAGCTCAAGTTCTGCCCTGCACACTTATGACCTGTGTGATTTGGGGAAGTTACTTTACCTTTCTAAGTCCAATTTCTTCATCTGTCAAATGTGGGTAACAACAATAGCCAGTTCACAAGAGTCTTCAGAAAATCAGATGGCATCACATGAAGTATTTAGCTCAGTGATTATACTTGAAAAGTAGTAATTTAATATTTGCAACTTTTATTATTCAAGGGAAATGATTAACTTTCTACTTTGTGGATGTATCAAGCTCATAATTTTCCTTTAAGATTTAGCCCCAGAAATACCTTCTCTAAAAGCCTTTTCTATCATTGCCATTCCCAGGCCAAGTGTATGTTCCCACAATTTTGTGTGTGTGTGTGTATGTATTTTCATTCATTTCACTTATCATTTTATACAACTGTTATCTATTTATGTCCTGTCTCCTTCATTAAAAAGAAAACCCCCCGAGGGTAGAGACTCACCTTATTCATCTCTTAATACGCTACTTTCACATATCATCAATTTAGAAATCCTCGGGAAAGTGCATGTTGCTTCATGTGCGTGTTCTCTTTTGGTTTTAGGTACATAAACCTTGTCTCTTTACCAAGCTCTAACTTTTTAAAAAGTAAATATTCTATCTTACCCTCCTTTCTTGTTGTCCATAGCACATTCTGTCTTTCTGGCATGTAACAGGTATTTGAGGTATTTAAAATTGTTAACTTAGTAAGCTCTTCCTCTTACTTAGTACTTGAATGCTTTCTAACCACCTTCAGAGGCTTCATCTCCAGTGACTTTCCTCCCAGTCCTCTGAAGTAAGAAGGTTGAGCATCACATCACCATGAGGAAACTGAGGTTCAGAGAAGTGTCCCATGGAGGGAGGGCTGCCAGTGCCAGCCTCACCCCTTAGTCTCACAATCTTCCCATTGCCTTACAAGGTCCTCAGGTTGGATTCAGGACAGCAGATCACCCAGGAATTTCTTTAAGACTGTACTCTTTGATAGTAGAAGAAATAAACCAGCAATTATGACTTTAGGAATCTTTACATCTTACACTTCCAGGCATTCTTGAGGTTGCCCTCCACTCAGTAACCATGAGCCCAATCTTCCTGCCCTCCCTCTCCCCACCACCGCCACCTTCCTTGCCCTTTCCCCAGCCATTGACTTACTTAGCCATCCCACGCTGGGAGTGCGCCGCACTCGGGGGTCATCATCCAAGGTGCGGGTTGCTAGGCAGGGCACTGAGTTCTCAAGCGGACTGCGGGCTTTAGTGTCAGAAGCAGAAGACAGGAGGAGGAGGAGGAGGACACATGAGCAGCCACAGCAAGGATGAGGATGGAAGCATTAATTAAGAAGAAAAAATACTAAAGCAAATCACACAAGCGGGTTAAAGGAGAACAATGACATATTACAATGACACACACCCCCTCCCATGACCCTGCACCCTTAGATGAAACAAATCCCAATAAAGAATGAAAAAGTCTAAAAAGTTACATTCAATCATTGTAGTTCCCCAAATACCAATGGATGATCCACCCTGCAGTTCTAATACATAAAACGTAATTCATATTCAGAAGAAGAAAGAGTTACATAATAAACACTAATCTCAAGATGTAAGATCAAGATTGTTAATAATTATGCACCACATAAGCACACACAGAGGGAAGTTACACGCAGCTTTCTAAAGCACAGGGGGCAGGGTGTCGTATTAGTAAGCGGCTTTCTTATTATCTACTCAATAGACCCGTCTGTGGATCTTGTGTACAAATGCAGAAAGCAACATTTCATACTTTCACTTCTGAAATGTTTTCCTTGATGAATACAGAGCTGGATCTCAATTTCCTCTGTTTTTCAGCCCTTCCAAAACATGAGACTGGGGTACGGATAAATTAATACCTTAATCTAAGCCAATTTACGAATGCATGTTAGTCCTTCATTTTCTGATGCCCTTTAATACTTTAATTCTAACATTTTAACCTTCGGTACACCTATGCCAAATCTTAGACCACAGCAAAGATTAAATAATGTTGCAGGCTAAATATACAGTATGGTTCCTCCAGATACATTTCATCACCTGGATGAAACAACACCATCAACCTCCTCCTGCAAATAGTTTCAATGGGGCGCCATGTCATTTATTTTACTACTACTATTAAATGTCATGCTCCGAGGCTAGTAAGGTATAGGCAGCATAATCATCCTTTAAGGAACCACAATGAGGTTGGAAATATCTAGCCATCAGACTACATGCAATTTGACTTAAGAGTGTCTTTTTCCCTTAATAATCGTTAAATGATAAGGCAGTAAACAAAGCATATCTAACCAACAGCAAATTTAGATAAACTATTCACATAAGTATGCAAACAACAGGGGAGACAAATGGTCTTTTCAAGGCTACTGATGCCTTGGGAGGTCAAGGTTTAAAGTGAACCATTTACAAATTAATATAAGTTTATAGCCAAATTTGGGAATTCGGCACATTATAAAATCCAGAAACATTTTTGTCAATTTATCTGTCTGTGTTTAAAAGCTGTAAATAAAGCCAGGACTTGTGAGCGGGCCATCTGTGCCAGCACCTGTTTGAGGCAAATCTGATGTCTTCTCTTTGCAATCTGAATTTTTAATTGTTTCCCATAATTGAAGTTCTTTGCAAGTTTTTATTGCACTAAGAAAAATGAAAAAGGGAAATGAACGGGTTGAGATTATTCCAAAATTGCTTTTGTTAAGAGGGAGACATTTAGAAATGTTTATTACAATATTGACCAAGTTTCACCTCCTATTTCTTTTGACAACTAAGTGATCTGCTTAAAGACCCAATATTCCTGCAATAGCTAAATGAAATGAATTAGGCTAAACAACTGGCAAACATTTATCTAGGCTCAAGCAAGGACCCACTGAAATGCCAGATCAGTGAAAACTGACAGAGGCTGATAATGCAAAGGAAACTTCTGCAAAAGAAGCCATGCCCTTTAGCTTCTAATTTTTTAGAATGAGAATTCAATTCCTTTGGCTTCTCATGAGTATGCAGGTACCCAAATTTTATCACTGATACCATGGCTTGCTTCTAACATGAGTACAGAAAGTCAGCAGCTTCTTCTAAACTCCGATGCTGATAACTAATGTTCCCCAGCAGCTTCTCTCCTCTATTTCTGTCAGTGTCCTGTGGGGAACTAAAGCTGGAAATTTCTTTTTGCATATACAGCCTCCATTGAGGCTGAGTCTCACCATCAAGGGGACAGCGGAATGGAGCCTGGCACTCGCCAGCAAGGAACCTAGCTCTAAAGACAGGCATGAAAATGGAACTGCCCAGAGAGACTCAGCACCTGTGTTTTAGCAAAGCCTGACTGGAGCCATCTGGCAGCTTACCTCATGAAAGCTGGGACTCGCACAGCATCCATTACTTATATTGGCAAATGTCTACATTTTGAATTGTTGGACCCTCTATGTACTTCTGTGCAGGAGGAGATACAAACTCTGTAACTCTTTCATGTTGCTTTTTTTCTCTTCACAAATTAACTCCAAATATGAAATTTTGAGAAGTTGTTTCCAAAGCTAGAGCAGAACTTTTGTAATTATACCATGGTAATGATATATTATATATGCCTTGTCTACATAATGCTTTCATTGTACCTCTTTTACACTTGAGCTACAAAATAAACAGCTTAGACTTGCTATTATCTTATATATTCTCTTTTAAATCACTTTTGCCTGACTTCAGGTATAAACAAGGTAGAAATTGATTATATTACCACAACCTGATGAGGAAAGATATAGCTCCAAAGGCTTTTGAGTGATGGTATCCAATATCTAAACTATAGAAAAAGATGTTGGGAGGAATATTTTTTTACATGATGTGTGTTCCCCTTGAGAATCAACTTGTCCAAAACTATCAATCCTAAATCTGTTCATGTGAAGAGGGTGTCTCTACTTGAATCAAGCAAATAGATAACCTCCCACAAAAAAAAAAAAAAAAAAAAACCTCCAGAAAAATGCTTTTTTTGAACTATCCTATTAAGAAGAAAATAAATTTTATTCATGGTAAAGTTGTAAGACTCTTTTAGGATTGCAATGTAATATGTTCAAATAGTCATTGAACACTTCCTATGCATTCTGCACTGCTATTTAGTCAAGAAATTTAACCCAAGAGTATACCAGCATTTCACTTAAACACAAGAAACATGTTACCCAGGAATCTCCATTTGGAAAGCCAATAAAGACATTCAACTGTCTGCCACGTTTGATGTGTTTTCCTGCAAAGATGCAGAATGGCTTCTAGAGCCCTTTACCACCACATTATTACATGTGAGACCTGGACTCAGTGATGTGTGGGAAATAAATTATGCTTGAGAAACTCATCCTCTTGTAGTTCAATCCATATATGGTTATTAAGCACAATGGGTTCCTCCATTTACTATGCTTAGACAAGTTATTTATATTTCTGACTTTCAGGTTTCTCATCTGAAATGATATATACACTAGATAGAGACACCATAAAGAACAATGCCTGAAATAATGTGAGGCTACTACTCATATCATTAATGGAATGACCTTTCCTTTGTTCAATATCTTGAAGAGTGCTGGAAAACATTAAAGACAGAAATACTGGCCTACTTTAATTTAGAAGTGTGATTTTTAAGAAATTCGGTTCACAAACCTAGAAAGATTTGTCCTCTGTATTTCTATGGATACAGGAGTTGAGTAGAATGAGGCATGCTTAGTCATTCTTGGAAGACTTTAATTTATCCCCTCCTTTAAGTGAGTCCAAGGTGCTCGCACTTTATGCCTCTATCTTGCTTACCCTTCTCTCCTTACATTTCCCTGGTTTTCCCTCTCCTATTTCTCTTTCACAGGGAGCAGGATGTGGTCCCAGATCCGCATCTACATTTCTA
Source organism: Alouatta palliata (assembly GCA_004027835.1). Lineage (NCBI taxonomy): Eukaryota > Metazoa > Chordata > Mammalia > Primates > Atelidae > Alouatta > Alouatta palliata. The sequence continues at coordinate 132,987 of PVKV010001983.1, read as the reverse complement.
TTGCTCCCAGAGCAACAAGGGACTTGGGAATACAAAAAGCTTTGCAAGCGTGGCTCTACTAAGGAAACCAAGGCTTGGAAGGAGATTTACTCAGGGCTGACAGCAGCAAATCAGTTCAGTGTCCTTGAAATACATGACTTCTCCAGGAAAGGAAAATGAAGAAGAGAGTACTCACATGTGGTAGGATAAAGGCAAAGAGAATCATTCAGTTCCTTTACTCTCTCACAGACCCTAGCTGTATAAAACAGACAACTAGTAAAATTTAAAAATACGTTTATTACATGGTAACATCTTGCTGTACACATATTATTTCTTGATGGCTAAAACTGTCATTACTTAGACATAATGATCAATCTTTATACTCTAAATTTAAAAATACTAGAAAGCCCATGAGTGACAACTCATTATGTATTATTTGGCATCTGCAAAGTCGATAATCAAAGTAGCACTATTTTAAAAATAAAACTCCAATTGCAGCACAGTTTGCAATAGCAAAATCCTGGAACCAACCCAAGTGCCCATCAATGATAGACTGGACAGGGAAAATGGGCACATATACACCATGGAATATTATGCAGCCATAAAAAACGATGAATTCGTGTCCTTTGCAGGGACATAGATGAACCTGGAAACCATCATTCTCAGCCAACTGACACAAGAACAGAAAATCAAACACCACACGTTCTCACTCATAGGTGGGTGTTGAACAATGAGAACACATGGACAGAGAGAGGGAAGCGTCACACACTGGGGTTTGTCAGGGAGAAATAGGGAAGGGACAGCGGGGGGTGGGGAGTTGGGGAGAGATAGCATGGGGAGAAATGCCAGATATAGGTGATGGGGAGGAAGGCAGCAAATCACACTGCCATGTGTGTACCTATGCAACAATTTTGCATGTTCTTCACATGTACCCCCAAACCTAAAATGCAATAAATAAAATAAATTAATAAATAAAATAAAATAAAATATTTAAAGTCCACATGCAATAAAAAAAATAAAACTCCAAGAATATTTTCATACAAATGAAGTAGTAGGCAAAAAATGGACATAGAAAATAATAAAGTGCAAAATAATGGTAGTGAATTGAAGTTCTGTCCTTAGTTTTAAAGCTGAAAGTCATTAAATTTTCCCCTTGAAATACTTCTGAATAGTAGCTGTTCCTTACGGTATGCTATGATCTGAATGTTTTAGTCTCCCCAAAATTCTTAGGTTGAAGCTAATCTCCAATGCAATAGTGTTAAAAGGTGAAGCCTTTGTGAACTGATTAGGTCAGGAGAACTCCACCCTCAGGAATGGCATTCATGCTCTCCAGAAAGGCTTAAAGGAATCTGTTTGCCCTTTCATGTTGTCAGGACACATAGAAGGTACCATCTATGAAGAAAGGGCCCTCACCAGGCACCAAATCTGCTGGCACCTTGATCTTGGACTTGCCAGCCTCCAGAAATGTGAGCAGTAAATTTCTACTGTTTATAAATCACCCAATCTAAGGTATTTTGTTATAGCAGTATGAATGCACTAAGGCACAATGGTATCTCACATTTTGCTTATTTAATAATTTTCACAAAGATATCTCATTTATTCCTGGTTACATGCACAGAATAAGACATTACTGCCCTTATTTTACAGATATAAAAACTGAGGCTCAAGGAGATTATGTAAATTGCTCATAATCGCACTGCTACTAAACATTAGCCATAGAATTGAATGAAACCTCTGGAAATGATGGTGCATGTCTTCAAAAAGATTATAAAGTTGGCCTTTAATGTCAAACAACTAAATATCCACTTATGTTATATCTCTTAAGCCCGACTCCTCATTGCTATAAAGAGTGGAATAGCTTAGCAAATACTGAGAGGGAATGACCCTTGGAGAAAAACGTGTTTTTTTTAAGATCTGAACATTATACATTTGGAAAATCAGTTGTCTGTCTAGAGAAAGAAAAGGAAAACACGAAAATAAGAATGGTGCCTGATGGATTAATTAGAAATGCAATAACAATAGCCAGGATAGCTACTGTTATTAAGGAACAGGATTTCATTCAGGCACTTTGCTAGCAACTTTCCACAGACTGGTTCATTTATTCTCAGGCGGGAAAGAGCTCCATGGTTGTTTGGGTGCTGGTCAGGATATTCATCTGTGCTATGAAAATGAACAGAAAACGAGAGTCCTGAACAAAACAGGTGAATGTATGCTGTTGCTTTTGAGAAAGGGTTAATTGTATGCAGAAAGGTATATTGAAAGAGGATTCTAATCTTAAGGAGATGTGGGCCTGAGAATTGCAAGATGTCAACTGACCTATCTGAGAACTAGAGAAGCATGATGGCCAGCTTCAGATACAGGTTAGGAAAATATCTGCCTTACATATTGATTCAGGGACCATGTCTGAATTCAAGGGTTTGGGGCAGTTGCGGGAGATGGCCTGGAAAGAAGAACAACCCAGGCTGAGACAAGTGGGCAAGCTGGAATCCCAAATGCAGGCAAAAAGTGAAGAATTTCTAAAGGGAATGAGAAAGCTCCCAGATCTGGTGGTGGTCCCAGCCAGATCCAATACATGCCAGTGTCAAGGCAGCTGAATCTAATATCAAATGAAATAGTTTGAACGGGCCTAATCTCAAATCAGATCCAAGGCAACAAGAGCCCAACTAATATCACTTTTATTTCACTGGAGCCTAAAATTACTATTAACATAAAAATTGATTTCTTTCCATTGTTTGTTCTGCATTGCGAACCACTATCTGTTACTGTAGGTAACAGCAATAGACTATACTTTTAAAAATACCTAAAGGTGTGTATGCTTATATCAAACCAGCAATGTGGGAGACAGCTAGGGAGTGGCATCCCACCTGATAGATGACGTTAAACAGAGGAGTCCAGGTTCAGGAAAGTAGTGGCAACCCATAATGGGAGCAAGTGGATTGCATTTCTCATATTTGAAGAAAATGATGGTAAACTGAAGATAAGACCCAGAGGTTCTATCAGGAGCAGGTCCAGGGTGCCTACAAATATGGAGGAGGCCACAGGCATAGGGGAAGGTATGGGGGAAGCAGCAAGAGACATAGGAGCCAGCATTCTCCTTGGAGCTGCCACTGTCTCCAACTCCTTATCTGCCTGATGCTACAACGTTAACAAGTCTCGGATTTCCAGTGTGATTTAGGGCTCCCCTGACACCCATTTATCAAAAGATAAAACCAATGAAGGGAACAAACCATTCTGTAAGAAGGCTATGATGAGAAAGGTCTTAGTCACCTCCTATTGCTAATGAAAGACTTGGTATCACTTACCAAAGGGCAGAGGGAATAAATCAGCACTATATCTGCAAGTTTCTTTTCAAATAGTAAGCTACAGAGCAAGCATCATTTCAGAAACCACTCCTACTCAATATAAGATTTTTTTCTTTCCTAATTGTGCTTAAACATATTGTATATCATTTACTAACATTTGTGGAGTGATGACTATGTGCCAGTTACCACTCTAAACATTCTATATTTTTTTATTTAATTTTCATTATCTCTCTTTTACAGACATCAAAACCAAGTACTAAATTATCTTTTCAATTTTTTATTGAAAAAAGAAAACTTTTCACTAATACACAGTGAGGTCATAAAATTTGATTAAGGAAAAATGAAATCCATAGTCTAGATTCAATTAGATTATTAAAGCCAATTCTCAATAAAGGGCATCTATACTCCCAGACCTTGGAAGGCAAGGAACTGATCTTTATGGGTAATCTAGGGGGAAAAAATGAAGAAGTCAGGAAAAAATCAGGGACAGGTCAATGATGGCTTTATCCAAATTTCTACAAAGGTAGGAAAAGGTGAATACTCAAATTTAGGCTCCTCGTTGGTTTTGGACCTTAAAGTCAGGTCTCAATCATCTTTTGCAAGCTTTGGGATAAGACAATAGATACAAAAAGTACCCATTTAAATGATACATTTTTAAAAAATCAGATCCTCTTATAAACTATGACTTTTTAAAATGCAGTTGTTAACCTTGTCATAAACATCTTACTAAATATTTGTTGAATGAATACCAATTAAGAATAAACTTTACTTTTACTTTCTAATAAAAAGCAAACTAAATGCATCTTTATTTTTAAAATACTATCAAGCAATGTTTCCAGGCTTAAAAATTATTTTTTCATAATACACTAAAATAATACGGAACTATTATCTAAATATCTCAGACCAAATTATTAGGTAGAACCATATGAAACTGCTGAGACCTTAATTTTACCCACAAAAATGGCAATTTCATATAATTCAACCTAAAACAATAGCGAGAAATAAAGAGTAGGTAAAGAAAAATCCAACACCAGAATAACCTAAAACCTCATTAATTTCTTCATGTAATACTATAGAAATGCCTCAATTTATATATTGAGAAATTATAGCACTTGTCTGAAATTTAGTATCTAGCAGATATGCCCATAGACTTTACACATGTCTGAGACAAGCAGGAATTTCACAATGATTAGCATTTTGAAAGCTCACCTCATTATTCCCTGATTTATTACAGATAAAAAATGTTTTTTGCTCCTTTCTAAAACCGTAAAATCATCTTGAACCCTAAGCCATACCAGGATGCTAAAAGATTAGAGTTAGTCTTTAGCTGGTAATAAAGACAGTAGTGTGCTGGTAATGGATGTTCCAGTAAATGTTTGAAAACCAGTTTCCAGGGGAAAAAACTTATTTGTATATGAATACGTGTGTGTATGTGTATGTGATGAATTTTACTGATAAAAAGGATACTATGACAACCAAGTATAAAGGGGTTCCTGAAGAAACTCCAACTGGCCTGTGTACTGGGAGGAGTGTACACCGGGGTGTAGCCTTGGGAAGTTTGCGCTACTTGCAGGGAGGAGAAGCCTGGCCCCTCCTCTTCCTGGGTGGTACCTGGCATTCAATCTGTGAGGCAAGAACCCTGTACTACCAGAACTCTTGCTCTCCTGAAAGTCCTTGTTTCCCTATTTTTCCTTTTTGCCCAAAAAATTCCATTTTTCTCACTCTTCAAATTGTCTCCAAGTCGAATTTTTCATGAAAATGTGACAAGGACCTCATCTTTGGCTGAATTAAGGAAAAGTCCAATGACAACATGTAGCACACATTATATAAATAATAATAAAATATACAATACTCTATTGTAACTTGCAAATAGTTGATTATCATACAATACTTTAGTTGATCTTGGCCAAACTCCTGCATCAGCAGCTAATATGGTTGCAACTGGCAAATGAGTAAGTAGTATACTTTCAATATCCATCAAATATCCAACAAATACTTGTGACATTTGTTGATTAATATTATTATGTATGTTAACCAGTAAGACAAAAGTGAAACAATGAAGGAATATGTCAGACTTCATCCATTTGTCAATGATGTGGGGGACTCTTTTCCTAAATCAGATAATAGTTTTTGATTACTGAAAAAAATGTTCTTCAATTTATTTCTGTTATTCATTTTGGCAGCTATAGACACTTTACACTTTTAAATTTAATCTACATTATTAGCATTTTTCCCCATCACTTCTTAAGCCTAGAGACAAATGACCAAAAAAAAAAAAAAAAAAAAAACACCCCAAGCCCTGATTTGTAGCATTTGCTGGTTTCTATGGGGTAAATACGACCATAACTGTCCATTTCAAGCCACCAATATAATCACTGAATGCAGAGCTGAAAAGAGATGCACAATGGCACACTATTTTTAGCATTTCTACCACCATACAGACACAAGACACAAAAATAATCAGCCAGCCGGGTGTGGCGGCTCATGCCTGCAATCCCAGCACTTTGGGAGGCCGAGGCGGGCAGATCACTAGGTCAGGAGATCGAGACCATCCTAGCCAACATGTGAAACCCTGTCTCTACTAAAAATACAAAAAATTAGCTGGGTGTGGTGGCACGTGCCTATAATCCCAGCTACTTGGGAGGCTGAGGCAGGAGAATTGCTTGAACCAGGGAGTCGAGGTTGCAGTAAGCCAAGATCTTGCCACTGCACTCCAGCCTGGTGACAGAGCAAGACTCCATTTCAAAAAATAATAATAACAGTAAAAACCTTAAGAGCACAGACTACAGCAAAATGCAATGAACAGGCAGAAAGCAATAAATTTTCAGTATTCATTATCTCTGCTTTAATATAATTAATTATAAGTTTATATAATTTAATTTTTAATAGTAAAAATTAAACAACCAGCTTGCAAATCCCTGATAACAACTGGCTTTCCTGAGTAGATTAGATCTGGCTCCAGTACACCATCGGGAAATGAAAAAATTCACAACACTGAAGTTATCTATAAATTTCAGTTATTTATTACATTGTTGCTAGCTATAACTAAAGCTGGCAATGTCACTGAATCTATTTTGTAGCCTATGTAGAAGACAAGGGTATACAAATTTATCTAGGTTTTACATGGAGATATTGGAATCTAGCTCCAACTATAATAGATTTAAAGATTCAAGCAAAACTTTGCCATTTGATAATTTATAAGAATATACCTTGAAGGCATACAAAATTCATTGCTAAAGGATCTATCAAAGCCAAATCTTGCCTCTGGATATTTAAAAGAAGTTAGGTAGCATTAAGGCCAACAACAACATGTTTTAAAAGGTCTAATCACATTCCATGCCTCAGAGTGTAAGCTGATCAGCTGAAGAGCTGGAAGAGAACTGCCTGCCTTTCCTATTTGCTTTCTGCACAGCATAGATAACATTTCACAAGTGAAAAGGTGGATGACAAAGGCAATTTCAACTTTTCTCTGAAGTACAGAGATCTACAGATAGGATGAAAAATTGAATGACGAGCGATATCAACTCCTTAATTGTATTCCACATCCAAATACTTTCTCCTAAAGCACAAGATTCTGGCTGCCAAGATCCATCTGTTCCGAATTTCTACTCTGCCTGCAGTTTCATGGAAATGAAGTTCACCATACTGGTAGAAAGTCTCCTGCATGCCATATTCACTCCTCCTTTTTTTGAAAACACAGTGATATTTGAAAACAATGCACTCATTCACTTCTTTATACTTCCCCCAACTCCATACTAAACTAATTCAATCATCAAATATTGGGATTTCATTTTACATGACAAAGTAAAATGAAAATTTATTTCTTATTAAATAAGAAAAGAATAACTTCAATTTTAATTGCCATAATTTCAAAAATATGAATTGTGAAATAAAATATTTGTGACATCAGATATAATAAACTACTCATCCTATAACTTTCTAACCATTAAGTAACTTCTCTCCCCCAAACCACAATTAAAACAACAACAACAAAAAAAAAAAAGCCAGAGGAGACACAAAAACCAAAATATTTCCCATCTGCAGAAATATTGTAAGTAACAGTAGAACCATCAAACTGTAGTAGAAATACTGCAGATTCCATTCTCTTTTGTGAATTTTTTTTATTAAAAGCATTTTATTTTAATTATTTCCCATAACCAGTTGGGCCTAAAAAAATATAGCACAGAAAATCTGCTAGTAGCTTTCTTCCAGCCAACTGTCACCTTTACACTAAGAAGAGAAAATCCATTTCCAGAAATGGCATAGCTGAGTTGCAGCAGTTCAGTTGATACAATTCACTTACTCTACTTTTTTCCATGAAAACCAGTTTTATGTTATTCTGAACATGCAGCTGAGGGCAATGAATTAGAATCTTCCTTATCTACTCATCTCTCTCTTTCTCTTTTTTTTTTTTTTTTTTTTGAGACAGAGTCTCACTCTGTCACCCAGGCTGGAATGCAGTGGCATAATCTCAGCTCACCGTAACCTCCATCTCCCAGGCTCAAGCGATTCTCCTGCCTCAGCCTCCCAAGTGGCTGGGACTACAGGCATGTGCCACCACACCTAGCTAATTTTTTTTATTTTTTTAGTAGAGATGAGGTTTCACCATTTTCATTAGCCAGGATGGTCTCAATGTCCTGACCTCATGCTCCACCTGCCTCAGCCTCCAGGAGTGCTGGAATTTTCAGGCGTGAGCCACCGTGCCTGGCCTCATCGCTCTTAATACTAAAAAAGACTGGGGGTGGGATGGGAGGATAGACCTAACCGTATCAGCCCAGTGCTTAGTAATTCTTTCCACCATACCTTCATTTTCCATGCCTCACAGAAACCAACTTCTCCCTTCTCAGATTGCTCCCAATCATGAAACTTATTTGAAACAAAGGCAATGATACAAAAGATAGACATTCTACAGGAAACTCTGGTAAATCAATAAACTACAGATAGGATATAATGTCTTCCTTGCCATTAAATAATGGGGTTAATATGTCATCTCAAATAATTATTCTTGGATCTATCATTATCACATATCAAAAAAGCAGACTGGCTTTATTAGAGGTAAAAAATAACATTGAGCCTAACTTTGATGAAGTAATCATTTATATAAGCTGAACACCATTTCACATACTAAGCAAACAGTGATAGGAGATTTCAAGGTATTTATCATATCTTACTATTCACCTAACTCTGGCAAACCACCATGTTGAACACATATTCACAGAGGTACTCAATAATCTAAGAATTTGCTGACTCATATAATATTCCATTGTTTCATCATAGAGTTACTATAGAACCACCTCCAGAGTAAGCAAGGCACATGGCGGCAGCAGCCTACAACAACTGCGGAAATCTTTCCAGCAAGACTGCAAACCTGCCCAACTGAACTGAAAATGTCATTATGAAATGACTATGGCATATGAACTCAAGAAAAGAGGAAATATGGAGAAGGGTTAAAACAAAGATGACTGGAGGTGGTGTAAAGGTGAGTGAGACAAGTAAGAGAAAGCAGCAGTCAGCCGGCCTCTGCATTACCATTATCAGGGTTGGTAAACATCCTACTTGCACTGGAGACTGTCTTCCCAATGTCAGCCAGGGACCGAAGGTTGGATTTCTTGGTTTGATGCCGGTGCCTCCGGAGCAAAGTGTAGGTCACCTTATCCCTAAGTTCGGGTTTCAACAGGCCTGTCTCAATCTGATGGTCGACAATCATTTCTAATACAAAAACAAAGCAAAACAAAAGCAAAAATCAAAACTCAGTCACAAAACCACAAAGTTATTTTTTTACTCTAACTTTATGGATGTCACCCTCAAATTCAATATCAATATATTATTTTCCATATTTCCAATCTCCCACTTTATGTAAAAGACAAAGATAATGTGCACATGGACACTGGCATTAATGAGAGTTACAAATATTAGAGTATTCATTTTACATTTTTTCAATCCCAGTTACGGTGCATTCACATAAGTTAGATTCTTCTGTAACACAGTAAGTCAGTAATTTATATTTTCCAATTAAAAAAAGTAAGATTCGAAAAGTTCACGTACTCATAGCAAACGTACATCAGAAATGCAAATGATATACAAAAACTTAAAGAGTATAGAAAACTTAATGAGATCGCTGATTTTTAAAATCTATTATCCCAAATTATTCTGTAATGTTACATATACTTAATAATAGAATACAGTAAAGGAAAACAATACCCAGTATCAGGTCATCTGAATTAATCCAATGAAAGAAGGATTAAACTACAAAATTATGCTGCAGTCTTTTCTAGGAAAGGAGGCTTATTCTCCTTGTTCAGATCCAACTACAGACTTTCCAGTGTATTTCCATTGGACATTTTAAAGTATAAAGTGACTAGAATTTTTTATGAAATTGTAATACCTTAGTCTTACTAACAAAAAAATTTACGTTTCTATTACTCTTTTTTTAGTGCGATTTTAACCAGAAAGATGATACTGTTTCATAGAAATTGCTCATAGGTCATTCTGCTGGAAGGTAAGTTTTTATTCCAATAGAAAATAAGAAACCCTCTTTCTCACAAGTCAACATGTAAGCAACTGGCATAAATGAAGCCTAGTGCATTCTACTCTACATCTACATGACAGGCCAACATTTATCTCCAGCCAGGATGGGGCTGAGGACAAAACATTACAGAATCTGTGAAGATATGCATTGGTAGGAGTCTATCTCAATGTATGCAAGTAGAACTTTAGTCCTCTGCACAGAACGAGAGTAATGGATCCCATGCCTCCCTTTCTGGTTTATGGATACATCTAGCACACATTCATATTTTCCTGTTAGGCAAACTTTAGTATATAAATGTATAGAAATGAACAATAACTATTCTTTTCCAAAAGGCTGTCAAGAAAATCAATGAGTACTGGTAGGATAACAGCATCTCCCAAAGATTCCCACTCCTTTGTAAAGAGAAGTTACAGATGTTCAAGGGGTTTTGCTTGGGCATGACTGAACTTCTCAAAAGTCCATCTTCTAAGCGCTCACAGAATTGGCCTGACAGCCTATAGCTAGAAACTGGCAATTTACACAGTGTACAGTCAACTATTTGGAAGCCAAGCAGAGGCTGAATCCAGGATTTTTCATCACATGCCTTACATAGATGCCATAAATGTCATATAACATGGGACCACTTGGTAGGGAGGCTGGGCAAGGCAGGAAAAGTTTCTCCCATAGGAATATTTTGGTTTGAGAGTGGCTTTTAGTTCTGAGTATTTTTCCTTTTTTTTTTTATTTTTTTATTTTATTTTATTTTTTTAATATATATATTTTTTTTATTGCATTTTAGGTTTGGGGGTACACAAACCCCACTCAGTAAAACTATCAGAATTGATCCTGTAATTACAATTAAACTTCTGTTGTACAGTAAATAATTAGGTACCTACAAAACACAACCCCTCTACTTTCCCTTTAAGTGCTTTTAAAGTGGAAAGTCCATTTTACAGAAGAACCAGAAAAACAAACAGACCCACCATATCTGCTATGAGTGCTATCAAACTCCTACTTTAATTTCAGGGTTGTAGATTAAAGTGTTTCTTATCTACTCTTCCTGGCAGAGCCTCCCTCTATTCTTGCCCTCCCTTGAAATCTCATACCAATCTTTATGTATGCACAGCTGGTCCTCTGTTACCAATGCCTGGAAATCACCAGTTAGAACAGGTTAAAACATCTGTGTGGCCTTATGCCCTTCATTAAGTTTCTATTAAAACGGCCAACATTATAGGGATCTCTTTAAGCATAAACTACAAAATCATTCCAAGGAAAGTGGGGGCAGTAACATTTCACAGCTACACTGAAATTAAGCCTTCAATGTTCAAAATCCCAGACACTACCAATTGGGAGAGAATGTGCCAACTCTAGATGATAGCAGAGCTGAAAGGAACCTTCTAGAGCATCAAGTTCAATCTCTTGTTACGCAGATGAGAACACAGGGCCACAGAGTGACTTGCCTGCAGATGTAGACTGATTAGAGGCAAAACTCCCATGTAAAACCAAGTTTTCTGACCCAAATTTTAGATCTTTCTCCATGTCACACAATATTTTTCTTTATTTAAAAACTAAGCTCTACAGAAACTAAAATTGATACGTGCAGAGCTTCTGCAGACCAAAAGAATGATGGCTATGTAACAGAAGAATGGACAAAGATCACAGACATTCTTAAAAGAAATACAAAGGACCAAAAATACAGAAATACATACTCAACTTCAAGATTAACTAAGATAATTTAAATAAATGGATAAATATGACCAATTATGAGAATTTTTTTTAATTTGTCAAAGAAATAAAAATTAAAAAGTTGATCAACCCCCATGATGTGAAAGGTATTCAATGGGCAATTCCATTTCTGATGACAACGGTGCAGTATTGATTGGGAAGTACAAAAGCTCTGTAATATGTTGACACCTTTTGAATAGTCTACCGTTAGAAATATATCCTAAAGAAATCATTTCACAACAATATGATAAAGATGTTCACTTACTTTCTTATAATTGAAACTTAAAGGCAATCTAAATGCCCACGCATAGTTTATTGAATATTTTGCAGCTACTATAGTAATGTCCATATTTCTGTTTAATGACATAAAAAAGTTCTTATGTTATGTTTTAAAAAAACATACTAAAATGACGTAGTATGATTCCATTTTGTAAAATCAATTATATATGTGTAAACGGAATTTTACAGAAAAAAGTGCTGAGAGGATAGCTCTGAGAAATTAGATTCGTGAGTTTTTTTAATTTTACATGTTACAGTTTTCCAGATTATTTAAAAATGAACTTGCATTAGTTTTGTGACTATAAAAAAAAGTTAATGCCATTTTAAAAATATAAAAGGTATAAAAACTAAGAAACAATAGGACCAACATATCTGCCAACATGCACAGCTCGGGAATGCCTTTAAATATAAAAATGAGACTCCAAAAATAGAGCTACATTTTCCCAATCCATTTCCCATCATGATAAAATACCTGAAATGGCTTACAATTTTTTTAACTTAAGAGGGGAGGAAAATTCCCATAGACTCGGCTTCATACGTGAATGATACTCTTTAAATGTAGAATTACAATGAGGATACTAATAATAAAGCTATTAAATAATCTGCAAAAATGATGTTTTATCTTTTATAATACTTTAAAGATAAATTTTTCTATTAAGATTCAGAAGAGGTTCTTCATGAAAAAATCAAGTAGAGGTCCTGAGACGAATCAAAAATAGGCTGAATTTTTCATGTAAGTGTGAGAAGTAACACCTGCTTACACAGTCGCCCACCGTGGTGCAGGGCCCTCACGTGGTGTGGTGCTGTCTTTGAGCCTGCAGAGTGAGATGCCTCTCAGAGGCAGGCTAGTGAGGGGTAGCAGGTGGACTGCAAAGGAAAACGAAAAGCAGCTACTGTTTGTTTGATATAATCACGCTTGCTATTATTTCTTTTTCTCCTCATTTGTTGATCTAAAATTGGGGTGTGGGGGGAGATGCATCTTAAGAATTAGCTGTGCGTAATTCTCAACTCAGAAGTATCAGCATGATTTTGGACAAAACAACTCCACCTCACCCTCTGCTACAAAAGGATTTTTTAAATAACCAAATAATGACTATAACTCCTCAAGCTACTGTGCCGTCTTCTGTCATTTAGATGAAAAAGGGTTCTGGTGCCTTCATGTTTTACCCTGTGTTGGGTTTTGACTCTTTCAGAGGATTAAGAATTTTTTAGCTGGTGACACTCTTTCAGACATGCTCTTCTCCCCACTTCTGGAAATCTGGCCCTTTTCTTTCCCTTTATTTTACTTGTGATGTGTTATTTGCCCCTGAACCATTTTTCCGTATTATCAGTTCCAGAAAGACAGCGCTGGCTCTCTGCCTGCTTGCCCCAAGGGCTGCAGAGCAAACATATTAGTGAGTGATGATACCTCAAAGTGACCTAGTAGTGTCTAATTTTAACATGTAATGACAATTTTTAAAGTAAATTCATGGAGGTTAGAGAAAAAGTTCATAAATGATAATAAAAAATAATGAAAAACTGAAAGGAGACCATAAAATGCTTGATTAACCTCTCTCACTAAATACCAAAACCTACCCTCTTCGGCCATTGGCTAAAAATGTTCCAGTATAATGTGGTACTTTCTCTTCTACAACATGAAAAGGGTCAGTTAGTTGCTGAAGAACAGAAACTCCTTAAAATGGCTCTTCCTGGTGATGAAAGTCCCAAAGACAGTTTTACAGAAACATCCAAGTGTGTAATTCAACTTTTAACTTTCATCACCCTTGCAGATCAGCTCCAAGTACAGCAGAGATGCTGTTCCACTGTTTCCGGCTCTATCTACCACACTGTTTAGAATCTTGTCTCCTGTTCACGAAGTCACTGAGTGTCTCTCTATGTGACTCAATCCATCTACAGTCTGCTACGTGACATGCAGAAAGATCTGAATAAACTATTTACCCTGGGATAGACATGTAAGTAGACAGCAAATACATCTGATGATCTTATTTAATGGTCACAACAACCCTGAAAGGTCCACCTTCATCTTCCTTGTATAGATGAGGGAATGAAGACTCCAAAAGAGTTAAGTAACTGGCCTTGCCCATGGTCATACACGCTAGTAGGGCTAGACTTTAATTAAAAGCCTCCAACATTAAATCCAGCATTCCTTCTTCTACATCGCTCTGTATCTCATGGGAATTAATAAATGACATCTTTTCATATAGTATGTATATTTTAACAGAGGACACACTGAACGCTGAACACAGTGGCATGAATCGTTAAGTGGGGAAACTTGAGGCAGTAATGATCATCTATGATAAAAACTGTTTTTTTTTTTTTTAATATGGGCATCTTCCTGGTGACCCTTATTCTCCTCCTAGACTACCTATACACGGCCAAGACATGAGTTTCTTCTCCAGTTTGCCCTATATTTATGCACATTTGACTTATTTTCAACTTGTGTAATTTTTGACATCTTTGCTCCAGGTTAGTTCTTAAAGTCTGAGAATTACAATTTTCACTCAAAAACTGGATTGATTTTTGCCAATCGTTATACTTTTCCGGATAACAATCTCTCTTGCAGCTTTCAATAAATGAAAAAAGACAACGGAAGAGATGGCCCAGGAAATCACTCTGTCTCTGTAGATGCGTTCCACTCTCCCTGGGTACCGTAATCCAAGATCTCTCCTCATATATCAGAGTTCCATTTTCAGCCTCACCTGCCTTGTTCAATATGAAAAACACTATGTGAAACTGTGTTTCCTCCATTACCTTCTAACTATGTATGCAGATTTGTACCTATGTAGGCTTATACCTTGTCTCATTTACCTAGTGGTAGATTTGCAAACCCGAATTTTACCAAAGCCTAAAACAGTGTTTGGCACATTACAGAAGCTCATGTATCACTGCAGAATAAATGTATTAAATAATTATTTCTGTCCATCCAGCATCTTCACATAAGTCCTCTCCCTTCCACATTTGTACCTTACATACTTTAGACGCATGAAAAGCATGAGTCTTCTTTGCAAATCTAACTAACAAGCTCTCTGAAAAAAAACTAAGTATATATACATCAGCCAGACATATGCCTCATTTGACAGCTAATCTTTTCCTCCAACACAAATGCTGCAGCATTCATATTATCTATAATATAAAGACACAGATGTCATAGACAAGCCTTTTGTCTACAGATATGCAAAGAAACTTTGCAGTAAGTCTGAAATCATATAAGAATGTTACACTGATCACCTTCTTCAGGTCTTTGACCCACATCTTCTTTCCCACAATCTCAGGGCAGGCACACTGCAGACCCGTTGGAAAAATCCAGTCACATCCCTACAGATCCAGTGCTCACCTGGTTATGGAATTTTCCTAGGAATAAGAAGTGGAGTCCCTGTACTTCTTTAAAAATTTTTTTAAAAATTAAAAAAATGCGATCTCTGGCACACCTAGATCTGAAGGGTAATATGGCAGTTTTAGGGCCAAGCCACTGATAAAAAATGAAAACAATGGCTCCAGTTTGGAATGCAGTGACGTGTACTCAAGGTGTTCAGCATGATGAGTTAACATTCGACGCACAAAATACTAACAACAAAGGACGCCAAAGCTGCCCTGCACCATGAGTTTCAATGACTTTGATGGTGGTGATACAAATGACACTTGCCACCAGTGTGACCTTACACAGTCACCTGTAACGTCCTGCTGGATCCCTGTCCCACCCAGCCTTTAGCCACATGCAGCTAAAAGGGCTTGACTTCTGCCTACAATCAATCCTAATGCAGGAGCTAGACTATTTCCCCTCTTACAGATGATTTAAGTCCTGTTTTATAGATGATGAAATTGAGGTCCAGAGAAGTTAAGTGCAAGTCTAAGATCAAAGAGTTCTAGAAATCTAGTGTCTGGACTTCCAGTCCAATATAACAAAGGATGGGTGAATAAACAGACTCTATTTATAATATTAATCTTATGCTAATAAGTGAAGGAAGTGAATGTAAAACTGTGCATATAAAATGAAAAAGAATTAAAAATGAAAAGCATGGCAGGGCATGGTGGCTCACACCTGTAATCCAAGTACTTTGGGAGGCTGAGGTGGGTGGATGATTTGAGGTCAGGAGTTAAGAGACCACCCTGGCCAACATGGTTAAACCCTGCTGCCTCAATTAAAAATACAAAAATTAGCCAGGCATGGTGGCAGGCACCTGTAATCCCAGCTACTTGGGAGGCTGAAGCAAGAGAATCTCTTGAACCCAGGAGGCAGAGGCTGCAGTGAACTGAGATCACACCACTGCACTCCAGTCTGGGCAACAGAGTGACACTCTCTCTCAAAAAAAAAAAAAAGAACAGCATAAGGGAAAGTATTCAGAAGCAAAGCTAGAAGGAAATATTCCAAAATGCCAACAATGACCAGAGGAAGATGTTATGGAAGATAGTTTACTATTTTCTTAATATTTGTGTATTTTTCAAATTTTCTTACAATAAATCATACTAATATTATAATACAAAAAGAGAGAATAAATGTTATAAAATATTTAACTCTGCTTATACTACAAGTCACCTGCCTTGGTGAACTGTAGATAGGTAAAGCCAACAAAAATAATGAAAGGTTCAAACAGCATACTTACCCACCAACTGTGGGAGAGAAGAAGCCTCGCGGTCAAGCATGATGGATCCTTTCTCCATACATGTCCTCAGCTCAAATAAACTATGAAGGGACAATGTGGCCACATGGGGCTTGCTCCATCTTTCCCCACCCTGTTCCACTTTTTCTTCAAACTTGATCCATCTAGGAAAATGAGATTAGTAAAGAGCAATTAAAAGTGTTCTAACGTCCTCTAGAAATAGCAGTCTCAACCCCACCATCACCACCTCTTCCAGCACTTCCAAAATGTCTCTTTTTGTGGAGTATTAATAGCTTATTATATCATTAATTACATAATCTTCATAAATACACTCAAAGAGAAGCACTAGACTGCTCCCCTGAAGTTACAGAGAATAAAAGTAAATCAAGAGAAGCCAAATCCTCCTTGGTTTCATATCTGCCTATATGTAACCATGAGATCCTTAAGAACAATTATTTAACTAAATTTTTAATAAGGTAGAAAAATATGCATTTCAAAATTCTCCACATGGGTACAGCCCACAGTGTATAAAAATAACCACCACTGTGAGGATTCTGTTGTGACTTCATGAGGCAAGTTTAAATAAGGTGAAATATAAGTGATGAACCAATATTTATCCAGACATAAAAAGCATGATGTGTGAAGTGACAAGATGAACGTAAAATTTCATTTTATTGATGCTTAAGGAAGACCAGCACGTTTTGTCGTGTCTTCCTTTAATATACATATCTCAGCAGATGCATGTTCCCCTTTTATTATGATTTTTAAAACTTTACCCTTCATGTCTGGTTCTATATGTGTCTAAATATACATATCTCAGCAGATGCATGTTCCCCTTTTATTATGAATTTTAAAACTTTACCCTTCATGTCTGGTTCTATATGTGTCTAAACACACACAAGCTCTGAACAACAGATTATTCTGATAATAGGAGATCTCCTATTAACCTTAGGGATGTAACAACCCTCTTTTCTAGTTTCTGATTTCTAAGACTCCTAGACATTTTGATAACTTAGCAATATATAGCAATAAAAAACCTTAATGGAAATGAGAGCAAAATACATTTGACAGACTTTATATCCCACATATTACACAGACACTTCCTACACTGCTAAAGGAAAATGGGAAAGGATCATCGTTTTGTTATTCATCATGACACAAACAAAAAGGCTTCTTTCTTTCACTTTAAACCTTCTGAGAGATATTGAAAGAGATAAAGAAGGAATTAAAATTGTTTTCTACATTCTTCACCCAAAGGTTTAATGATTGAAAAATGTTTCCCTAGAGAAAGCTAAACGCTCACCTAACTCACTAAAGATGAGAACAAAGGGCAGAGATCAGAGGAAGTTCTACATAGGGTATTATTTATAGACCTCCAGAAGAGGGAAAGAAAAACACATTAGTAGAACCAGGAGTGAAAATAGATCAAGAGATCAGCCCACAATGTCAATGAAAATTTAGAATTTTAATCAAACCCAACACCCATATGTTTCAGAAGTATTTTAGCCATATCTGAAGACTCTCCCCCCATGCTCCTCTCAGGAAGCCTCTCACAGCTAGGCAACTCCAATGCCAATGGTAACCTTATCTCAACCTTACCCACAATTCTAACACCGTCCTCTTTTTCCCTGTAACCTCATCAAAAATGCAGGAAGTGGAGATTTTACATGTTTACCTCATGAATTAAAAAGTCCACAATACCACCAAGGAAGTTCTAAAACTTCAGAACTGGACTTGGTTTATTTCTACAAAAGTAGTTGTGACACATTCTGAAACAGAATGAAAGACATCTTGTGTGTGTGCGTGTGTGTGTGTGTGTGTGTGTGATTAAACTATTATTTCTTCACTTTGGTTCAAGTTAGAGCCAGAGAAATAGAATGAACTGGGAGAAAAATGACACAATTTTATATTACAATCAAAGAATTCTATGGGTTTAACGAAAACTACAAAAGGTAATAGGATAACTGGAGTTATTTCGAGAATAATCCATTTCTGATGGAGAATGTCACACTGGTTAACTTCAGGTACATCATCTTTTCATGCTTGCTCACAGAATTTCTAAGCATGTTTGTTGGTAATTGGCATATAAATAATATTTACATATGATGCTATAATTTATTGATCAAGATAAGACTCTAGAAAAAGGAAGATACCATCACATACGAAATCAAGTCAGAGTTACCTAGAATTATGTCACCTATAATTCTTGATTACTCTTGAATTCCTAAGAGTATGCTTATTTTCTCAGGGATAGAATGTTTGGTCATAGAATTTAAGCCCAAGATGAATAACATGGAGCAGCTAGAAGTCCTGTAAAGGGGAATGTTTTACAAGGACTTTACTTCCCTCTTATCTCTCCTAAATGAGCCCCACTTCTATCAGTTGCCAAGAGCCTGTACTGCCAAATCTATTCCTTAAAAACAAACTAAGCTTCACTTATATACAGTAGCTCTTTTCTGCCATCATACTGTCTATGGTCTGAATGTCTATGTCCCCACAAAATTCATATATTGAAATCCTGTCCCCCAAGGTAATGGTGTAAAGAAATGAGCCCTTTGAGAGGTGATTAGATGGACTAATGTCTTTATAAAAGAGACCCCAGACAGCTCTCTAGCCCCTTCTACCATGTGAAGACACAATGATATGGTGCCATCTGTGAGAAAGCAGGCTCTCATCAGACACTGAATCTGACAGTGTCTTGATCTTGGACTTCCCAGCCCCCAGAACTGTAAGAGCTAAATTTCTGTTGTCTGTAATCTATCCGGTCTACGGTATTTTGTTATAGCAGCCTAAATAGGCTAAGATAATTCTCAACTATCCAAACAATATCAGTTTAATAAAATTTAATTTAAAAAAAAAACAAGTAAAACCACTGCAGTTCTTTGTAATCCATCTTTTATTTATTCCTCTCCATAGTTTATATTGTAGGCAAACTGGTTAGACTTAAATACGACTTTGAAAACATTGAAAAAATGCATTTGGAAAACATAAATCCAAATGAGGGTAGATTTATGAAATAGTATCACTCACCCTTCTGGATTACACCAGCTCTTTAGGTCAAGATTTAACCATAAAGGAATGGAAATATAAATTCTCAAAACTAGCCAGTTCTTTAAAATTTATATTTATAACAGATAAATATTATCTCATAGCTCAGTTTAGCATCTATTTTACCTTAAGTTCAGTATATATTGAATATTGTGATGATGTCATATTACAGCACAGCTTGCAGCACATGGGGAACTCTGGAAAAATGCCTATTAAATTCCTTTAAAATGTATTTCTCTAATTGTTGAAGGAACTGATTATACTTCCAACAAATGCATTTGGACCTACAATACTAGCTTTCCTAATTAAATAGATCATTTGTAGATAGTTTCATTCCAGAAACTGCACATGCTCTGTCTAGCCTCCTTGCATATCAAGGACAAATTTGGATTTTGGAAAAAAAAAAACAACAACAACAAAAAAAAACGTGAAAACTACTCAAATCAAATCAGAGCCCATTAAAGAAAAGGCTAAGGCAAAAGTACCAAAGTTCACCCTATCCAAGTGCCAACGAATCTGCAAAGGTGCTTTAGAAACATATAATTACAATTTTTTTTTAAAAAAACAGACATTTTTACTGTAGGGTATACTAAAAGCCACCATCTCTCCTTTATAATAACTATGAATAATTACATATTTGTAATAAGTTTTCTACTTTCTTTTTGTTTCAGTACTTGACTTATTACAGAAAAATGTGTTTCAAAAGTCGGCTTTTAAATGCTTGCAATTACAAAACTGTTTTAACCATACAGGAGGGGTTTATTAGGTGAAGTTGATTTATTCCAAGGTCTTAGAAGAATAAGGATAAAATACTTTGCAGTTTAAGACATGTTCAGTGACTGCCAAACAAACAGCATTTCACTCATTTGTTGAAGAAAAAAAGACCCACTGGGAATCACTGAATTTTCCAACTTTCCAATCATATGATTAAATATAATTAAGAAAAAAACAAGACCTCGAACTTAAAAACATACCAGTTGTACAGTGGAAACCAGACATGGCCTTTACACTAGATAAAATTCAACTGAGCACAACTATTGAAATGATAATAAATTTCTTGCTAACTAACAAGTGCCTTATCACCCATAAAAGAAGCTGACGCTAGTGTGTACCTAGAAGAAATGACGTATTTAAGGAGAATTCTTAAAATTCTAGATCAACTATTAAAGTTATTGTATATAACTACATAGACAACTATATATGACTACACAGATGATTAAATGCCTTGAGCTTTTTCTTACAGAAAAATAAACTTGGTCTGAAATAGAATTTCCCCAAAGTAATTCAGTAGAGAAAAGACAGAAAAATCAGTGTACACTGGGAGACAGCAGTCTTTGCCCAAACCCACAGTATAAGTGTACATGTTGGTATTGAACGGCCATACCCTTAAATCAGGTTCTTCGGAGGTGGTTCAGGTCAATGTGCCCAGCAGAAACACACATGGGTGTACATTTGTGGTGTCCATTCAGAAGTAAAATATCAATACCCTTTTCCTTTGTTGGCTTGTGTTTGTTGAAACTTGTGATGGCTTTCCTTTATACTCAGGAGGTTTGGCAGCACAGCTTGAATTATGCTGAGGAAGTTATCTTTTTTTTTTTTTTTTTTTTGAGACGGAGTCTCGCTCTATTCCAGGCTGGAGTGCAATGGTGTAATCTTGGCTCACTGCAACCTCCACCTCCTGAGTTCAAGCTATTCTCCAGCCTCAGCCTCCTGAAGCACCACCCACCACACTCGGCTAATTCTTGTATTTTTAGTAGAGACAGGGTTTCACCATGTTAGTCAGGCTGGTCTCCAACTCTTGACCTCGTGATCCACCCGCCTCGGCCTCTCAAAGTGCTGAGATTACAAGTGTGAGCCCAGTATGGGGGTATTATATCTAAAAACATTTATATAACAGTGGTTAAATCCAGCACTGTCCATTTGAAAATTCACTGAAGACAAACGGACAGCTAATAATCATTTTTGTAGCGATATCCCTACTCAAATGAAAAAAGAATTTGGGCAGGGAAAAAAAGGTCCCTTTCTCCTGACTTTGGGCCGTCATCAAAGTCGGATCATGAGTTATTCTTTTATCAGTTTGTTTCATTAACCCATTAGCTGACACCTAGCCACCTAGACATTCTTAATGGGAGCACAGGCTTCTTCACTAATTCCAGGTGATTTTTCAGGTCTGATAAGTCTACCCTTTGCACAGTATTTAACTTGTACTCTTTTTTGGAAGAACCACTGAAAATTCAAAGTTCTAACTTTTATGAAAAAGAACAGGTAAAAATGTAAAAAGGATGGTGATAGAGTTGTTACTTTAAACTTCTTGTAAATACTTAATCTTGTTCATAGTATAACTACTATAATTTCCATGAATTAAAAGGGGACAACTCCCCCTATTATTGAAACAGTCTTCATTTTTTCAGGCACAGGGCCAGCCTGAAACGTCTGAAGCCACAGTAATGCTGATGCTCAATGTAGGATATTCTTGGTCAAATCAAATCATTAGCCAACTGAAAAGCAGAGAGTCAAAAAAGAGAAAGAAGGCCGATACTGAGTTTTCTGGGGTGTAGACTTATTATAGAAACTACATAAAGCTGGAGAAGTTCGAATAGTTAGCTCTCTATGGAATAAAATAGGCTATCAATTGCAGTTTTCACAGAAAATCAAAATATTATCAATTTGTAAGTTGGCCAGAAAAAGATTTGTGTCACATCTTCATATATAAAATGGATTCCTTCTAAACATTAAACTTTCATTAGTCTGGTAGGTTTGAGAGATTTTAATGAGGGGAAAAAAAAAACTACCATGTCTGGAAATTGGACATCACATGTGGAAGTCAGAAGTTACTGCAAAAACATTCTGAAATCAGGGTATGTCCCAGGTAGTAAAGGTTACTGAAAAGCTGAATATTTCCAGAGGCATATTCACCTACAAGCCTCTCCAGAGAATTTAAGTGGAGTAGCAAACTAAGAATCAAGGTTCCACATGGACACAGGGAGGAGAACATCACACACTGGTGTCTGTTGCAGGGTAGGGGGCTAGGGGAGGGATAGCAGGGGGTGGAGAGATGGGGGAGGGATAACATTAGATAAATACCTAATGTAGGTGACAGGGGGATGGAGGCAGCAAACCACCATAACATGTGTGTACCTATGTAACAATCCTACAAGATTTGCACATATACCCCAGAACTTAAAGTATAATTTTAAAAAAAGGAATCAAGGTTATATTTCTCTATTCATTGATTCTATTAGCCAGTCTTTATTGAGAATGAACTGTGTGCCCAGTAGTTTTAGGCACTAGGTATAGAGTGCCAAAACAACTGAAAATTTCTGCCCTCACAGAGCTTTAATTCTATTGGGAAGAGATCATAACAAGATATATGATATGCTAAATGATGACAGGACAAAAATAATGAAAGACGAGGGATAGGAAGTACTGGGGGAAGCTTTCAATGACAGATAGGACAACCACTAAGTAGGTAATATTTGAATAAATACCTGAAGGAGATGAGGCAATGAGCCATGCAGGTAGCTGTGGGGATTCAGGGAAAAGAGAACATTTCAGACAGAGGGAACAACAAGTGAAAAGTTCCTGACAGATTAGTGTGACTGGCCAGTGAGGCTCACACGGAGTGAAGCAGAGGAAATGAAAATGAAGACAAAAATCAAGAGATCATGGCAGACAGTTCACAAAGAAGTAAGAGCAGGTGCAAAGAGATCAACTAATTAGGAGGCATCTGCAGTAATCTCAGTGAGAAATGGTGGGATGAACTAGAGTCGTAGCAGTACTGAATGTCAGATATAGTGAGATCTCTGAATATGTGAATAACTTTAGGGGAAAATAGAATTTGCCAATTGGTCAGATATTGAGCATAGAGAAAGACAGAATCTAGGAAGACTCCAATGTTTCTGGCTCAGAAACTAAAATAATGGAATTGTTTATTGAGATGAGGAAACCAGTAGGAAGAGCAGATCCGAAGTTCAGTTTTAAACATCTCAATTTTGAGACTCCTATTAGCTCTCCGATTATTTGATTCCAACTAAATAAGGAATTATATCTATGCTTTTATAAATGCAGATGTCATCAGTATATTAATGAAATAGTTTGAAACCTTAAACATAGGTCCTCTTCCAAGCTTTATCAATGGCTTGCTGAGTACCTTGGGTCTGTCATTCCAAGGCTGTTTATTGGTCAGAAAGAGAAGAATTATACAGAACCCTAATTTGGTCAATTAATATTTCTAAGAAAGTATTATATTCAGAACAGTTGTGTCAAAAGCAATTAGTTCTCAACCAATCACACATTAAACAAATGTTTATTGAGAACCTATTATGAATCAGACACTTCCAGGCACTAGAAACATAACAGTGAACAGACAGACATGGTAGTCTCTGTCTTCAGATAAATTAATGTAATGAGGGAGACCATATGAAAAGCATATATAATGAATTAATAGACAGCAATTGTTGTAAACCCCTATAAAGAGAAGCTATACAGCGTGAACTTGACACATGGTACACTCCTAACACTCTTCCTCTCCAGCAGTAGAATGTCTTGAAGACAGACTATGTCAGCAAAATGGCACATGTGCTCCCAAGGAAATAACGTCTCTAAGGATGGTAAAGTATTCAAAACCACCTTAGTCTTTAAAAATCTTAAGTAAAAATACTATGCTCATATCATTCAATGTTGAATTACTTA
Organism: Alouatta palliata; assembly: GCA_004027835.1. Classification (NCBI taxonomy): domain Eukaryota; kingdom Metazoa; phylum Chordata; class Mammalia; order Primates; family Atelidae; genus Alouatta; species Alouatta palliata. The sequence goes on along the minus strand of PVKV010001983.1, from coordinate 108,856 downwards.
TACAATGAACTATAATCTCTCTACTTTTCTGGGACCAGGGATTATGTAAAATAAGGTATGGTCTGTATTTGACTGAAATAAAAAACAGAAAACTACACCTGAATTCTACTCTGTGATTACAACTCAAAAAGAACTTCAAGATGAAAATAAGAAAGTCAAAGTAGCTCTTAGAGTCACAGCTGAGTATACCAGTATACACAGAGGAAAGAAATTTTAGAGCTATGAAATATGTATAATGTTAGGGAAGGTGCAACCCAATATGACCTTCATCTGATAGAACAGAAATTCAAGCTCAGAAAGACTACAAGACTTGCTCAAAGCTCAACAGCTAGTGAGCAGCAAAGCCAAGACTAGACCAAAATCTCCCAACACTTAATTCAGGCTGCACCAGGACAATTCTCACACTGTATATTTCTATCAGAAAGAAGGAAAAGAAAAAATGAAACAGATTCACTGGTAAAAGTTTTGCTTTGGAAGCCTTCTTTTGGAGGATGTTTTAGGAACTAAAATTGTACTTTACAGAGGATTTTTTCTATACAGGTTATTGGTTCTCAGAAAGGAGAACAAGAAATAATTGCTGTATCCTTGGAAGAAGCCCCAACAGAGCAAAGAATGAAGAGCTTCAAGAGAAAGTATTAGAAGTGAGGAGTAGAAATGTGCCATGAAAGCGTTTTTAATTAGAAGAAGAAAATATTAAGTAGCTATCAAACAAAAGAGTTAAACAATCACAACCACTGTAGCTATGTATTAGAAAGAGAATTACCCGGTAAATGGAAAATAAAGTATTTAAAAGTTAGGTCTCTTTCCTTAATACTACTGTTGGAGCCAAGAGTAAAACAGAATTACTTTTTTTCTGACTATTGCTTAAGTTATGAAAGATAAGAAATTCTCTATCAGTTCTAAAAGTTTTTAAAGCAGGTGTTTCTGCAAGGCTAAGCTACCTATAAACTCTTGGTAAGGAATAAAAACTTCTCTGCCATTATCAAATAAACAAATTTATGAAGCTTCTCCAGCATTAAAAATCCCAAAGGGCTAAAGACATTCAACATTACTTAAAACTGTGGCAATAAAAATAAATCCATAAGCCTATAAAGCATAAGCCTAAGTAACTAAACTACAAAAAATCCAATTAAATTCATAAAGACTTGATTACAAGTGGTATGAGGTATGAAATTTTAAAACATGCCTCAGAAAATAAAAATTCTTCCTTTAACTCTTAAAAGAATCTTCATCCATAAAGGGAAAGGCTGTTGGCTTATTGCTTCTTCATAGCTCATCTGCTCTAATTGATTAAAGTGATTTTTAAAAATATTTTCTTTCTGACTAGAATTTCTTTCTAACTCTATCAAGAAAAAATAAATCCTTTTTCCATGTATAACCACAGAAGAAGACATTCATCTATCTTTGCTTTGCTTTTCTTACACTCAAAGCTGGGATAATGATTTGGTTTTCCTCATTCTCATATTGTAAGATACTATATTAAACTTAATTCAAACTTTTTAATAAGATACAGGGATCTACATAAGAGCCTCAGGAATCTACATAAAAGCTCATTTGCTCAATGCGATATTCATGGTACCTAAAACAGTACCTGACATAAACTATTCAGTCAAATAACATTGGCTGTGTTGAATCATTTTGAATTAAATTATAGACTATAAAATGTTTATCTTAACATTATCTTGTTTGTGAAACTGAAATACATTGGAATCAGCACATAATGATGACAATGAGAGACCAATAACTGCATTATAATCAAAGTCTTTGTATTACATAATTGCCTTACGTCGCAGATGATGATTAGCCTGGAGTATATCTCTGAATTTGTATGTAAAAGAAAAGCTCTGTTATGAAATTAATGAAATCCTAGGTATTTGTGTAATGCTTAACAATTTACAAAGCATTTTCATATAAATACATATACATGTGTATGTATATAAATATATGTAACATTATATAAATTGTATACTATATTTACAAATGTTTTATATACCATACATACATATATATATATGTAATAGGCATTATTATCCACTTTTTATTGATAATGAAACCAAAGTTCTAAGAAACTGAGTGTCTTGTAGCTAAGAGACAACAGAGTCAAAGTAAACTCGGGCCTCTAAACTCCAAACTCAGATGAACCTTCTACTTTCAGCTGGATATTTAAAAGATTACAGGTTTATACTTGAAATACAGTAGTTCCCCTTATTCACAGGGGATACATTCCAAGACCCCCAGTGAATGCCTGAAGGCATGGATAGTACTAAACCCTATGTATATTTTTTTTCCTATATGTAATCCCTAATAAAGTTTAATATATAAATTAGGCACAGTAAGAGACTAACAACCATAATTAATAATAAAATAGAATAAATATGATAATATACTACAATAACAGTTATATAAGTGTAATGACTCTCTCCAAATATCTTACTGTACTGTACATTGAGTAACTGAAACCATAAAAAGCTAAACTGTGGATAACCTGGGGGGACTACCATAAGAGCAACTTTGTGTTAATCCTCATTGTTCTGGTACTCTCTTATTTTATTTTATTTTATTTTATTTTATTTTATTTTATTTTATTTTATTTTATTTTTTTGAGGCAGGGTTTCGATCTGTCACCCAGGCTGAAGTGCAGTAATGTGATCAGAGATCACTGCAGCCTCGACCTCACAGGCTCAAAGGACCCTTCCACCTCAGCCTCCTGAGTAGCTGGAACCACAGTCATGTGCCACGACACCCAGCTGACTTTTTTTTTTTTTTTTTTTTGGTAGAGATAGTGTCCCATTATGCTGCCCAGGCTGGTCTTGAACCCCTAGGCTCAGGCAATCTACCTGCCTCAGCCTCCTAAAATTCTGCAATTACAGGCACAAGCCACTGCACCTAGTCAAAACCTCCCTGTTGACAGGGAATGAGTAATTAGTCACACAAAATCTCACAAGAGATCTTGCCATGTGGACACTGTGGAAACATATCTCTTGGCTATCATTGTTGGGTACATGAGTTTATTAACTCTCTAAAATATTTTACTATTAAAAAGTATATAAATTGAACTTTATTTCTAATTCCTTCTAAAAGCCAAAATTATAGCAACATGGATCAATGAAATAATGGCCCAATAGTGAAATAAGAGGTTCCCTGCATTCATGTAAAAAAAAAAAAAAAAAAAGAAAGAAGAAATAGAATTATTTATTCCTTATCATCTCAGCCAACATCATGCCTATTGGCCATTCAAAGTGCTAAGGCTAAAGAACAGCACTCCAGGATCAACGCATCTTGTCCTGCCCTTGTTTCCCTGGGTCAGTACTGCATACAGTCAGCCATGCCTCACCTGGCTGTTTCCTTCCACTCCATCTCCTGCCCATCCACGGCCAGCAGCTCATCCAGTTCCGTGAAGAGCTGAGGGGGAGCTGGGCTGTCATCCTCCTCTCCCAAGATGAATCGGATGCGTTCTGCAGCAGGAGAGACTGCAGAAGTGAAAATACTGTGGTTAAACATAGGCTGGACAACCCTGAGGAAAGTGGAGCTCCGGGCTCTTCCTCTCTCCCCAAGGTTACTGGGCTTCCCTTCCACATTTTCAGTGGACATCTTTCTTGCTGAGCCTCCCAAATCCCCAATCTAAAGCCAAAAAGAAATCAAAGCCCTTCTCTGTTCCTTTGGTTCTGAACTGTATATCTTAGTTCTCCGCCACTCTCCAGGACAGCACTCTAAGTCTGTGTGATGTGTCACAAAGAACCTTTAGCCCTCAGATGAGCTGAGGTCCAACCACTCACTCCCCCTCCTTCCCCACTTATGACCCATCCAAAATTATTAGACAAAAGCCAGCTTGAGCCAATCACTTTTCATACAGCAGTGGGAGGGGCAACAAAGCACCCCAATCCTAAGTTTCCCCAAGTCCCCACCTCCCACCCACCCTCCTTCTGTCCAATGCCTAAAGCTCATGTCCTCACAGGCCATCCAATGCCTAAAGCTCATCTCCTGCCAAAAACTAGCTAACTGCAAAGTTGATGAAGGAATATTTAACACGATGAGCCCCCTTCTTTACAGAATGGTAGTACCCAAAAATGTTTAGTCACACTTCAATGCACTTGAAAAACAAGCCCAAGTAAAATATTGTACACTTGAGGGGGAGGGAAAAAAAACATTTTCCAACATACTCAAGCACATAATTGAATGCCCTACTAGCTCCTTTTGACCCTATCTCCTGAAAATCATGTAATGAAAAATTAACTAGAATTTCTCCCAAGTCATGGGTTACTCACTTCCAAAAATAAAAAGAAGAAGAAGAAAAGAGAGAGAGAGAGAAAAGCAGCTGGAAATTGATGGCCATGTTACAGAATTAAGGCCCACAAATACTCCTCAAAATCTCTAGGTAAAACCAACAATAGTATATACATGTGAATGCAGTTCAAGTATACACAAGCATGTTTATTATGGATAGACAGATACACATATAAACACACATACACAAACACACACACACACACACACACATATATAAATTTGTAGAAATATACGTACACAACCCAATAAAACCAGAAAATCCCTACCACCTGAAAACTTTATAACACAGGATAGAATAAAATTCCATAGATCAAATTTATTTAGTACAAACAAACCAATGAAAAATATTCAACCTAATTAAAAAACAAAACTAATCATTAAAATAAAATGTGTTTTACCTATCAAAATGTCAAAAAAAAAAATGGCTGGGTGCCATGACTCATGCCTATAATCCCAGTACTTTAGGAGGCTGAGGCAGGCGGATCACCTGAGGTCAGGAGTTCAAGACCAGCCTTGCCAATATGATAAACTCCCATTTCTACTAAAAAAAAAAAAACAAAAAAAAACCACACACACACTCAAAAAGAAAATTAGCCGGCATGGTGGAAAGCACCTGTAATCCCAGCTACTCAGGAGGCTGAGGCAGGAAAATCGCTTGAACCTAGGAGACAGAGGTTGCAGTGAGCCGAGATCATGCCACTGCACTCCGGCCTGGGTAACAGAGCAAGACTTCATCTCAAAATAAATAAATAAAATAAAATGTCAAAAAATAAAAAAAAATAATGATAATCCCAATATGGGCAAGGGTTTGGGAATCATGCACCCAGCACTCCTTGATTTATGTTACTGGCAGGAGCCTTAATGGAAACATCTCTCTAAAGGGAGATATTTGAAGGACATGAAAATTTCTGGAAGGACATGAAAATTTTTAAACAGTGTATATATCCTGTGAACCAACAATTCTTCCACTGAAAATACATTCATTATAAATAAATAAGAGTTATCTCAAAGGTTTAGTGACAGAGGTGATCGTTCTAGCATTGTTTACAACAGAGAAAACAGAAAAATCCCAAACATCCATAAAGTAAGATTGGTTAATAATGTATGGTACAACTATACAATACCATGCAATCATAAAATGTGAAGTCAAAATAGCTGGCCTTTTTTGACATGTATACTATATAAAATTAAATAAAAAAAAATAAAAATTGGCCGGGCGCAGTGGCTCACGCCTGTGGTCCCAGCACTTTGGGAGGCCAAGGCGGGCAGATCACAAGGTCAGGAGTTCAAGACCGGCTTGGCTAATATGGTGAAACTTTGTCTCTACTAAAAATACAAAAAAAGCCGGACATGGAGGTGAATGCCTATAATCCCAGCTACTCAGAAGGCTGAGGCAGGAGAATTGTTTGAACCTGGTAGACAGAGGTTGCAGTGAGCCGAGATTGTGCCACCGCACTCCAGCATGGACGACAGAGCAAGACTCCATCTCAAAAAAAAAAAAAAAAAGCATGAAATGATTCCATTTTAGTAAAGAAACAATAAATATGTATTGTTTCTTTAAAGTAAAGTAAAGTAAAGTAAAGCTAGGAACTGAGACAGCCCTCACTGTGCTCAGTCTGATATATGTGCATTTAAGTTACCACAATTTAGTTAAACAACACTAGTCCCTAACAATACAGTTCAAACTTCAGTTAACATGGTATACGAATAGTAATTTCATAAAGTACAAACCTTACTGCTAGCTCTTCAGTCCATAAATGCTACATAACTAACGTATGTACATAATGATCATTGACCAATCATAGGGTTTTTCTTTAAAACATGTCGGTGATGGATCACAGCATGTTTGTTATTCAGTTCGCACACAGACAGCAAAGTGTGTAGATGTGTTGCCTTCTTGTCTCCCAAACATAAATGCATTTGACAAAGAGGGAATTGGCCAACAAGAATGAAAGCGCAGCAGAGAAACAAAAATTAATACCATTGCAAGTAAAATTTGTATCAAACATAAATGGAGAAGACGTAGCTAACCATGGATAGATGGTTATAGATGCTGCCATTCACCATTGAGAGACTCTGTATACGCAGTCAGAGGAACTTAGTGAAGGTGAATTTATCAACATAAATAAGAAAAGTGGTTGTGATGAAAGGATGATGATGTCCTAGAGAAATGATGCAGCTAAAAACTTCACATTCAAGGAATTTTAGGAGACATTTCTTGACATGTAAAACACAGAGATAAAATGTAAGCTGATCCACATTTAGAGAGCATGACAGTTTGTCTAGGCATTGAAAAAAAATGCACGCTCCATATCATAAGTTGTATAGTAGGAAGAAGGCAAGCACTATTCAAACTACTCCTGATGAGACTGTACAATGAAATGACTTTAATATCAATGTTTCAGTGTTTAAAATTACTGTGTACTGAGTACTGGTTTTACGTTTTTTCATTTCCCTATACCTTTATAGCTAAGAAGAAGACAGATTTTAGTGATTTAACAATGTTTTTAAGGTCAAAGAGCAATAATAATTTTTCTCATTGATTATTAGGATTGCTTTGCATAATTTCAGTTTACAAAGTCATTTTTATAGTCTTGCACTACTGTACAAAGCAAGGACTTCTGTATATCCAGGGATATTTAAATATACGGGTACATTTTCAGTGTTACATGGTTTATTTCTAGGGCTTCCGTTTTCTTGTGTTCACTTTTCTATACATTCCAAAGTATTTACAATTCACTCAAGTATTCCATTCAGCAAACATTTGTTGAGTACTGTCTATGCTCTTAATTGGCTTAACAGGCTTTATCTTCAGCCTCTGACAAAAAGATCTCTGACCTTATAGAGTTTACACGCATGTAGGGAAAATAAATATTAACTAAGTAATCCATTCCTTAAACAAATAAGTAAATTAGTACATAAACCAATACCAGAAAAAAATCTGCTAAATATAAGTGTATATAGAACATTAAAATAAGATAATTTAGTACATATTGACACACGGTACAGTGAATATGTTTTACTTTTGTGATTAGAAAAGATGGCTTTGAAATTTCCTAATATCTCTGGTAGATAATAATCTAAAGTTCCAGGACTTTATGTAAAAATATTTGCAATGCCTTTTCAATCATGAAATGGGAAGTCTAATTATTTTAGAGGATCTGGAGAGCATGAAAATGAAGAAATGATAGGCAGAATTTGGGAGTCTGGACAATACTTCTAAGGAGTAGTGTTCACACTACCAAAAGTTTAGTCACTTTTTTCATCGTAGTGGTTCTGAAACTAGCAATCACAAATAAGAATCACTTTCCATCAACATTCAATATCAAAGATCTCTAAATCAGAACTAGCTTTAATTTTTTTAACTTTTATATTGAGGGGTACATGTGCAGGTCTGCTATACAGGTAAATTGTGTGTCACAGGAGTTTGGTGTACAGATTATCTGCCATCTAGGTAGTAAGAACAGTACCCAATAGGTAGTTTTTCGATTCTCACCTTCCTCCCTCCCTCCACCTTCAAGTAGGCCCCTGTGTCTGTTCCCTTCTTTGTGTTCATACATACTACACAGAACTAGCTTTTAGAAGGAAGAAGTGTCAAGTTAGACAATCAACCTTTTGTCCATTCCTAAAGATGTGATGTAAGTTTGTCCCCACCTCTAACAGAAAAAGATAAATTAATCTAATGCCTAAAAAACAGGCTTTTCTGCATAGACAGTACATATCCCTGCTCAGCTCTACTTGACACAGCATTACTCTGTGGTCCGGCATTCTCAATTTAGCAAAACACGAATCACTGCTCATCAGACAGCAACTCAGTGGTGACCTCTGCAAAATGGAATGGAAGAAGGATGTCACACTACCTCCAGGTCTTCCTCTAGGCTTCATGCCTAACCCCTTTCACAGGTTGTCTTATTTATTACATGTAGGCACCTGAGCAACCAGTATATCAATTCTTTCGGGATTAAAATTACAAAATTATGTGTCATAAACTAGTTCGCAACTCCAGGAAGTTTCTACTGGTGCTGTACTGGGCTCAGAGCCAGCAGACTTGGGGTGCATATGACTTAGTGAGACACCAGCTGGAGCAGCCAAGAAAGTGCTTGCACCATCCCTCCCTCAACCCCAAGCAGTACAGCTCTGGGACAAAATCCTTCCTTCTCCTTGAGGAGAGGAGAGGCAAGAGTAAAGAGGACTTTGTCTTGCAACTTATACCAGCTTAGACACAGTAGAGCCTTAAGGCCCCAGTTCCAGGCCCTAGCTCCCAGATGAAATTTTTAGATAGACCCTGGGCCAGAGGGAACCTCCTGTTTTCCAAGGAAGGACCCAGTCTTGGCAAGATTCATCACCTGCTGACTAAAGAGCCCTTGGGCCTTGAATAATCCTCAGGGGTACCCAGGCAGTACTTGCCATGGACCTTGAGTGAGATCCAGAGCTATGCTGGCTTCAGGTGTGACCCAGTACATTCCCAGCTGTGGTGGCTATGGGAGAAATGCCTGCTGGATGAAAGGAGAGAGAAGAATGAAGCTGACTTTGTCTTGCAGTTTGGGCACCAGCTTAGCCACAGTGGAGCAGAGCACCAAGCAGTCTCCTAGGGTCTTCAGTTCCAGACCTACCCTCTTGGACAGCACTTCTGGACCTGCCCTGGGTCAGAGAGGAGCCCACTTCCCTGAAGGCAGAAACCCAGGCCTGGCAGCATTCACCATAAGCTGACTGAATAGCCAGCTTGAGCCTTGACTGAACATCAGCAGTAGCCAGTCCTGAGGCAGTGGGGGCCATGCAGAGAGAATCCTTCTGCATCAGGAAAGGGGAAGGAAGAGTAGAAAGGACTTTGCTTTGCAGCTCAGTGCCAGCTCAGCAGCAGTAGAACAGAGCACCAAACAGATTCCTAAAGTTCCCAGTTCCACGCCCTGGTTCCTGCATGGCATTTCTGTACCTGCCCTCAGCTCACTGCCCTGAAGGGAAGGACACAAACCTGGCTGGATTCACCACATGCTGACTGAAGAACGCTTGGACCTTGTGTGAACATTGGTGGTGGCCAGGCAGTGGGCACTGTGGGCCTTGGGTGAGACTTTGGGTCTGACCCAGTGCAATCCCAGTAGTAGTGACCACAGGGGTACTTGTGCCACATCTCCCCCAGCTCCAGGTAGTTCAAATGGAGAGAGAGACACGCCTTCTGTTTGGAGGAAACTAAAGGAAGAGAACAAGAGTCTCTGCCTGGTAATTCCGGGAATTCTCTCAGATTTTATCACAACCACAAAGGTGGTACATCTGCAAGTCCGTAAGTCACAGCATTACTGGGCTGATGGTGTTGCCCAATGCACGTATGGCTACAGTGACCAAAGTCATCGATCACAACAATCAATTCCTTTCAATGCTCGGAAAGCCTTCCCAAGACAGGCACAAACAAGCCCCAACTATAAACACTATAATAAATACCTAACTCTTCAATGCTCAGACATTGACAAATATCTACAAGCATTAAGACTATCCAGGAAAACATGACCTCACCAAACAAACTAAATCAGGTACCAATGACCAATCCCAAGTGACAGAGACAATGACCTTTCAGAGAGAGCATTCCAAATAGCTATTTTGCAGAAGCTTAATGAAATTCAAGATAACGCAGAGAAGGAATTCAGAATCTTATCAGATAACTTTAACAAATAGATTGAAATAATTTTTTTTTAAATCAAGTGGAAATTTTGGAGCTGAAAAATTCAACTGACATATCGAAGGATGCAACAGAGTCTCTCAACAGCAGATTTAATCAGGCAGAAGAATTAGTGAGCCTGCAGACAGGCTATTTGAAAATACACAGTGAGAGGAGACAAAAGAAAAAAGAATGAAGCAAACCTATGAAATCTAGAAAACAGCCTCAAAAGGGCAAATCTAAGGGTTACTGGCATAAAGACGAGGGAGAGAAAGATTGGTTGGAGTAGAAAGTTTATTCAAAGGGATAATTTTAAAAGTAGAAAAATTTTGGCTGGGCACAGTGGCTCACACCTGTAATCCCAGGACTTTTGGAGGCACAGGCAGGCAGATCACAAAGTCAGGAGTTCGAGACCAGCCTGACCAAAATGGTGAAACCCCATCTACTAAAAATACAAAAATCATATGGATGTAATGGTGCACACCTGTAATCCCAGCTACTCAGGAGGCTGAGGCAGGAGAATCGCTTGAACCTGGGAGGCAAACGTTACAGCGAGCAGAGATCATGCCACTGCACACCAGCCTGGGCAACAGAGCTACACTCTGTCTTCAAAAAATAGAAAAAAATCACATAAAAAACCTAACAATGCATCTTAAAGAACTATTATAGAAAAACAAACCAAACCCAAAATTAGTAGAGGAAGAAAAATAATAAAGATCAAAGCACAAATAAATGAAATTAAAACAAAGAAAGCAATACAAAAGATCAATGAAACAAAAATCTGGTTGTTTGAAAAGATAAACAAAATGACAAACCTTTAGCCTAAGAGAAAAAGAGAGAAAACCCAAATTAATGAAATCAGAGATGAATAGGCAGACATTACAACTGATACCACAGAAATTCAAAGGATCAGGCGGGGCATGGTGGCTCATGCCTCTAATCCTAGCACTTTGGGAGGCTGAGGCAGGCAGATCACAAGGTCAGGAGTACGAGATCAGCCTGACCAACATAGTGAAGCCCCATCTCTACTAAAAATATAATAATTAGCTGGGAGTGGTGATGAGCACCTGTAATTCCATCTACTCAGGAGGCTGAGATAGGAGAATCACTTGAACCCAGGAGGTGAAGGTTGCAGTGAGCCGAGATCTCACCACTGCACTCCAGCCTGAGTGACAGAGTGAGACTCCATCTCAAAAAACAAAAAACAACAACAAAAAAAAGAAATTCAAAGGATCATTACAGACTGCTATGAGCAACTATATGCCTAAATTTAGAAACTTAGAAGAAATGGACAAATCTTAGACACACCCAACTTACCAAGATTGAACCAAGAAAAGACTCTAAAGCCGAATAGACCAACAACAAGTAATGAGATTAAAGCCATAATAATAGGTCACCTAGCAAAGAAAAGTCTGGGACCAGTGGTTTCACGGCTGAATTTAAAGAAGAACTAATGCCAATCCTACTCAAACCATTTCTAAAATAGAGGGACTACTTCCAAACTCATTCTATGAGGCTTATATTACCCTGATACCAAAACCAGACAAAGGTAAAACAAACAAACAAAAAAAACTACAGGCCAATATCCCTGATGAACATCAATACAAAAATTCTCAACAAAATACTAGCAAACCAAATTCAACACACATTAAAAAGACCATTCATCATGACCAAGTGAAATTTATCCCAGGGATGCAAGGATAATTCAATATATGCAAATCAATTAACATGATACATCATATCAGCAGAATGCAGGACAAAAACCATAATCATTTCAGTTGATGCTGAAAAAGCATTTGATAAAAAATCAACATTCTTTCCTAAAAAACCCTCTAAAAACTGGTAACAGAAGGAACATACCTCAATAGAATATTAATAGTAGAGCAGACCTACAGTTGGTATCGTGCTGAATGGTAAAAAAAAAACCGAAAGCCTTTCCTCTAAGATCTAAAACAAGACAAGGATGCCCACTTTCACCAGTTATTCAACATAGTACTAGAAGTCCTAGCAAGAGCAATCAAACAAGAGAGAAAAAAAAAAGCGCATTCGAATTGGAAAGGATGAACTCAAATTAACCTTGTTTGCAAATAATCTTATATTTGGAAAAACCTAAAGATTCAACCGAAAAACTATTAGAGCTAATAAATTCAGTAAAGTTGCATGACACAATATCAACTGTACAAAAATCAGTAGCATTTCTGTATCCCAACAGTGAACAATCTGAACAAGAAATCAAGAAAGTAACCCCATTTATAATTGTTACAAATAAAATAAGATACTTAAGAACAGACTTAGCCAAGAAAGTGAAAGATCTCTACAATGAAAACTATAAAACACTGATGCACAAAACTGAAGACATAACAGAATGGAAAGATATTCCACATTCATGAATTAGAAGAATCAATATTGTTAAAATGTCCATAATACCCAAACCAATCTACAGATTTAATGCAATCTCTATCAAAATACCAATGTCATTCTTCACAGAAATAGTAAAAAAAAAAAAAAATCCTAAAATTCATGTAGAACTACAAAAGACCCAGTATACCCAAAACCATCCTTAGCTCAAAGAAAAAAAGCGGAGGAATCACATTATGTGACTTCAAATTATACTACAGACCTATGATAACCAAAACAACACAGTACTGCCATAAAAATACACGCAGACCAATGGAACAGAATAAATAGAGAACCCAGAAGAAAGAAACTCATACATCTACAGTGAGCTCATGTTTCATACAGGTGCCAAGAACATATACAAGGGGGAAAGAACAGTTTCTTCAATAAATGCTGTAGGGAAAACTGGTAATAATATGCAGAAAAATAAAACTAGACCGTTATCTCTCACCATATACAAAAAGCAAATCAAAATGGATTAACGACTTAAATTAAAGACCTCAAACTATGAAACTACTACAAGAAAACATAAGGGAAACTCCAGGGCATTCAACTGGGCAAAGATTTCTTGAGTAATACCAAAGCACAAGCAACCAAAGCAAAAATGGAGAAATGAGATCATATCAAGTTAAAAAGCTTCTGCACAGCAAAGGAAACAATCAACATAGTGAAGAGACAACCCAAAGAATGTAAGAACGTATTGGCAAACTATCCATCTGACAAGGAATTAATAATCAGAATATATAGGGAGTTTAAAAAAAAACTCAATAGGAAAAATCTAATAATCCAGTTTAAAATGGGTAAAAGATCTGAATAGATATTTCTTAAAATAAGACATAGGAATAAGAAATGGGTGCATGAAAAGGTGCTCACCATCACTGATCATCAGAGAAATGCAAATCAAAACTACAATGAGATTATCATATCTTTCAGGTAAAATGGCTTTTATCCAAAAAACAGGCAATAATGAATGCTAGCAAAGATGTGGGGAAAATGGAACCCTCGTATGCTGTCGATGGGAATGTATAGCCACTATGGAGAACAGCATGGAGGTTTCTCAAGACACTAAAAACAAAACTATCATAAGATCCAGCAACCCCACTGCTAGGTATAAGCTCATAAGCAAAGAAATCAGTCTATTGAAGAGATATGTGTACTCCCATGTTTACTGAAGCATTTTTCATATTAGCCAAGATTCTGAAACAACCTAAGTGTGCATTAGCAAATGAATGGATTTTTAAAAGGTGATATATATACACAATGGAGTACTTTTCAGCCATATGAATGGATTTTTAAAAGGTGGTATATATATACAATGAAGGACTATTCAGCCATAAACAAGAAGAATGAGATCCAGTCATTTGCAATAAGATGGATAAAACTGGAGGACATTTTAAATGAAACACGCCAGGCACAAAAAGACAAATTTTGCATATCCTCACCTATTTGTGGGAACTAAAAACTAAAACAATTGAACTCATGGAGATACAGAGTCCAAGGATGGTTACCAGAGGCTGAAAAGGGTAGTTGGTGGGAGCAGGTGGGGTGGGGGATACTTAATGGGTACAAAAATATAGTTAGAATAAATAAGATCTAGTATTTGATAGCACAACAGGGTGATTACAATAATAATTTATTGTACATTTTAATATACCTAAAAGAGTGTAATTGGAATTTACAATGCAAAGAAATAATAAATGCTTGAAGTGACGGATATCCCATTTATCTTGATGTGATTATTATGCACTGTGTGCCTATATCAAAATATCTCATTTACCCCATAAATATATATACCAATTATGTACCCACAAAAATTTAAAAAAAGAAGAAAAGATAATACATAGAAGGGGAAATGCTATGGATAAAACTAGAATAAGCAATAACTAATATTTTTGAATGGTTACACTATCCCAGGCAGTATGTTAAATGTTTTCCATTTGGTATATCATTAATTTTACACAAGTCTATGAAATAGCTACTTCTATTATTCTCCTACATTACTCTTACAGATAGGGGAAATGCATCCTAAGAGAGTAAGGGACTTCCTCAAGATCACACAACTGCTAAGTGATATGACTTCAAATCCGTTTGTGTTATTTCCAAGCCCACTTCTTAGCTACCACATTCTAATAGTTAATCTCATATTTAAAAAGAATTAAAAGAAAAACACAATCATACTGCTATAGGAACAACACAGGCAGTAAACATATTGGATTTCAGAAGACACAAATCACAATTGTATATGAAATAATCAGAAAGTAAATTGAACATTTGGTTCATTATTCACCAAAAGGCACTTTGCAAACACACCCTTTTGGTTTTGGTCTAGCAAGCATCCCGCTGTGGCCACCCTGCAGGCTACCAGAAAAATTGTTTTAATAGAAATTGTGATCACAATGAAGAATTCCTGCTGAGCATGACAAGTCTACATATAAATTCCTCTAAACAAGTTAAATGAGTACTTCTGGATTTTGCATTTTCTTCTTAACGGAGTCCACACTTTGGTACAATCCCAGCTTTTAACCCAAAGTATAAAAAGAAACAACTATTTTTAAGTTATTAATGTGCTATTATCAACTGGTTTACATAGTTAACATTTTAAGTATTCATTTTTATCTTTCATTCTGGACAAATGTTTGTAGGTAGACATCACAATTGTTAAAACCTTCACAATTTATGTATTAAGTATATCACGGTAGTTTATTTCCCCTAGAAAAAGCCATCATTTTATAGTTACCGTCATGCTTTACAATAGCTCAGGAGCCCAGACCTATCCCAAATGGCTCCAACGGCTGCCTGGAGAAGGCAGCAAATCTTCACAACCTTTCAAAGGGGCAGCATTTTACTCCTTTTTAGAGATGATTATAGATAAGGCACTTTACAAATGCTTCGCACGAATGATGATCTCATCTAATCCTCACAACAAACCTGTGAGGCAGATTATATTACTATCTCCATTTTACACGTAAGGAAACTGAGGCTTGGAGATGCATGTAAATTGCCTAATGATTCACAGGCACCCCAAGCAGTCTTCCCTGAGAACTCTTGTTATCATGCTGAGCCTTTGTTGACCAGATTGGGGAATGAAGCTCAGAGAGGTTCAGCAAATTACTCAGTGTAATACAGTAAATAGCAGAGTTAGGATCAAACTTAGGTCAACTGTTTCTAAGTCTAATGTTGTGGTGTTACACCTTTTCTCATCCTTATAAACTTGAAGCATACCATGTGTCAAAGAACTATCACGGTGGTATATTTATCATTTGAAACAGCCCCCTAACTGAATCTGATAGATATCATTTTCCATTCATATTCCCCAGAAAGTAGAAACTCAGGCAAAGCTTCTGTGCTAATGCTTTCTTGGGAGGGCAATTCCAGGATATCACGAGTAAGGGAAGAAGGGGCATGGGGCATGAAGGGAGGTTAAGTAGATATAAGGTACTGAATTCTTATTAATAATAATTACCAGACCACTGTAGCACTCTAAAAACATACTTAAATATATATATAAAATCCTCAAACTTCATTTTCACCTTTAAAAATAAAACAAATAAGAATAATTAAATGAATAAAGTTTTATAAACATATAAATGTTTAAACCACACACACATACATACACACACACACACACACACACACACACACACAGACACTGTAGTGGCCCTCTGTTAGTAACCACCTTTAAGCTCTTTTTCTAATGATGGCATCCCATTTTCTTCTAGGGAACCATCTTTATACTTGTATAACCATTTGGTTCAATCCACACCCTATGACCTAGGTCTGAGCAATAAGATTATCACAACTTCTTGCCACAGCAATTCATTTTTGAATGGACACTTTACCTAACACAGGTGAAACAGAGTAAATAAATTTCACGCTTTTGCTAGAACTACTAAGATATAAACCATTATGCTGAGAGGCCAAAATGGCAATAAAAGCTATGATGTACAGATGGCCATCTTGCAACCCTAAGGGAAAAGTCTACCTAATAATAAACATGTAATAACTCAGAAGCAAGGCAGAGGAAGGTTTCTAATGCCTAGATCCACCCATGCCTGAAGTCAGTTATTTTTCAATCATACTTAACAATTACAATTTAAATTAAAAGCAAAAATTGTTTTAAGGCAATCTGAGCTGAATTTTTGTCATTTGAAACCAAAAGTCCTGATATACCCTCCTATTATTGTAACAGGTTAAAGTACAGCTAGTTTCCATGTGTTAAGCATATCATCAAATTAATTGCATTGAACAACCTTTTTAAATGAAATCCAAGTTTTGGAGAGATGTGTACAAGTCACCTAGATTTTCTTCATGCCTTAACATACCTTTATCCCAACCAATTCAGAAATCACCATCAATTTACATGCTAGCAAGTCACAGACAATTAGACAGTTACTTTTTCTGTTTCAAATTAGTCAAGAAACTGGAACAGTTAAATAGTATTCATTAAAATAGATAATTTTAAACATATTTAGGTATCCATGTATTAATAAGCTCCCACTCAAGAAAAGCTGTCAATTATCACAAATTATCCTTAATATGCCATGACATTATTATTCAGCTGTAGAGAGTCAACAGCACTAAGAACCTGAGTTTCATAATATTATCAAACTACATTAGTTAGGAGCACAGTAAGTTCAATTTCAGCTAGCAAGTGGTGATAAAAAAAAAAAACTAGAGTTTACTCAGACATTTTTCAGAAATATCTGCACTGTCGCTTTTTATCTTAAAAATGTAGAAAAATAATTTACCTGGGGTTTACATTACACAAATGTTACACGAATTCAGGTCATGTCTATAAGATACTCAGAATTCTTTAGAATATAAGGGTGGTACTCCTTGTATTCTATAACTTATTCTGTGTAGTTTCTTCCCAACTTCTGTCAAAGCAGTGGGTTAAAAAATTAAAACCAGGATCTCTGGCAGTGATGTAAACATGTATTTTTCACTTCAAAATGCTGCTAAGCCATTCTCAAAGAGATAGTCTCAACGATGGCATAGCAGTAAAGTAAGTTTGGTCCATGAAATTCCATGTTTAAAAAATTACTGGCCCACAGCCTTTTTGGTCTGCTGCTTCTTTTATTAATTATCCCAATTATATTAATTGTCATTATATTAAGTATATTATTAATATTATTTCAATATTTCAATAATCTTTATCAGAGAGAAAAGTAAAATTCAAATCAATCATTTGGTTTTTAGCAGCCTCAATGATGACCTAAACTAAGTAACTAAACTAATGATAAAACTAAACATTTTGACTTTTTTTTTTCCAAATTTCACCTTCCATGATATCCTTTTCCTTACTTAATCCAAACTACAAGTTTGCATGGTATTCATGAGGCTTTGAGAAGAAATGGGTTCACAGAAACAATAATCACTCAATTGCTCCACCTTCATATTGTAAGACTGCATTTTCCCTAATAAATTAACGTCCCAAGAATGTGCTGGGTCCTTACGGAGTGTTTCACAAATATTGATTCTTTTGGCTCCAGCCCTCTGCTGATGCCCTCCATCTGCAAAACAACACCTGGAAGGGGTACCACATTACAGACACCATCATCAGAGTCAAGCATGGCACTCTCAATACGCTGCCAAGGATGTCAGCTCCCAACGTTCCCAAGGAGGTAATACTTGAGATGCCAAAACAACACAGTAGTAAAAACAAAAGCAGGAGACAAGGAAGTCTAGATGGACAGAGTGGATAACAGGAATTTTGGAGGTAAGTACAGAGTTCAGAATATCATTCTGCCCCTGACTGAGATCTAAATTATGTCTTTTGACACATATCACATGCCAGAGAATTTCCAGAAGAAAACTTAAGTGAGGACTCAAGTAAAAAGGAGGAATTCATACAACCACATCTATTCACCCACATTTAACCACCAGGGCATATCTGCCTTGTTAAAATTACAAGGTACCCAATGCCTTAAGTATCTAAATAATTATTACTTCTACTTGAGTTTAGCTTCTTGTAGTCTTTTGTTGAGATCAAATTACTTTCCCCAAAGACCCCACTATACCCAGATCCTTCCATTAGTGAATTTTTTTAAAAAATCGTTTTCATTGTTTGTTTATTCCAGTTATAAACGAGTTTCTTGCACTTGTAACAATAGGCTGATTAATTTATATAATATGTATAGGAAAAAAAATATCAGAAGGACATACACTAAATGTTAACAATTATTATCTTTAAGTAGTAGAACTACTGAGGATTCTTATTTTCCTTGTTTTCCTTCTGTGCAAGTTCTAAATTTTCTAAAATTAGTATTAATATCATATTTATAAGGAAAACAAGCCAATTAAGGTTTTTTTAGTTGCTAAATTGAGAATAGTCATGTCAAATTAGTGCCACACACTTCCTTACAATATTGGAAAATGCAAAATCTCAATTATCTTTCTCAAAAAAATGTCCAACACAAATATAATCTTATAGCGCTTGCCTTTACTGCTGTGTAGAGACTGGAACAGCCTATTCTGAACCAAGACTGGCCATGGTTCTGAAAGCTACTTAACTGAGAAGTCACAAAAGCCTAAAAAATTCCCATGGTCACAGAATGATGGGGATGAGGGTGAGGGGAATTTCATGCAAGTTGCATGGAAAGAAAGGACACTTTCTGTAAACAGAACAGAAAACACTTATTAATTGAAATGGTAAAGAATATGCCTGCCCAGAAACCTTTTCCTGAAGGGCTTAAACGTTTCTTGTGCATGTTGTAAACACCATTTCCATTTACTTTTAATTTCTCACTCCCTACATCACTTCTTTCTCCTCTGCCAGAGCTGCCCATGATAAGGTTTACATGATGAATCACTCTGCTTAAGAGTGAACACATCAGCATTTTCTCCAGGTTCAACTCAGACCCATTATCAGCACAATTTATACCCTGAGGTTTCTAAAGTCAGACTCAATTCTCATCAACATTAGGAAATCTTCAAGATTCCCAAAATAAACTCTACAGATTTGCTCGAGTGCAGCTATTTTCTATACAGAGTAGCTAAATATATAGCTCCAGTATTAGTGTCACAAGCACCAAACTAATGATGCCATTAGATGCTTCCACATACAAAAGAAGACTTCTCTCTCCTTCCTGTAGACTCTGTCAAAATGCCCAAGAATATAGAGGCACTGAACCTTAAAGAATCTTTAGGATTTCTGACTTCATCTCCACGTTGCCAAAAAATTCTTACCTGTATTACCTGGATAGCAATACTGAGAAATGTGGTTTAAAAATATCATTTCTTTTAAAATAGGGAGAGGAATGGAGGCCTCAAGGAAATATTACATGGATGCCTGTTCTTTCTTATTTGAAAAAAGTGACATTCCCCACAGATACATTAACACTCTAAAGATTTTGCTGGAACTCTGAATGTAATATAGAAATGTCAACAAGATTCTACAATAAGGTTTTCTTCTTTTCTGTCTTATTTAGATCTGTTCTGAGTTGAGGGTCCAAAATTAGTGGCAGTGATCCTCAACTTTTGTGAAGTTTAATTATATTCTCAGCAAAGAAAAAATAAATATAACAGATCCTCCAACACTTCCTACTTGACATCTATAAGTTTCACTGTTCTCAGACAACATAATGCTTCATTTGCCTTATGCTATGGTTTAGAAGTTTTTTCCATCCGAAGCTCATGTGGAAATTTATTGCCATTGTGGCAGCATTGGGAGGTCAAACCTTGAAGAGGTGTTTACGTCACGAGGGTTCTGCCCCCAGAAATAGACTAATACCATTATCTTGGGAATGGATTCACCCCCGCTTGCTCTCTTTTGCCTTCTTTGCCCCTCTGCTTTGTGATGCGTTCTGCCATGTTATAACACACCAAGAAGACCCTCCCCAGATGCCAGAACCTTGATGGAGGACTTCTCACCCTCCAGAACTAAGAGCCAATAAATGCCCGATCTTTAAAAATTACCAAGTCTGTGGTATTCTGTGGTAGAAGCACACAAGAGTACACCAGCAACTATGTCTACTGATGAGCAAAGACATAAAAACCAGGCCAGAAACTGAAAGACCACTTGTAAAACTGAGTTCAACTACTTGAGAAATGGCATATGAATGACAAGAGTCTAAATATAAACACAAGTAAATGTTGATGCTGTTTCATTAAGCACCTTCCCAAACGACTAACAGAGATATGCTAAAATCCATGCTCAGTAAATAATAAAATGGGATCAGTTAAGTTTTTAGAACCATCTTTTAGGGAAGAGGTTCATATGTTATAGAAATAAACTTCCATCTAAATCATTCATATCACTAAACTACACGAAGCTAATGGAAAAACCTAGATTAGAGTGGGTATGTGAGCTGGCTAAGAGTCTTAATTTTCTATTAAAGTGTGCTACAAATAAAACTCATGCATTCTACAGAGTAATATTGGCAAAAGTAAATGATTCACCCCCCTTGACACAATCTGTTTTCACTATAATCCCTCTATACAACATTTCTTAATCCCTTATATTAGAAGCCTATATATAACACTTCAAGGCATCTAGAGATAACCTCAGTTCATCTGGGGTGAGGTAAGTAAGTGCCATTTCAAAAGAGATTGATTATTAACAGCAACCTGTTCAGAAAGAACAGTTAGAAAAAGTATTTAGTTACTTCTAAGACTTGTGGTAATGTGTAAGGCTTGGCTATTCCTTAACTGAGTGAAGAATTTCCAATTAACTAATTATCGATCATAAAACTTACAGTTCCTCTGCCTTCTCAGACAACCCCTTCTTTAGATCCATCAAGTACCAGCAGAAGCTTGTTTGGAAACACATTTGACTATTCATGGCACTCTTTAAGACCTCCGTAAGCTCAAATCTTTCTTTCTTAGAATTACACTGGTAAGATGCTTTAGCAACCTTGTAGAGATTAGGCATTCACCTGAAAATTGTCAAAATCCCTCTGCCACCCCTCCTTTGTGAGAAGGGCAGGAAAAAGCTTCAGTAAAGTGGGGTGTCTGAGATTCAGGTATAGAAATGTATAAAGAGTGAGTCAGGGAACTCCTAGGAAGGCAATGGAAGGTGTTCTGGGCCTGATGAATAAGGTAAGCCAAAATCCACAAGAGGAGGCCACAGTGTAAATGCAAGAGCAGCAAATAGAAACAGCAAATCTGAAGGGACTAGAAGGAAGATTCAAGGTCAAGTTGCCAATTTAAGACTGAAAAGCTATGGTAAACTGAGATAAAAGCAACCCAGTGTTGATATGTAGGAGTCAGTAGAACCTAAAGCTCAAGGCAGATGTTAAATATGAATACCTAAGTTGTCTAGTAATATGAAAATGAATTAAAGAAGTGCTGTTGCTTGGAAGTCGTGTGGAAGGGGGAGGGACTGTTCCCAGTAAGTTTTAGGAAAATTCACATAAGACACTAAAGACCCTCCAATTTTTGCCAATATGTTGGGAAAATTCCCCCAAGCGATCAATGAAGTGTTTGCAGCAGCTGATTCCTACATCCTCAGAGAAAATGGATCGTTATCGCTTAGGGAGCATTCATTTCAAAAGATGGGATTCTGCAAATGCACTCCTATCTAGTGACAGCACAGGAGATTCACTTCATGAGATAATACAGCCCTGAGTCAACAGTAATCAGAGGTGGAGTGATAGGATCAGAATTACAAGACCAGAATCTGGTGCTCAGTTTCACCTCTGACTGAGCAAATCACTGCTGCTTCCTCTAACTCACCTTCCCCAACTTTTTGACATATAATAATAACAGGAAGAGTGAAGAGATTACTAAAGGTACATCCATGGCTGGATGAATCAAATGTTGCTCTTCTGGCTTACAAAATTCTATTCAGAAAGAAAAGATAATGCTATTATATTAAGCAATCTACCGATGTATTATTATTCATTCTGGCACTTTTTATCTCATCTTTCTTTTGAGAAGTAATACCAACAAATTTTCAATACGAAGATTGAAAAAACTGAATCTGACAGTCTTAGAGGGAAAAAATAATGCTCAGCAATATTCTCACTCTTTATTTACCCTATTATTTAGTCAAAGATGTACAGTGAGTACTAACAGTATTTAAATACCAACTACATAAAGGAGTTGCAAAACGAATGAATTTTTATTGTGACCGAGATAAATAAACTTCACTGAAAGTGACCTAAAGAGGTAAAGGCATATAACCAACTCCAGAGACTCAAGTAAACCTGAAAATCCAATGGAAAAATAAAGCACGTGAATAGGATGAGGATTTTCAAAGACAGAAGGAAGGGGAAAAGTCTGCATGATGGTTCACAGACAAAAAGAATATGTGGTGAAAGAAACTAAGCTATACACAAGGGTGACGTACTGAAATGAATCTGGATATTTTATGTACAGAACAAGTTTTGATTCACAGGTCCTACTGACAATCATTTAAGGTTTCCTCTTTAAGTAGTAATTTGACTTAAAAACAAATACAGAATCAGCAATCCAAGAGATACCAATGAATATTAAACAACATTGATTATCTCTGAGCTTCACCCAAAACACATACATATTAAGATTGTGATAGCATGAGATATGTCCAGCCACTCTCTATTCTTGCATAGTGGAGATGTTAGGAAGTGTAATTCTCTACTACAATAGAACAAAACTCATATTAAAATAACACATGTAAATCAGCCATTAACCATGTTCCTTAAAAATAATCTTAATTTTTCAGAACAAGAACCTAAATATTTTTACAGATTTCATTATTGGTTTACATAAAAATAAATTATAGTTAATTAAGTAAATACTAAACTTCTTGTATACTCAAAGAAAAACTGGCCAACGCCTAGTTTTTGTAATGTTATATTCATCTAATCCTACTTTAAAATACACCAAAGGTGCTGTTTAAGAGTTACTTGTGATGTCAGCTAAATGAATTCCCTAAACAGAATTCTGAAAGTCAATTTCTAATTGGGTTTTTCTTTTTTTGGTTGCTAATGTAAAATATGCCTAAATATTACAATTTATTCTTTGGTTATCATATAGATGTTTATGTCCAAGAATTCATTTCAAAAATGTCAACTGCAATTAAAATTGTTCTGAAATGTCTGCATGGTATGTCCTGCCATGAATGACAATTGGTTTATTTGCCTATGAAATTAGCATGTTCTGAGCTGAGTCAAAAGAATGTATCCTTTCACATGCTGAAATCAAGCTCACTTCAGAAATGAGTTTCTCCTACATCTTGAATCAATTACTATTTAAAATGATCAAAGACTTTCAGAACAATAACTTGGCTTTACAATATTATTTGGGGTATGTACAAACTGAGCTACACATCCACTGCAGTCTTTTCTCCCAAAACTTACACTTCTATTTTCCATTATCACAAGTTTTATTTTTCTTCTTTTAATTCATCACCACTTTCAAGCCTCTTGAAAAGACGGTCATGAGGTTTATTAAGTAGAATCTAGATTAAAAATATCACTTAATAAGAACATCTATTGGCAAATAGCCATTATTATGAACATATCTTCTTTAATCCTCAGAATATTCCCATAACCTAAGTATTATTTCTATATTCATATATGATATGTATTCAATGAGATTATTGCATACATTACCCAGATAACATCTAGTAATGGGGAGCTCTAGACTTAGCAGTTATGTAGCTTTGTCTGACCATAAAGTCCAAAGTCTTCCTGCTATGGAGAGCTTCCCTCTTCATTTCTATTTCTACTGTATTTGTGAACATAT
This sequence comes from Alouatta palliata, assembly GCA_004027835.1. Taxonomy (NCBI): domain Eukaryota; kingdom Metazoa; phylum Chordata; class Mammalia; order Primates; family Atelidae; genus Alouatta; species Alouatta palliata. The sequence continues at coordinate 84,852 of PVKV010001983.1, read as the reverse complement.
GGAACCCTTTTAAATCCCACTATCAAACAGGAGATTTCAAAAACATATCTAGCCATTGGCTTGAACACTTTGAAAATGAGGCATGTTAAAATCTTGATAATAATAGTGTTTGTTTTTCTCTTTAAAGTATCCAAGGACTATATATTACCAAATACTTTGCAATGAATGTTAAACTTTTCCTAGACTAAGCTTGGAATTGAGCCATTATTCCTTTACTTTTTAACAAGTCATGCTTTCTATTCCTTTTAATTTATTTTCTTCTGGTTTTAAATGGCTTTAAGAACAGTCTAAATTCATTCCAGAGCTCAAACAACTTACCCTATAAACTTGTCAGTTCTAACTTTGGGAGTTATAGATCTGTTTAAGAGTCAGATGAAATGCATATAAACACACACAGGCAGAACTTTGTATAAAATGGATGTTATTACTTTGGAAAATGATTTTCTTCACACTTGTCAAGCAACTTCCAAAAAAGATACTCATTCCAGGGAATAAATTCACCTCCTAAAGTTCCATATGCCTAAGCTTCAAATGATGGGTGTACTAGGAAAATAGGAATAAAATCATCTGACAGCATACACACACACACACACACACACACACACACACCACCCTGTTACAGCCCTGTCTAGAGAACTTTACAAACACACATGAGCCAGACACAGTGGTGCAAAACTGTAGTCTCACTTACTTGAGTGGCTGAGGCTGAAGGATTGCTTGAGCCCAGGAGTTCAAGTTCAGCCTGGGCAATACAGCAAGATTCTATGTCTTTAAAAAAATCAGACTGGGCTAGGTGGTTCATGCCTGTAATCGCAGCAATTTGGGAGGCCAACGTGGGCGGATCACAAGGTCAAGAGTTCAAGACCACCCTAGACAACATGGCAAAACCCCATCTCTACTATAAATACAAAAATTAGCCTGGTGTGATGGCAGGCACTTGTAATCCTAGCTACTCGGGAGGCTGAGGCAAAGAATCGCTTGAACCTGGGAAGTGGAGGTTGCAGTGAGCTGAGATTGTGCCATTTCACTCCAGCCTGGGCAACAAGAACAAGACTCCATTTCAAAAAAAAAACCACAGAATGAGATCATCCATGTCCCTTTGCAGGGACATGGAGGGAGCTCAAAGCCATTATCCTCAGCAAACTAACAGCAAACTAACACAGGAACAGAAAACCAAACACCGCATGTTCTCACTTATAAGAAGGAGCTGAACAATGAGAATACATGAAACACAGGCAGGGGAATAACACACACTGAGGTCTGTGGGAGCTGTGGGGAGGGAGAGCATCAGGATAAATAGCTAATACAAGCAGGGCTTAATACCTAGGTGATGGGTACAAGGTACAACAAACTGCCATGGCACACGTTTACCTGTGTAACAAACCTGCATGTTCTTCACATGTATCTAGAACTTAAAATTAAATTTTTAAAAATCAAAATAAATAAATAAATAATTTTCAAAAACTACATGTGAATTCTATTTTAAAAAATATGGCCTATACCACCAGGTGTACCAGCTGACCGCTTTGCCTTAAAAACCCATTTCCCTAATCTCCACTGTGGTGATATATGTCAAACAGATGATTATAGATACATTCTCTTAGCAACATATTCCATTCCTATTAAAACATTTGCAGATCTACATTACAAATGCTTACAGATAGAGTTATTTGTTAAGGTCCAGAATGTTCAGAGGGAGGATTTTCTCCTAAACTTCACGTGCAGCAAGGCTTTTTCAAAAGTAAGGCTGTTGGCAAATAAATTGAGCCCAGAGGATGACATTTTGTCAAAACAATCTGCAAACGTTTATTTTGTTGCCACAGTTCAGCTGAAACTAGTTCCTACTGAGATACTGACACTGCTATAATGTTGATTCATGCTTCTGTGGCTTCAAAAATTAATAACCGTAACTTTTGTTTTTTAAGTGGTTTGGAATTGCCAGCAGTATGCTACCTCCAACTGGCTCTAAATAAAGCAGTTCATGATTTAAACTGGTTCTTAAAGGCCAAAATGCATCTTTCTTTGCAGCTTTAGGTCTTAACTGGTTTCTTATGCAACCAAGTGAAGCTAAAGATTGTACCATAGTCACTATACCTAGGAAGGGGAGAAATGGAACTTCAGTTTCCCTCAGTGATTAACTCAAAAGCAAAGACTTAATGTCTATGTTATGGTCATTAAATCTTCCATGTTATAAACCAGTCCTTTAGTATAATGTGTGTGTTCTTCAACACTTTAATCAGACAGAATAACTAAGGCATCCACCATCCTCAAAATATCTCTGTAAATCTCCACGTTTGTCTTTAAAGACTTTCACATTTCATATTTAAAATTAATAGTTCTAGGTTTACTTATTATAAAAATATCTTTTTCCAAATATCTAAATAAAAGGGATGTTTCAGGTAAATGTATTTACCCTGTACTCAACCCCAAGAGCACTTAAAGCCCAGTCTGAGGATAAAGTCTTCTCTGCCTCTATTGAAAAAGGTCCATATCCCTATCAGTGCTTGTACCATGGCTTCACAATGGCTTCACCAGAATCCAGGTAGGTATGACCAACTCTTATGCATCCTTTCAGTTTCTTTTTTTTTTAATACCTGTTTTTATTTTATTTTTTTTAATTGCATTTTAGGTTTTGGGGTACATGTGAAGAACATGCAAGATTGTTGCATAGGTACACACATGGCAGTGTGATTTGCTGCCTTCCTCTCCATCACCTATATCTGGCATTTCTCCCCATGTTATCCCTCCCCAACTCCCCACCCCCCGCTGCCCCTCCCCTAGGTTCCCCCCACAGACCCCAGTGTGTGATGCTCCCCTCCCTGTGTCCATGTGTTCTCATTGTTCAACACCCACCTATGAGTGAGAACATGCAGTGTTTGATTTTCTGTTCTTGTGTCAGTTGGCTGAGAATGATGGATCATTCTCAGGATCATCCATGTCCCTACAAAGGACAGGAACTCATTGTATTTTATGGCTGCATAGTGTTCCATGGTGTATATGTGCCACATTTTCCCTGTCCAGTCTATCATCAATGGGCATTTGGGTTGATTTCAAGTCTTTGCTATTGTAAATAGTACTGCAATAAACATACAGGCCTATGTGTCTTTATAGTAGAAAGATTTATAATCCCTTCAGTATATCCCAGCAATGAGATTGCTAGGTCAAGTGGTATTTCTGCTCCAGATGCTTGAGGAATCAGCACACTGTCTTCCACAATCACTGAACTAATTTACACTCCCACCAACAGTGTAAAAGCGTTCCTATTTCTCCACACCCTCATCAGCATCAGTTGTTTCCAGACTTTTTAATGATCGCCATTCTAATTGGCACGAGATGGTACCTTATTGTGGTTTTGATTTGCATTTTTCTAATGACCAGTGATGATGAGCTTCTTTTCAAGTTTGTTGGCCACATAAACTTCTTTTCAGAAATATCTGTTTCTCAAAACACACTTTTTGATGGAGTTGTTTTTTTCTTGTAAATTTGTTTAACTTCTTTGTAGAATCTGGATATTAACCCTTTGTCAGATAAATAGGTTGCAAAAATTTTCTAGCAATCTGTAGGCTGCCTGTTCATTCTAGTGATAGTTTCTTTTGCTGAGCAGAAGCTCTAGTTTAATTAGATCCCATTTGTCAATTTTCGATTTTGTTTCAATTGCCTTTGGTGTTTTAGTCATGAAGTCTTTGCCCATACCTATGTCCTGAATGGTATTGACTAGGTTTTCTTCTACGGTTTTTATTGTTTTAGGTTTTACCTTTAAGTCTTTAATCCATCTTAGTATGTGTATAAGTTGTAAAGAAGGGGTAGCAGTTTCTGTTTTCTGCATATGGCTAACCAGTTTTCCCAGCATGATTTCTTAAATAAAGAATCCTTTCCTTATTGCTTGTTTTTGTCAGATTTGTCAAAGATCAGATGGTTGTAGATGTGTGGTGTTATTTCTGAGGCCTCTATTATGTTTCATTGGTCTATATATCCGTTTTGGTACCAGTACCATGCTGTTTTTGTTACTGTAGGCTTGTAGTATAGTTTGGAGACAGGTAGCATGATGTCTCCAGCTTTGTTCTTTTCACTTAGGATTGTGTTGGTTATATGGGTTCTTTTTTGCTTCCATATGAAATTTAAAGTAGCTTTTTTCTAATTCTGTGAAGAAAGTCAATGGCAACTTGATATGAATAGCACTGAATCTATAAATTACTTTGAGCAGTATGGTCACTTTCACAATACTGATTCTTCCTATCCATGAGCATAGAATGTTTTTCCATTTGTTTGTGTCCTCTCTTATTTCCTTTAGCAATGGTTGCTCTCCTTAAAGAGGTCCTTCACATCCCTTGTAAGTTGTATTCCTAGGTATTTTAATCTCTTTGGAGCAGTTACCAATTGAATTTCACTCATGATTTGGTTCTCTGCTTGTCTGTTATTGGTGTATAAGAATACCTGTGATTTTTACACATTGATTTTGTATCCTGAGACTTTCCTGAAGTTGTTTATCAGCTTAAAGAGTTTTTGGGCTGAGACAATGGGGTTTTCTAAATATACAATCATGTCGTGTACAAACAAAGGCAATTTGAATTCTTTTCTTCCTATTGGAATATCCTTTATTTCTTTCTCTTGCCTGATTGCTCTGGCCAGAACTTTCAATACTATGTTGAATAAAAGTGGTAAGAGAGGGTATCCTTGTCTTGTGCCAGTTTTCAAAGGGAATGCTTCCAGCCTTTCCTCATTCAGTATGATATTGGCTATGGATTTGTCATAAATAGCTCTTATAATTTTGAGATATGTTCTATCAATACCTAATTTATTGAGAGTTTTTAGTATGAAGAGGTGTTGAATTTATCAAAGGCCTTTTCTTCATCTATTGAGATAATCATGTGGCTTTTGCTATTGGTTCTGTTTATTATGTGATAGATTACATTTATTGATATGCATGTGTTGAACCAGCCTTGCATCCCAGGGATGAAGCTGACTTAATCGTGGTGGATAAGGTTTTTAATGTGCTGCTGGATTCAGTTTGCCAGTATTTTATCGAGGATTTTTGCATTGATGTTCATCAGAGATACTGGCCTGAAATTCTCTTTGTTGTTGTGCCTCTGCCAGATTTTGGTATCAGGATGACGCTGTCCTCATAAAATGAGTTAGGGAGGAGTCCTCTTTTTATATTGTTTGGAATCATTTCAGAAGGAATGGTAGCAGTTCCTATTTGTACCTCTGGTGGAATTCAGCTGTGAATCCATCTGGTCCTGGGCTTTTTTTGGTTGGTAGGCTATTAATTACTGCCTCCATTTCAAAACTTGTTATTGGTCTATTCAGGATTAGACTTCTCCCTGGTTTAGTCTTGGGAGGGTGTATGTGTCCAGGAATTTATCCATTTCTTCTAGATTTTCTAGTTTATTTGCATAGAGGTGTTTACTGTATTCTCTGATGGTAGTTTGTGTTTCTGTGGGGTTAGTGGTCATATCCCTTTATTATTTTTTATTGTCTCTATTTGATTCTTCTCTCTTTCCTTCTTTATTAGTCTGGCTAGTGGTTTATCTATTTCGTTAATAGTTTCAACAAACCACCTTCTGGATTCACTGATTTTTTTGAAGGGTTTTTCATGTCTCTATCTCCTTCAGTTCTGCTCTGATCTTAGTTATTTCTTGTCTTCTGCTAGCTTTTGAATTTGTTTGCTCTTGCTTCTCTAGTTCTTTTAATTGTGATGGTAGGGTGTTGATTTTAGATCTTTCCCACTTTCTCCTGTGTGCATTTAGTGCTATAAATTTCCCTCTAAACACTGCTTTAGCTGTGTCCCAGAGATTCTGGTACACTGTGTCTTTATTCTCATTGGTTTCAAAGAATTTATTTATTTCTGCCTTAATTTTGTTATTTGCCCAGTAGTTATTCAGGAGCAGGTTGTTCAGTTTCCATGTAGTTATGTGGTTTTGAATGAGTTTCTTAATCCTGAGTTCTAATTTGATTGCACTGTGGTCTGAGAGGCTGTTTGTTATGATTTCCATTCTTTTGCATTTTCTGAGGAATGTTCTATTTCCAATTATGTGGTCAATTTTGAAGTAATGCTTTGTAGTGCTCAGAAGAATATATATTCCGTGCATTTGGGGTAGATAGCTCTATAGATATCTCTTAGGTCTGCTTGGTCCAGAGCTGAGTTCAAGTCCTGAATATCCTTAATTTTCTGTCTCGTTGATCTAATACTGACAGTGCGGTGTTAAAGTCTCTTTGTAGGGGTCTCTAAGAACTTGTTTTATGAATCTGAGTGCTCCTGTATTAGGTGCTTATATTTAGGATAATTAACTCTTCTTGTTGCATTGATCCTTTTACCATTATGTAATGCCCTTCTTTGTCTTTATCTTTGTTAGTTTAAAGCCTTCTGAAGCCTACTTCTGTCCATTTGTCAAACTCATTCTGTCCAGTTTTGTTGTGATCATTTGGAGGAGAAGAGGCATGCTGATTTTTGGAATTTTCAGTATTTTTGCACTGGTTTTTCCTCATCTTCATGGATTTATCTACCTTTGATCTTTCAGACTGATGACCTTTAGATGGGGTTTCTGTGTGTAAGGGTCCTTTTTGTTGATGTTGTTATTGTTTTCTATTTGTTAGTTTTTATTCTAACAGGCCCCTCTTCCGTAGGTCTGCTAGAGTTTGCTAGAGGTCCACTCCAGACACTATTTGCTTGGGTATCACCAGCTGAGGCTATAGAACAGCAAAGACTGCTGCCTGCTCCTTCCTCTGGAAGCTTCATCCTAGAGGGGCTCTGGCCTGGTGCCAACTGGAGCTCTCCTGTATAAGGTGTCTGTCAACCCCTGTTGGGAGGTCTCTCCCAGTCAGCAGGCATGAGGATCAGGGACCCACTTGAGGAGGCAGTCTGTCACTTAGCAGAGCTCAAGCACTGCACTGGGAGAACCCTCTTTGTCAGGATCCACTGCTCTCTTCAGAGCCAGCAGGCAGGAACATTTAAGTCTGCTGAAGCTGTGCCCACAGCCACCCATTCCCCCAGGTGTTCCGTCCCAGGGAGATGGGAGTTTTGTTTATAAGCCCCTAACTGGGGCTGCTGCCTTTCTTTCAGAGATGCCCTGCCCACTCAAGAGGAATCTAGAGAGGCAGTGTGGCCCCAGCCACTTTACCATACTGTGTTGAGTTATGTCCAGTCCTTGGCACAGTCAGGGGAAAGCTGCCTACTCAAGCATCAGCAATGGTGGACACCCCTGCCCCCAGCAAACTCAAGTGTCCCAGGTCAACTTCAGACTGCTGTGCTGGCAGCAAGAATTTTAAGCCAGTGGCTCTTAGCTTGCTGGACTCTGCAGGAGTGGGACTGCTGAGCAAGACCACTTGGCTCCCTGGTTTCAGCCCTGCCTTCTAGGGGAGTGAATGGTTCTGTCTCACTGGATTTCCAGGCACCACCGGAGTATGGGGAAAAAAAAAAAAAAAAAAAAAAAAACTCTTGCAGCTAGCTCAGGGTCTGCCCAAATGGCCACGCACTTTGGTGCTTGAAACCCAGGGCCCTGGCGGTATAGGCACATGAGAGAATCTCCTGGTCTGTGAATTGCAAAAACCATGGGAGAAGTATAGTATCTGGGTCAGAATGCATGATTCCTCATGGCACAGTCCCTCAGGGCTTCCCTTGGCTAGGGAAGGGAATTCCCTAGTGCATTGCACTTCCCAGGCGAGGTGATGCCCCACCCTGCTTCTGCTCGTCCTCCATGGGCTTCATCCACTGTCTAACCAGTCCCAGTGAGATGAACCAGGTACCTAAGTTGGGAATGTAGAAATCACCTTTCTTCTGTGTTGGTCTTGTTGGGAGCTGCAGAACGGAGCTGTTCCTGTTCGGCCATTTTGCCAGATCCCCACAAACTCTTAATGACTATCGATTATGTGCCAATTAACTGTGCACATTATAGTGCTCTGGATGGGCTTACACCCCAAAAGGGAAAAATCCACATGTAAAGAGATCATTACAGTAATTGTGTTTTGATTTATTCATTTGTCAATAAGCATTTATTAAACAACTACTATGTATTGAGCCCCTACTAGGCACTGTGTTAGGGTCTATAACAGAATAATGTGGCATGTGATTTTTTTTCTGAAAGCACTTTGGAAGACTACATGTATAGACTACAGTTGGCTTGAGAATATAGTATAAAAATGTGGCAAAAAAAGTGAAAGAAGATATAAAAGATACAGTAGACAAATCATGAATGGTCCTCTATACTTTGATAAGGAATTTAGACTTTATCCTAGAAGATATAAAATATATAGTAGACAAATTGCAAATGGCTCTATATACTTTTATATGGCATTTAGACTTTATCCTATCACATAAATAGAAAAGTATTGAGGGCTGCAAGCAAGGAGTGGCAGAATCAGGTGTGTACTTTTGAAGGCTGTCTAGGGCAGTGCCATATTTGGGGCCGTGCAGGAGGGAGGGTATTCAGCAGTTCTTTCCACACCTATAAAGTTATGATTGGTGGACATAAAGTTATGATAGGTGTGGACACCTATACAAGCTGAATCTTCTTTGCATCTTGACACCTTTGGTTTTTATTTGTTCCACACACCTTGAGAATACTTGTTTGTTTCCTATAATCCATGGAAGGCAACCTCACTTCCAAGGTGTACTCAATATTTCTTTTGCAACTCTGCTCATAAATGCACTGCTTCCATTTATCAGACAACATCTGATAAGATTACCTTATTTTCACCCATACTCTCTATCTAAACTAATTTGTAGCAAATCTAACTATAGCATTTCCCGCCATAACCCAAACAGTGATGGTGGTGGTGGTGCTGCTGTTGACGATTTAACAAGGCAATCAAAATCACAGACTTCCATTTCCTCGGTTACTTTCATCCTATATTCATCACTGTTAACCCTTGGTAACCAGTTATACTGAAGTATCTTTAAGAGCTTTTCCCTATTGGTGAAAGCAAAATCTAAAGCAAGCTTTTAACCAGACAACACCTGAGCAGTGTTGTCTAACCAGGTCTTATCAGCAGATTGACCTGAAATAATTAAAAACACAGATTTTACCAGGTTTGAGTCTCAGTAAGGCAGGGGGTGAGGGGTGAAATCAGAAATCTGTATAAATGCATGTGTATACAATGTCCTGGGTGAGGTTATGGGTTAGGCTAATTTGGTAAACCCTAGATGGAAGCTACTCTAATAAGTTCCTTATAATCAAAGCAGCATTAAGCACATATATTTCTTTTAAACACTTTAATGAAACTTAGGCAATCACTTTAAGTAATTGCCACCCATTTAATGTTTACTGAAACAGTTTACAACTAATTCACATGCCATTTTCTAAATGCTTCAGGCTTACTTGGCTTTCCTGCTGTGCATTAAACAGTTTGTTAACTATTAATAAAGAGTGAAGAAAAATCAGAATCTGGAGGTCATTTTAACAGTTAAAAAGGCCACTGAGAAGCATGACTTATAATTAGCAAAATACATGTGAGCTCCTTGTAGCATTAACCAGGATCCTATGACCCACGCTTTAAAACAAGAGCAGGTAAAGAAAAGGCAACATGCTTCCTAAAATAAGACACCTTCTCTTTTTGTCGACTGACAATCCGAAAAATTCTTTTTTTGTTTGTTTTTGTTTTTGCAGGTACCTGAGTATTTGTGAAGTGGCACTCTAATAAACGAACTCAGCTCAAAATGTATCAAGATGAAAAATAAAAATTGCTAATATTCATTAAGCAATTACTATTTTTGGTGCTTAGTCCCTATTCTAAGTTCTTTGCATTTAATTTTTTCCATTTAATAATGCTAGGTATTATTATTATCCCATTTTGTAGATAAGGAAACAGGCACAGAGAGCTAAGTAACTGCTCAAGGTCAGATGGCTAATAAGTAGCAGAGACAGAAACTGAAACCAGGAAGTCTGACTTCAGAACCTACGCTCTTAACCACCCTGCTGTATTGTCACTAGAGAATTAGGGACTTGAACTGAGTCCCTATGGAGACAGAGGAGCTATGACAAGAAACATAGGAAGGAATGGATGCTGAAAACAAGTCAGGCTTGTAAGTCAGTATCCAATTCACTACTAAGTGCCTACTATGTGTTGGGCACTGCACTCAGTGCTTTGGGAAATATTACCATAAAGATGAATAAGACAGAGCCCCTCCTCATCTTCATTGCTTCTTCAATTGTCAACTCTTCCATTAAGCCTCCCCTGACTCTGAGCACTATTATGCCACTGTTCACACTGCAGTCTTCATGTGTCTGTCTCTTCTCCCTTGGGCTGTAAGTTCTATGGCCCATGATGGGAACAGATGCCATGTCTCAGCTACTTTTCCAGTGCCTAGATTCCCTGTAAATGTACCTGGACACACTGCTGTCTCTCTGTAGATGTTTTATGAATGCATGAACAGATGAAACACAGATAGAGGACATGGATGTGAAATAACACACTCTGAGATTCACAGTGTGCTAGTGGTAAAGATGGGGAAAGATTTTGCATATCCCAGCTCTACTCCAAAGTTCTGTCTAATATATCACATGTATCACACTACTATCTTTTGCTAAAACTGCATGATTTAACATTTTAGCCTACATTATGAAAAAAATGCTCACAATTATGCTTCATCTCTTATTTAAGATACTAAACCCTTATAAGCAGGGGCCACTGCATACCTCACTTACTGTATCAGGCCGTGCTAAAGGGATGCCTGCAATTGAATCTTTAGAAAGAAACAGACCTCTTAAGTTGCTAAACCTAAAAATGAAAGTTTAGATAGATTAAATCACTTGCTCAAGGTTACAATGCTAGTAAGAGACAGAACTGGAACTTAAATCTAACTCAAAATCCCATGCTAGTAATAACTGGACTATTTTTGTGCTCTCAAAGATCCAAATCCCAATGTCACCACCTACGAGTTACATGACCTTGGAAAAATTATTTAACTCCTCTGAGCCTCATTTTTATCATCTTTGAGGTAAGTAAATGAGAACTCCCAGAAATGATATAAGGGTTAAATGAGCTCATAAATGTAAAGTGTTGGTCACATAGAAGGTATTCAACAAATATATATTGATAGTCCCATCAAATAAGATTCTGCCCAGTAATTGGGCACATGTGTTAACAATTTATTGAGATAATATAATTTGTATTAATTGCTGTGCTATAAAAACAACTATGTTGGAATTTATTTCCCAACTAAAGAGTTCCAAGTTGCCCACAAAATTGAAATTTTGTAAAACTAAGATTTCGCAGTAAATACAGACAACTATAGATTAAGACTCTTCTAAGACAACTTTTACTATCTCTTTTTAATCAGTAGAGACTCTAAAATACAAAGGTCAAAACCTTGCCCAAGGCTTAATCGGTCATTGAGAATCTGAACCAAGAATTTGGTCTCATGTTCTCATGTAATCATAACTGGCTTGCTTCCACACTAAGGCATGGTTCCTTTTATAATGGCAATTCTGTGATTATTAATTTTATGTGTCAGCTTGACTGGGCTAAGGAATGCCCAGATAGCTGGCAAAACATTATTTCTGGGTTTATCTGTGAGGTTCTTTCTGAAAGAGATCAACCTTTGAATTTGTTGTGGGACAAAATCAAACAAAAAGATGGAGGAAAGGTGAATTCAGCTTTGTGTTCAAGCTGGGGCATTCACCTTCTCCTGCTCTCAAACACCAGCGCTCCTGGTTCTTGGGCTTTCAGACTCAGACGGGGACTTATATCATTGGCCCTCCCAATTCTCAGGCTTTTGGACTCAGAATGAACAACACCACTGGCATTCCCCAGTCTCAAGCTCACAGACCACACATACTGTGGGACTTCTCAGCCTCCATAATCACAACAGCCAGTTCCTATAATAAATATACATACACACATGTATATCTCCACATATCCTCTTGGTTCTGTTCCTCTGGAGAACCCTAATACAACTTCCCATGTGAAACAGAGTTTCTACCCAGTAAAGGAAAAATTTAGAAGATGTAATTTCACATTCAGCCTCTGTCACATATTAGCTCTGTGAATCAGGCTAAAGTTTCTTCATCGATGGAATGGGAACAAAATAGCTTTTTCAAAGAATTGTTATAGGGATTAAATAAGATAATGCGTAGGAACAGGCTTAGCATAGAATCAAGAATATAATAGGCATTCAATAGATGTTGCTGAAACTATCTGGATTTTCAAGATGCAGCCAAGTGTCAGTGCTTTTATTGGAAATACTTAAATACAGAGAAGGAAGGAAGGACAGAGGGAGGGAGGAAGGAAAGGGAAAAAAAGAAAAAAGGAGAGGGGAAAGAAGAATGAGAAGTAGAAGAGGAGGCAGGGAAGAAAAAACAGATTTGAAAAACACCTATCTGGGATGCTGTAGCCGCAATTCTGTTTAAAAGGAGCAGGAAGACTTCAAAGTCACACAAAAGCCTATGATTTTGATTCTGAATTACAATGTTAAATTATGAACCCCATCTTATTATTTCTCTAGTCGTAACAGAAATTATGATTTTCAATGAGCTAATCAAACACTGAAAAAGTGTGGTCACGAAGAGATAGTTTCATCTGTGTAGACTTGAAGAGTTGTTTTTCAAGAGACGGTCCATTAGGAAGACATCAGAAGATAAAAAGTGCCTTTAAGCATGGAACAACAAAGAATCTGCAAACACCCTTGACAGAGACAGAGATGTGTGTGAAATGCTAATAGGCATACTGATCACTGTGAAATAAACCTTACAACTGTGCAAATGACACTTGGGCTACATTTTATTATAGACAACCAATCTGCTTTTCTTTACGCACAATGAAGTACTATATGAGTAGTCAATAAACTCTCCACCTCCATTCTTACCATTTATCTCTCCCTCCCTTGCCCTGCTAAATCCTCAGATTTGAAACTGTACTGTGTCTCACCTTACAAGCTGTATGACTTAAGAACACTATCACATTCACAGAAGAGATTAAAGCAGAGGAAGATGAGGTCTGATGGAAATTACTTTAAGGAGAGAAAAAGAATGGCACAGCCTGATTTTTATACTTTCCTTAATGGCAGATGGTAGAACCCCATTTATAATAGAATGTATTGTAAACATCAGAAAAAATGTGATTACTACAAAAAGTGAAAAAGTCTAAGGAAACATAATGGAGCTTGAAAAACAACCTGTCTAAAATCCATTTACCAAAATCTATACTTGGGTAGAGTGTAGATTTTGATGTTTTCCATCCCCAAAATACCCTATGTAGGCCTAACATGACATTATCCTCTTTGCCCATATGGTTGCCAAGAGCCAATTCTAGTGTTACCTAAGAGTTACACACTGAAGGCTGGGGCCTTTGAAGGTCAGCATTGAAATACATGTGTCCCATTGAGAAACAGGCCGCCAAAAACTACACATTCAAGACCAAGTGCTTCTCTTTCAGAATCACAGCGCACCAGGAGTCAACACTGCAGATGGTGCACAGTAAAGAGAATGAGCTACAGGCAACCCCATTAGGTTCAAGATTCACAGCCCATTTCCACGCATTCCGTTCGCAACACAGTTTGCTGCCTTATACTTTTAAAGGTAATGTTCATTGATAAGGGATATCTGTTACCTTCATACTCCATGGAAGTAAGCAAAGAATTGTTGTGACCCTAGAGAAAAATCAGAGTCACAGAATTTTAGGTCTGGAAGGGATCTTTTAAGTCATATAGAAGTATCATTTTAGAAGCAAGAATACAGAGGTTCCAAGACATTAAGGGACATGTCCAGGTTCAGTAAGTTACTAGTAGAATCAAGATTTTTTAAAAATCATTATTCTCAGTGCATTGCTCTTTCTACCACTTAAACATACTTTATCAATAGCCTGGTTATTTCTGAAATTTTAAAATACTTCCTTTGCTAAGACTGAAAAGAAAATCATCTCTATTTCCAAAGCACAGAAGACTAAATATGCAGCCTCAAACTCATATATGTACCTCCTCCCTATTTCTACGATTATCAAAGTCCTTCCTACCTTGCAACTGAAATAAAATAACATCCTACTAAGCTATGCCATCTTTTGCAATGCACCAAACATCAAATATAGACAACAAAACTAAGACTGTCTTACTTTTGACTTTTAGAAAGTATTCTTCAGAAGTTTGGCGGGGAAGATGATAGATGACAAAGATTCCCTGCCTACAGTTAAGGACCTGGCATTTCTCAAGAACCAGCTGGAGTATCTGCAGCGGCACATGGAAGATGAAGTCAACAGCAGGATGAGCTGGGATGGCTCGCTGTTGTCCTCCCCATTCCTCAAGGGATTCCTGGCTAGCTGTGGTGGCCACACTGAGGGCATTAGCAGTATTGGTCTTTGCCATGGGCACCTGTGCTGGCATCTATGCAGCTCAGGCTATGCTGTGCCCAATGTGGAGACGGCATTGAAAGACTATTTGCAGTCACTATGCAAGGGGCCCGACTAGCTCTAGGTGCTATGGGGGAGGCAGAATAATGATCTGGGGCCTGCAGGTAGAGATACTATCTGGCTTCTCTGGCTGTCATCCATTTTTCCTCCAACTTTCATGCCAACTTTATCCTTGCCTCCCTTCCTGCAGACTGTGCACAGTGGCTTGTCAGCCTGTACCCTGGATTCCTTCTTCCCCCTCCCAACTCCATCAGACTGGCCCCAAGACTGTTGCTTCAAGGGCCACCAGCCCCTTACTCTTCAAGCCCTAACTACGCAGTTGGCAGGTGATTCTGATCCTCGGTATCCTTTCTGGCAACGTTCCATGGCTCCTACCTACTGGGAGCTGGCTCCATAACTTGATTTCCCCCAAATATGTTACAATCCCCACTGCCCCTTGCTAACTACACAGGCCACCCAAAGTCTGGCATGGGTATGAAGGTAGTAGACCTTGATGCTACTCCTATCCACTGCCATGTATGCCCATGCCCCATGCTGGCAGTGTGCCATGTGGACAGCCAGGAGCCTGTCCAGCCCTCCTCAGCTGACCAAGATACTGTTAGGTACCTTCTCCCTTCTAGTGGGCCAGCAAGCATGGCCCTAGGGGGCTCCACTCTGACACCAAGCTGCTCCCTTCACACTATCAGCCCTGCTCTACGGTACTAACAACCTAGCGATCTATCTTCAGTGTAACATGAACCCCAGCACCTACCAGGTGCTGAGCAATTGGAAGCAGGGCCCTGTTCCACTGTCTGCCTCCAGCACTGCTTCTCTGCACCTCAGAGGTCAGCACTGCTGCTGCTGATGGCTGTGGGACCTGTTACCCATCGGGTGGCCTTCAAGACCTTGGGTACACCCTTCCCAGGCTCCCTCCAGCAGCTGCTGCCAGCCCCATTCCCCTACATATCACTCAGCTGGGCCTGCTCCTCCTCATCTTCGACTTCCTCATCTCAGGCTTGTCGTCACTGCATACAGAGCTGCTCATGAGAAGACAGCAGCTGCCCCTGACACTTTAGAATGTCTTTCTCTGCACCTTTGGTGTGCTCCTGAATCTAGAGCTGCATGGCGCTGGTGGCCCCGGCCCAGGCCTCCTGGAAGGCTTCTCAGCATGGGCAGAACTTGTGGTGCTGAGCCACGGCTAAATGCACTGCTCGTGTCTGCTGTCATGAAGCACGGCAGCAGCATCACATGCCTCTTGGTTGTGTCCTGCTCACTGGTGGTCAATGCCATGCTCTCAGCAGTCCTGCTGCAGCTGCAGCTCACGGCCACCTTCTTCCTGGCCACACTACTCATCATCAGCCTGGCCGTGTGCTCATACTATAGCAGCCACTAGTCCCTGACCTCCTCTACCCTGGCTCCAGACCCTGTAGATTGGGTGCCACCATCAGAGTCCCCTCCCAGGCCTCCCTTCCAGTTCCCTCAGCAGCCCAGTAACAACTGCCTTGTGAGAAAAGCTGGAGAAGTGAGAGAAGTCAGGTTATTCTCTGGAGATCGACGGATGAAGGGGTAGTCCTAGGAGACATGAAGAATGGGTTTGATTAAAAGACATTCTTATCATCCTCCTGCCCTCTCATCAAGTTCTTCCAGACTAAAGAATTAAGGTAACATCAATACCTGTGCCTGAGAAATGTTCCAAATCTGCCTCATCCTGCATGAAAGCAGTTGATCAGAATGAGGTGTGGGCATCAAGTGGCTTTCCTGGCCTACTTTGGTCACCCCAGCAGAGCCACTGCCCCCAAGCCTGGTGCTGGCTGCTCCAGCCCAGCCATGGTCCGTGACTCTCATAAGGGATACTCAACCTCCCACTGTCATACAGGAAGACCCAGTTGCCACAGATTATACAACCATTACACCAGTCACTCCCACAATCTTCCCCAGTTCCAGCAATGCCTAGACACATGCACGCCCCCTGCTCTCTCAAGACTGCTGGCTCCCCACACCTAGCCTTTGTTCTGCAAACCCCAGAGAGGGCTGGGGCTTGACTCATCTCAGGGAATGTTGGTCCTGGGCCCTGACTTATCTCAGGGAATGTTGGTCCTGGGCCCTGACTTAAGCCTACTCTTCTGACCTCTCTGATCACCTGAAATCCATCTTGAATCCCACAGCCCACTCTAAGGCTTGTAGGAGGTACCATGCTTCTTATTCTGGGTCCTATCCAGGCCAAGCAGTCTCCCAGCTCCCAACAGCCTGGACAAGCTCTACATAGAGCAACCTAAGACCAGGTACAGGTCTCTCAATCAATATCTGAGCAGGTACCTGTAGTTCAATCAATGTCTCTTCAACTACATAAGCAATAAGGTCTTAATAAAGTGTTCCAGGGTGTACAGTGGTTCCCACAACCACACACAAAAAAGAAAGTGCTATTCATTTCCTTAGCATCTGTCTCCAAATGCCCTATTTCCTATGCCATAAACAATAGAAAGACTGGTCAGTAGCCGGTTGGCTAAAGTCATACATCTTTCACACCCTTTTCTGCCTCATGGATAGCAAAAATGAGAGTCTCTTAACTCATCGAATTCAACCATACATTCAAATTCAAGAAAAAACTTTTCTCTGAAAATACAAATAATGTTCACATTATAAACACCTACATGTGTTAGATGTCCTGCTTCAGAAAAGATCTCATGAAAATAAACCTAACAGCTAGACTAATAAATAAAATTTGCTAAGATTTCTCTAAAGTTGAACCCTAGAGACCATTTTCAGCAGAAGAGTTAAAGGAGTTTCCAATGGAAAGAACAAGCACATAAATTGAAGATGGAGCCAAACAATGAAATGAAACTGGCCACTCATCTACGAGGCCAGAAGAATGAAAACCAAGTCCCAACTCATCACCAGAAACGCTTCTCAAAACTGGGAAGCACAGAACCTGCCCGTCCCTGAGCCTGAGCCACTTCCTCTGACACTTTCTAACCCAGAGATGGCCCCAGCGTCCAACTGAGAAAACATTTTCCAGGATGTGAAACTTGCCACAGGAAAACTGCATCTCTTTCCCTATGCTGCTGACTGTGTAAGCAAAGGACTCGCACTTTTACCAGAAGAGCTAGATAATTTTGCTGAAAAGTGTGGAATACACATTTGACTATATTTATATATTTGGTGACTCATAAAACTATTCTTTTAAAAATTAATAAATGTTACTCTTTAATCATCAATATAAATTATATAACACTATCAACCTTAAAGGTTTAACTCAATCCTAAAACCCTTTCACAAGGCTGTGTAGAAGCTAAGCCTTTATTTATCTCTGTTCTGTGCCTCGTCTTTCCCCACCTAAGGCTGCTTGTAGATCCCAGTATGAAATTAGCACACTCATGATTGTCACTGCTTAGCAGTAGCCCTTATATAAATGTGCCTTTTGATGACCCAAGTTGGGTATATTAGTTCATATGTCTTCTCTGGGATTAAGACAATTCACGGGACATTTATTACTAATGTTTAATTATAACAGCGAAAATAAATTTAAAATAATAACAACAATTAACATTTGTGTGGCAGTTTATGGTTCACAAAATGCTTTTAAATACATGACCTCATTTGAGGCTCGCAAGCCTCAGGCAAGATGGGGAATGAAAATGGAAACAGTCTCAGAAAGGTCACAGTACTATTAAGTGGCAGAAGCAGAACTTGAACCAAGGTCTTCTAAATTCAAATCCTATGCTCTTTATACTATACCAAAAGAAATTAATGTATTGGTGAATTTTAAGATTATACATAAGATTCACCAATGCTGGCTAGGCGTGGTGGCTCACACCTATAATCCTAGCATTGCGGGAGGCTGAGGCAGGTGGATAACTTGTAGTCAGGAGTTCGAGACCAGCCTAGCCAATATGGTAAGACCCCGTCTCTACTAAAAATACAAAAATCAGACAGGTGTAGTGGCACATGCCTGTAATCCCAGCTACTCAGGAGGCTGAGAGAATCACTTGAACCTGGGAGGCGGAGGTTGCAACCACCTGATATCATGCCACTCCACTCCAGCCTGGGCGACAAAGCTAGATTCTGTCTCCCAAAAAAAAAAAAAAAATTCACCAGTATATTCATTCCTTTTGCCAAAGAGTGTGTGTGTGTGTGTGTGTATCATGCCAGAAAGGTAGATGTAAGGAATCTTCTACAGAAACAACCACACACATAAAAACAAAAACAGACAGTTTCTAACAATCTAAGTGTAATATGACTTTGCAGACTGCAGAGAAGGCATATAATGCTACACGGCAGCTCCAGCACTCATGGTTAATAACAGCATCAGTAAGCAAAAGAGCTCAGAGCGTCTACCTGGAGAAGCAAACTCATTCCATGATGCTGGTAGTTCTCAGCACAAAGGCTGTAGCAGCATGCCACTGGGCAGGGCACAGTTAATGCAGATTCTTCTAGAACTCTGTCCCACAGCCAAGTCTCTAGCTGAGTTTTACAAGGACCTCTTTGTCTTGGGCCTCCTCCCAACACATGGGAAACCTCAGAACGTCTCTTGCCACTGGGTGCAACTAAGCTTAGCCACTTGGTATTACTGGCTCTCAAGGGTGGCCAGCTAGTCGAGCCAAGACATATTTCCAATGCTTCTCAGTCCTACAAACAACCTATACTTTGTAAGAACTTGTCTTATCTTTAATAGATTAGAGGATTTTTTCCCCAATAATACTTTAAAATCCAGATGAGAGAACGAACTAACATCCAATGGAGGACAATTTCTTATACTCTGTCCTTTTTTTTTCTATCACCTAGCCAACAAGGTAAACTGATATGTCTGTGAAATGACAGATCCACAAGGACAGAGTACTTTTAACTTGAAAATCTCAGAGAGCAGATTTTCGAGTATGTGTAATAAGTGAAGAATTATTTGAGGTTATCAACTTAAAAATATGCCAAACATATATAAGTTAACCACGGTTTTAAATGAAAATATTAAGGAGACAGCATTTATAATCAGTAGAAATTATCAAATCATATTTCCATCTCCCCAAATACCTTTTGAGTTTTAAAACATTATGATTTAGTCTACTCTAATATAAAAGTACTAATGGTCCCTGAGGAAAAAAATACACCCAACTCTGAATAAAAATAAACTTCAGGAATGTAGAGTTTTGCCATTTTTCTAGATGGTTCTTTTAACATAGAAAGGCTGCATGCCATTAAAAGGTACGAAGTGAATTGTTAGGTTAACAGTTTATCGATCATTATACATAAGTCAACTTATATCTAGAGCGAAACCCAAGTCAGTATCTTCCTATATGTATATTGAAATGCATGTAAATCTAAAGAGAAGAGAGTAGACAAATAAGTCTTCAGCAGGCTCAGGGCAAATTGTTGAAGAGAGACTTTCACTCTCTGTTCCATTATTTATGCTCTGTATCATATAGCTTTTTATTCCATATTGTTTAAACTATGAAAATAAAAACACAGTCATATTTTATTTGTATAAGATATAAAAAGAAAGAGAATATTAAAAAAAAGGTTAAAAATCAATTCTTGGACCATTGTATCATTGTATTCTCAGACCATTGTATCATTCAGTGGTTGTTAAACCTTAGATTTTGTCCAAGGTAGTTAAACAACCGCGGAATGATACAATGCCTTAGAAACGGAGGACTAAGGCTGGGCACAGTGGCTCACGCCTGTAATCCCAGCGCTTTAGGAGGCTGAGGCTGGCAGATCACATGAGGATAGGAGTTTGAGAGCAGCCTGGCCAATACAGTGAAACCTGTCTCTACTAAAAATACAAAAATTAGCTAGGTGTGGTGGTGCATGCCTGTAATCCCAGCTACTCTGGAGGCTGAGGCAGGAGAATTGCTTGAGCCTGGAAGGTGGAGGTTGCAGTGAACTGAGATCACACCACTGCACTCCAGCTTGGGTGACAGAGCGAGATTTGAAAGAAAAGAAAAAAGAAAAGAAACGAAAAGAAAACAGGGAGGGAAGGGGAGAGAAGAGAAAAGGAGGAGGGAAGGAGGGAAATGGAGGACCGAGCAGATGCTGTAATAAATAAGCATCTTTGATTTAAAATAAGTGACATCATTAGGGGTTCCTCAAAATGAAAAAGCAGGAGAGAAAAGGCAATTTTCTTCTCCAATTAATTTTGAAGAATTATGAAAAGGAATTCAGTTCTGTGATTGCTTCCTCTTTTAGGAAAACCAACGTAAAACCTCTGAAAATTTCTTATGTTGGTATTTAAATGGATCTATACATCCCAAAGCAAAAGTACCAGTCCAGGGGTTGCTGGATCTACACCTGGGGTCTGTCCCCCTGGCTCAACAGACAATCCCTCACCATTTGTAAATATAGAGAGAGACAGCAACAGTTCCCAGTTTCTGTGTGTTACAGTATAATAGGAAATGACTCAAAATCTAAGTAGATAACTCATAAACTCACATCTACAACCATGATGTTCCTAAATTTGGTCTATCTCCAATGATCTACATTCCCAATTATCACTCCCTACAGAAATGAGCTCTGTTTACCACTTTTAACATTGAAATCGTTAATTTCCACCAATCAACCATATCCAAAAATTTAAGATCTAAAAAAGCATACCTTATGCCTTTAGCAAACTTAAATGCCTGAAATTACAGCAAAGTAAACAGCCTAAGAAAAGCAATGGGTTGTAAATCATTTGTTTCACTAAGACTGGATTTTTGTCATAGGAATAAACTAAGCTGTCTTTTTTGACTGCTGACTTATGTTATAAATTAAATATAACTTTGCATATTATATTTATAACAATTATGAGCACCATTCATTATTACATATCACTGACAGAAGAAAGCCAACTACTTTTGAAGCAGCAGGTCTTAAAGTTTAAATTAAAAGAGGGCCCACAATAAAGTAGAAATAAGTTTGGTAAAGGGTAATCCCTGTCTTTAGCCCTAAATCCAGTGGCATATGTGTCTTCTGTAATTAATGGCAAAATCTCCCTCAGAAGCAATTTCCAGATGCGGTACTTAAAGTACAGCTAATCAGTCTTTGATTCATCATGTGTTTGGGAATGCTCTCCTAACAGGCACCCTTGCTAGCTCACAGCAAAAGAAATATTACTACCCACTCCACTGCCACTAAAAAAACACATTTCAAATTTTGAGGGCCAGTTGTAGACATACATTCTTCTCCTAGCCAGTTTCTAACCAATTTTAAAACATCCAAACATGAACTTACCTCAACCCATGATCTCATGTGATGAGTTTACCAAGGCCTCCAACAACCTGAATTACATGCCAAAGGAAATAGAATGAACAGGCCATTCTGTAGAGTGAAGACAAGTTCCACACCTGTCAGTGGAAATCTGTTTGACTGCAGCCCTAGAGCGCTTCACAGAAGAAACCTTTCTTAACTTGGAGAATGTGCTTCTCCCTTAAATTCGAAGAAATCGTAATGCTTATTTTATTTAGTTTATTTTTGGAATTTTCCATCTCATTCCAGAAAGAATTGAAGGTAGTTACTAATATGCTTCCGTTTTTAGGGGAACACACAAGCTCTTCCTGGACGTTTTTGTCAGGTTAAGTTCTCCTTTATATCCATTAGGGAACTGAAGACCTTCACTTTTTTCTCAGAATTTCTTTATCATGCACTCCAAAAACCGATTGCGTAATCATTACCTCACCCTTCACTGATGTTATGAAAGCTCAACCTTCCTGCTGATTCATTCACAGTGAGATGACAGCTCACACAGTGCATGCTTTCAATATGAGCGTTCAGACTAAGAGTGACAGGGTAAGTTATAAGTTGTAATATATGCCCTGAAAGTTCAAAACACATGAGGTAGAAGGAAAAATAGTTACCCCAAACATAAGTTCTAAAAGAATTATCTAACTGGACCTGAAGACCCACCACTGAATTGACCTTGCAGAGGACTTTTTATGTGATACCATCTGTCTACCAACTCATGAAACAAGCTCAATGGAATGTGGGAAACTTGACTAGTCTCTAATCAAGATGTTGTTAAAGGTGTCATTCATTGCATTATACAGAGTCTTCTTTATTTCTTTCTGGATTTTTTTTTTTTAAGATGAAATCTCGCTCTGTCGCTCAGGCTAGAGTGCAGTGGCACGATCTCGGCTCACTGCAACCTCCACCTCCCAGGTTCAAGTGATTCTCGTGCCTCAGCCTCCCAAGTACCTGCGACTAGAGGTGCACACCACCACACCTAGCTAATTTTTGTATTTTTAGTAGAGACTGGGTTTCACCATGTTGGCCAGGTTGGTCTTGAACTCCTCACCTCAGGTGATCCACCCAGCTTGGCCTCCCAAAGTGCTAGGATTACAGGGATGAGCCACCGCACCCAGCCTCTTTCTGGATTTTACATTGGTAATACTTGTGTTTCTCCTAAGCAAATGATTTTTTTTTTTGAAATTATGGTCTCTATTAATCAAGTACGTAGTCAAGTTTCATATTTTGCCTTGGCGGGTAGAAATCTTAAAAACAATAGTGAGACATACACTCACTGTGACCATAACTATTCAATGATTTACATTTGCTCTTTCCTCTTTCATTGGTCCCTCTTTTTTCCTTTCATTTTTTCCTACCTATTTATTATTATTTCAATTCAATATACATCCTGTATTGTACAGCAGCTGTTGGGAAAATAAAGAAGCACAGTATTGTGAATACCATAGTCAAGTTTCAATTTGAACACGTAACCAGAAAAATTTTAGAATCCCAGGCAATCCAAGTTTAAGCACAGGTTCATGTTCACCTATCTAAATTACAAAACTGTATATTTTATATCAGAGAAACAGCATATGCAATTCCTGTTTTACTGCAGATATATAAAAATCTGTAGAAATATTAAAGTCACACCCTCAATTATATCAAAACTGTACTTACCCCCTCCTTAGTTCTAGGAAACTACCATCTGAACATCAAACTGAGCTAAAGGCCAAAATAAAATTTAATCTCTTCTTTACTTTCATTCTTTGTCAACTAGCTTGTTGTGATGTGATTATAAATCAAAAATCACATATTTAACACACCAGAAAAGAACTACATTTTCATCTAATTACACCTAAGTTAGATCATATTACAGATTCAGGTTTTATACTTGAGACTACTGCTAATTAGTTGAACACAAGATAAATTTCTTTCTACAAATTTCTCTTCTTAAATCATGAGAAAGTGTCTCTTGTCTTTTAAAATTTGAGTTCTTCACCATATCTAACCTTTCACCTCCGTTTATTCAACTAGGCTGTCATTTCTTACAAAATGGCTCTGTTCCTGTGGCATGAAATTAACTGTAAGTCATTAAATTTGGAGCTTTGATTCTGTGTTTACCAAAATTTCTCTAGTGCCTCCACTTCCGTGTAAATTAATATTAATTATTTTGGTTAATTATTTTCATCTGATTTTTATTATTTTCCACAACTCGACATCTCTGACAAATACTCCAAGCTAATTCATTAACATAAACGACATAGCAGGACCAAAGAAAAGGCTTTCAAACACTGCTTAGGTTTTACATTTTCCCAAAGACTTTTCCCAGAGTCACTAAGATCTTTTGAATCCAAATAAGCCCAATAGTTCAGCTCTGAGAGTTTCTCTCCCACATAATATACAAAATCATGCGATGGGTTTGAATAATATAAGAAATCTAACCTCAATTCCTTTCTGGGGTGACCTCACAATTTTTCTTGGAATACTGAAGACCCAGATACCCAGTCATATGTGCTAAAACAATTACAGAAGGGATTTATTTATTAAACATTAATCCCCTTGTCATGCAGAGTACCTAGAAAATCCCTAATGCACTTTTGCACTGAAACTTTACTGGAAACAAATTTTTCTAAGTCTCCAAAGACATTTCCCTTGACAAGTCAAATAGGTCTTTCTCAAGTCTTCAACACCCTTGACCTCTATGCTTCAGTTAGCACTGCTGAATTCTCTCCTCGCATGGTTTCCCTGGGTGTTCTCTGTGTTCTTCTACTACCTCTTTGTCTCATTTGCTGACTATTCTTTTTGCCTGCCTCCACCCCCTTGGCTGGCAGCTGCTCCTGAGTTTCCAAACTCAGCTTTCTGAATTTCTCCCTCAATAGTCACCACCATGCTACATACTCCATATGCATTACTGAACTATCACCTTGCATAAATGCCTCCAAAGTCAACAACCAAGGCTTGAGCTCTCAAACTGTAATTCTGTCTAGTAACTGATCGGTCATCTCAGGATATGATCTGAAAAGTACTATCTCAAAAACTGAGCTCATTTTTATTTCTAGTCCAGCAGACTTTCCCAAAGCCATCCTATAAATCCTCATTATTTTAAATCTAGGTTACAGAACAGCTAGCTCCCTAATAGTCTCTCCACCCTTAGCTCCACTACTTCAACCTATCCTAAATGATGGCACTTTCCTACTGTCCCTTGAATCAAATCGATAATCAAATTCATTCCCAATTATCCACAGCCATGGAAGTTCCACCTTGTCTTAGCGTGTGTGCTTATTGTCTTGCTTATTGTCACTAACATGTCAAATGTGACTTGCTTCACTTCCAAACCTATACACCTTTCTTTCTCATTTCTGCCTGCCAATTTGCTTCTCTCTTCCTTCATTATCCAATTCAAAATTCAGATCCTTCCTCAGCCAGCCCCATCTCTTTGGTACCACTCTCTTAATCACTCAATACTTCCATTTGCACTCTGTTTTTTTTTTCCACTTATTGATATGTTACTTTGCAAGTGTTCTCAACTTGTGTTGGATGTACATTTTCTCTCTCTGCTAGATTATAAAACTCCTTAGAAGCAGGGAATTTCTCTTACATAATAACATTTTAGTTCTTGTATAAGAACATTTAGAATATGTTGGTGCTACTTACAGTGCAGTATCAGCAGGTAGCCACTAACTAGTTGTAATTAACAAAGTAGTTATTATGGCTGGACAATGTCATAATTCTATATCCAAATCCGATATGAACAATGCTTATCCAAAACACATTTCAAACAAGAGTGCAAGGGAATCCCATTTTCTTCAATAAAAACTTTTAAATGATTCTTTATTGGTTTTTCCCTCTTTAAATTAGATACATTTCCTTTCTTGAGTTTTCCTTGTTAGCTTGTCCATCTGCTGAAAGGAAGGCAAATAATTTCTTATCTAACCTAATTATTTACTCCGTCCTGCCTGTACTGGAATCCTGGCTCCTGCACCTGCTATGCTCAGTGCTACTCCCAGAGGTATAACAAAGCACATTGCCAAGGTCAGCCTAGGCCTTAGCTTAAGTCCCTAAAGTCTGAGAATCTAGATTGTAATTCCACCGGCTTGCCTAAAAGTCAAGAACCAGCCTGCATTTCACTGAAAGATACAAAAATTATGTATATTTTGATGCCAATCATACAAAAAAAGAAAAAAATGAGAATTAGGATTGATTTTTTTTAACTCATATGATGGAATGAGAGAAATACCATAGACTTCTACATATCATTTCCATAGAGATTTTTTTTAAACTGAATTAATAGTTGAACTACACAAAATGTCTCAAATGAGGATACTGGCCTGATGGCTCACAACACCCTTCAAAGCCCTTCTAAAGACCCTATCCTAGGCCAGGCGCAGTGGCTCATGTCTGTAACCTCAGCACTTTCGGAGGCCGAAGCGGTCAGATCACCTGAGGTCAGTAGTACAAGACCAGCCTGGCCAACATGGTGCAACCCCGTCTCTGCTAAAAATACAAAACTTAGCTAGACGTGGTAGCACGCACCTGTAATTCCGGCTACTTGGGAGGCTGAGGCAGGAGAATTGCTTGAACCCAGGAGGCAGAGGTTGCAGTGAGCTGAGATTGTGCCACAGCACTCCAGCCTGGGCTAGAGTAAAATTCTGTCTCAGAAATAAATAAATAAATAACACCCCACCCTACATTTTTTTCTCTGACTCTTTGATTTCAGGCCAGATTATCAAGTGCTGCATAGACTGTCTTTATCAAAAAGCAAGTGCGCTGACATTTTTCAGGGAATTTCTCTGAAAGAAAATCACTTAGAGAAACATAGGACTGAACTTATATATCCCAGATATGCCACTCATGACTTTCAAGTAAGTCACGATGCAAGACAGAATCCATTCATAGGAAAGGTCATTCTGCATTCTACCCCTTTCCAGCACAGTCTCCCCTCGACTACCAGAAACAAGTGATATTAAAATGCAATTGGCAAGTATTAGAAGTCAAATGAATATGGACAGCTGATAAATGCATCTTGAAGGACAGATATATAAAAATGATTGAAAGATCATCCTGACTATTTATGACGTCAATTGAAAGATATCAGGATACGGTAACATATTAACTCCTGGGAATTTTCATCACCATCAGTAGTAGATGATATAAAGTCATGAAAAAAGCTTAACTTGGGATAAAAAAAGATGCTGCCAAGTCATGTATTCATACTGAATCCTTATGAAATTAGTTAATAGAAAATATTTTGTTTTGGGTTATAGTCCAGAGTCAGCTTCAGGGGAAAATGAATTAAACATTGTTTTATTTTTTCTATGTTGAAAGTAATCATTGGACTACAACCAGAACCACCAGAATCAAAATTTTTAATTTTGAACTTGCATAAAGAAACCCAGAGTAAATACAGCATCAATGAGACTTTTCTGTCAATGAGGGAAAAGCACAAGCATAATACTACAAGACATATTGGATGAAAATAAATTTCTGATTTAAAACACAAAGGCCATAGTGTACATTGAAGATAGAAAGACCATACTGCCAAAGGCATGAGCATGAAAGGTCAAATGCCAGTTGGTATTAGTAATGGAAAAATGAGCCCATAAATGAAACACCAAACAACACTCAAAAGCCTATAAAACACTGGCCAATCCTACTGCTTCTTCAAGAATGGCTGACATTATTAGAATGTATGCAGATCACAACTTGCACCTTTCCCACTCTTTGTACTTCTGAAGAGTGTGAAATGCTATTTTTATCAAATTTTCTAAAAATGCACAACTGTATTTCATTTCGTTTTAATGTTTATCCTTTGAATGTCTGCTTTCCTTCCTATTAGATCTTTCTTCTTATTGCTTTCTGTTCTTTCTAGAATGAGTTGTATAGCATGGCTTTATATAATATATACTGGCAGCTTGCTATAATAGATAATGTGTGCTGGTAACTTGCCTAGAAATACTACCACTCATCCTTCTTAGGACACAGACATCTAATTAGAAGACTGTAATCAGGCCAGGCAATCTGCCTTAACAATACCCAGAGTGAAAGCATGAACTCCGGTGTCAGACAAACCTGGCTCAAGTCTTGGTTCTGCCACTGACTAAAGTCATGACCTCAAGAAGTTACTGTTACTTAACCTCATCAAGAGCCAACTTAAAAAAAAAGACTCATAATAATTCTAAAAATAATAACAACATTTACCTCATAGTGTTTTCATAAAGATTCAAAGAGAGAATGAATTTCAGAATGTACAACAGTCCCTGGCACATAATAAATCCTGCCTAATTTTGAAGTGTTAATAATAAAGGTTAGGGTAACACTTCTACCATTTACTTGTAACCTTAAAGTTTCTCATTCATAAATTGGAAATAACAATACTAACCACATAAGATTGTTATAAAGATCAACAAAGTCAGTGAAAATATTGTTTAATGGTATAGCTATATGCAAATATCAGTCAGTGTTTTCTGAATTTCATAATCCATGACAATGTGCAATGTTTGGCCTAACTTTGCACAAAGTTATAGAAAACTGCTTGTGATAATTCCATTTGGTTGGTTGTGTCTGTATTTCAATACAGTCCAAGAAGAGACACATGCTAGGGAAAAATCCTAAGTCTCCGAAGCAAATGATCCTTTGACAATACAAAGCTAAGTATCCACCAGCTCATCAGTATGAAAGCAGGGTCCTTTACATCTAGTGCTTTTATGTGTTTGGTCTTCTGTTGACTTCCAAGTGAATCACCTGGAGTGCTTTTGTAAAATAATTCCAGGCCCCACCCCAATTTTACTTATGCAAAATCTGTGAGAGTGAAGCCCAGAAATCTGAACTTTTAACAAGACCCCCTAGTGATTCCAATACTCATTTAAATTTGAGAATTCCTGCTACAAAGTTTTGTTAGGAAAAGTCATAATAAGCAAGACTAACATCTGTCACTATGGAAAAACTGTTCACCAGAAACAAAGGAATACCAAACAGATTAGATTCTATTTTAATCTAAGTATACAGACTTTGAAATAGAATAGCCAAAGTTCAAATAAATCAATATTTAACTTTTCCTTTAAACGCATCTTCAATGACATCTCATAGAGTAATATGAGAATTGTTTTACAACTGGTTATTATTGTACAGTCAGGTTTCTCTAGTGCTCCAGATGTTGACTTCACTTCTCTTAACACTTGCCCACTTGCCCATGCCTGCAAGATAAGCAGGGGGTAAACATCAGCATACTTCCAGGTTCTGATGTTTCATCAAGCCCTATCCCTCAGTGAACTTGCCTGAAATACTACCACCCATCTTTTTGAGACTACAGATACCAAATGACAGGACTGTGATCAATATAAGCAATCTGCCCTCAGCCACCACCGGCGAGCCAGTGGGGTAATCCCACCCAGAGAACCACTGACAGCATCCACCTCACTCACAGCAATTCTTTCAACCTAAGAGGTTACCGGGAGTCGGGGTAGGTTCACAAAGAACATGTTATGCCAAGAAAGCCTTACTTCCTTTTCTGACTAAATAACTGCATCGTTTATCTTGAGTTAAGCAAGTATCTAACCCTATGCCCTACTAACTTAGCAGTGCTCTATGTCGATACCTTGATGCAGTGCTTAAGGCTTTGCTCACCATGGAGCACATAATGGTATCTGAATGTCACACTGAGCCACTTGACACCTGAGACTACTGAGACTCTGCCCAGCTATTCAAGAGCTGCAGAGATCAATTTCTCAGCACATCTGTAATCTACTGCTACAGGACACCAGTTGGAAAGCTCACGCTAAGGAATATTACTCCATGACTAAATAATGGCCTAATCAGGTTCCCCATTGAGGGCACCAGTCTGATAGCTATTAGAGAAGTAGGTGGGCACGTAGTTACCCAAAGTGTCTAAATCAGGGAACATCAGGAAACCAGAGGTAACTAGGGGACAATATAAAGCTCAAAACAATCAGCAGAACCCAAAGCATAAGAATACAGATATATAAAAGAAAAGAATGGGAAGCAAAGAGCTGCCAAGACCAAGGTGCACAGGTGAGTTCATCATCCTTGTTTAAATGCAAAGAGCCAAGAAGATATAAACACAGAGCTGACTGGTAAGCCAAGATCAGCTGGAAGAAGCAATATACTGTTTTGTCTAACATCGTTAGCAATGACTTAAAGGAAGATAAATAAATAGAATATAGCTTATTAAAAAAATCACATCACCCAAAGCTAAGAGATGTTACAATTTATTCTATTTTTCAAGGGATGTTATGTGGAAAAAAGATGAATTGTATTATCAAGGGCAAAATTAAGACTAAAGGGTCAAAATCTCAGGAAGGCTAACTCTGATTCAATGTAATGAAAGACATTTTAGCAAATAAAACCATCCACAAATGGAACGGACCACCATGCAAAGCAACTGGCTCTTTGGCCCTGGGAGTGTGAATTATGATCAGTCAGAAAAATCACAGCAAGGATTTCTGTTTTGGCGAGAGATAGATCAGCTGGCCTTTAAACTCCTTTTATATTCAAATTCTATGAAAAACATTTTAAGCAGAAACCAGAATCTGGCAAAGAGTATATCATCTAAAATGATCCCCGTCTAAATTACAAGTAGAAGCCATTTATTTCCATTCTGGGAATTATAACTGATAGAGGCTAATTTTTACCTATGACATCATTCTACTCCTAGCATTAGTCTTACTACCCTTATCACTGTGGGTTGTTTCCCACAGAAGTTTAGACTTTGGAAGTCAAGACAAAGGGGGGAAAAATGACTTTATTCCTGAAAGCTGACTGCTGAGAAAATTGTAAGATGATTGTTCACTCTCCTCATTTAGCATAAGGAAGCAAAAGGACGAGGCATCTGCAGCAAGAGGACTATAAAAAGCTCATCAAGCACTTGGGTCTAAAAGGACAACACTGTGGACCAGCCTGGGATCAACTTACATTGAACTCTGCAGGGAAGTTCCCTAGGCCCTGGAACACATGCAAAATCAGTGGAAATGTTGTAGAGGAAAAGCAATCAAAGTTTCATACACTATCTGATGTGGTCTCCCATTTCTGTAAACAGCAATACATTCTTAGTGGATACAATCTGGTGATCTAGCACCATGACTCTTAAGGAAAGAAAGTGAGGATATAGAAATAATGTTGACTCAGAAATCACTCCCCTGCCAGCCTAACATTTTCTTCTCTAGAAATTGTGGTAATGAGGTTATGGACTTGCACATTTTGGAGAAAAGTGGTCTTCACACTTGATCCTGCCCAGATTCTGTTGGCTTCGCACCCACAAAAATCAAAATATTCAAAGCAACTGAGGCAAACCTAGTGCAACCCTGCATGACTCTGACGACAAGAAAGAGAAGCTCTCCACGGGTCAAGTGTCAGGCCTGCACATAGTTCAGCTATTGCAGGCACTCTGTACCTAGATTGTCCTCCTATTCCTAAAAACATCACCATAAAAGAGCCCACAAAGATGGAATTGGGTTTTTCATTCAAATGCTTCAAAAGGCAATGAAAGAGAAATGAGCATCATGGGAGGAGGGAGTTAGGGGAATGAAGGTTTTAATCATGCTCCAGAATATAAAACAAGTCAACAGAACTCTGGTCATTGTTGCTACACTGAAGCAGATACACAATTTTGGTTGGTCATAAAAGACAAAGAGTGGCATACCTTTTTGGAAATGCAGGACAGAACACTTCGTAGGTATTTTCATAATAAAATTTCACTCATCAAATTGACTAACCAAGTCTATTCAGCACTTTCAGATCTCAGCTTTCAATTTAATAGTCCCTTTTTCATTGCATATTTGAAAAATTCAGTCACCAGTCACAGATGTCCCACTCATTAGTACAGATTCCCAGAGTTTTTGATTTAGTTTAAAAATCTGGGCAAGCATGGGAGCTCAAGCCTGTAATCTCAGTACTTCGGGAGGCCAAGGGAGGAGCATTGCTTGAGCCCAAAAGTTTGAGAAAGCCTGGGCAACACAGTGAGAGGCTGAGATGGAAGGATCTCTTGAGCCTAGGATGTTGAGGCTAAAGTGAGCCCTGATCATGTCACTGTACTCCAGCCTGGACAGTAGAATGAGACCTTGTTTTAAAAAAAAAAAAAATCATCTCTAGGGCTGCCTTTTTTCCTACTTCAGTTAGTTGCCTGTCCACTTGCCACAAACTATACTACACTGGCCAAATGAATTATTTTCTGGCTTTCCACAGGACCTACTTACAATTTTACCAAAGCCACGGCTACTTTTTCTTTCCTAAGAACTCCAATCATTTTTTTCATTTATTTTCTTTTCAAATCTCAAGCCAAACTTCTCAAGATTTTTTAACAGAGTTTACTAAAAAGAAGCAAATGCTCTTTTTCAGAATTTGTATCCATGAGCAGAAACTGAGGTCACCTAAATAAGTGTAAGAAAGAAATAACTTCTATAATATAGTCATCTCATTCAGAAAATTAAAGGGAAATCAAAAAAAAAAAGAGAAAAAAAAGTCAAATGACCCTTGCCTCATCACCAATGCTATGTATTGTTCAAGACAAATCCATAGTTCACATTTCATTGGCAATTCTAACATATCACTATATTTAGTGTGGCATTATAATCCCTCAAATTATTTTGAAGGAGGAAGACTCTGCCAATAACCCACTGTAGCATTATATGCATGTAAACATCTAATATAATACATATTGTATATGCATTCCAAAGGGAGAATTTCTATAACATGTTACACGTAAATGAAATATTAAACATCAAATATCACTTGTCTTATCAAGGTTTTATATTCTAATCAGCAAGAGAAAATGAAAATCACACCACAGTCCATTTTATTTTAAAAATTTCTTAGAAACATGTAATTTAAACCTAGAAGAGACTTCAGAGATTACCTAGGGTCAAAGCCCTTTGTTTTTACACAAGAGAAAACTGGGTCTCATACTAGTTTTCCAAGTTGCAGAAAGTCATAAACCCACTTGATGCAGGTCTGGCATTAGATCCCAGGCCTCCCAACATGCATCCTAGTGTTCTTTTGTATTATTACACTTTCCTTCAAAACCAGATTCACTCTTCTTTCCTAATCATTCTTCAGCACTGTATTAAATACAAAGTTGGACTCAGACCCCACTCTGCAGCCCTTAAGCGGAGCATTGAATGTGACTCCAGGCCCACTGAAGGATAGTCAGTGCTAAACATGAGGACTAGCATCTGCTTTGTGGTTAGCATCCATTGTCTAACTCAAAGTTAAGTACAGAACATGCAAATCGAAGTCAGGAGACAAAATTTGGGGTGGGAGAGCTACTTCTTAGACACCTGCTCTGCCTGAAATCTCCTAATTCTCACTAATGTAAAGATTCAGCTGCTCAAAAAAATGTATCAAATTTATATTAATTTTCTCCTTCTTTTTATTTCTTTGCAGGGACCATTTCCTGTGGCAGATATTATCTAATATAAAAAGTGGGCAACATAATAACTCTATGAGAACTTATTACTTGTGCACTTTCATATAGATATTTCCATATTTAGAGTGAAAAATGTTAAAAATAAACCTTGACTTAAACCTCATACTTAATACAAAAATTAACTTGAAAGAGATTATAGAGTCAAATGTAAAACTAAAAAATCTTTTAAAAGATAAAAGAGAAAAAAAAGTCTTCAGGACTAGGGCTTAGTAAAGGGTTTTGAGATATGACACAAAAAGTATGATTCATAAAAGAAAAAAATCAATAAACCGGACTTCACCAAAACTTAAAACTTTGGCTCTGTGAAAGACCCTATTAAGAGAATGTACAGATAAGCTACAGGCTGGGAAAAAGAATGAAACTGGACCTCTATTTTATACCAGCCACAAGATTAACTTGAAATGGTTTAAAGACAAATGTAAGCCCTGAAACCATAAAACTCCTAGAAGAAAACAAGAAGAAAAACTCCTTGATATTAATCTTGGCAATAACTTTTTGGCTATAATACCAAAAGCACAAGCAACAAAAGCAAAAATAAGTACATGGGACTACAGCAAACTAAAAAGTTTTTGCACAGCAAAGGAAACAATTAGCAAAATAAGCAACATATGAAATGAAAGAAAATCTTTACAAATCATGTATCTAATACAGGGTTAAAAACTAAAATATATAAGGAATTCATGCAACTCAATACCCCCTGCCAAAAATAGGCAAAGAACTTGAATAGATATTTCTCAAAAGAAAACATACAAATAACCAACAGATATCTAAAAATGTTCAACATCACTAATCATCAAGGAAATGCAATATAAGTCATCACCTCACACCTGTTAGAATGCCTATTATCAAAAAATAAAAGAATGGCTGGGCGTGGTGGCCCACGCTTGTAATCCCAGCACTTTGGGAGGCCGAGGTGGGCATATCACCTGAGGTCAGGAGTTCAAGACCAGCCTGGCCAACATGGCAAAACCCCATCTCTACAAAAATACAAAAATTAGTCAGGCATGACGGCAGTTGACTGTAATCCCAGCTACTGAGGAGGCTGAGGTGGGAGAATCTCTTGAACGTGGGAGGCAGAGGTTGCAGTGAGCCAAGATCATGCCACTGCAATCCAGCCTAGGCAACAGAATGAAACTCTATCCCCAAAAAAAAAAAAAAGATAACAAGTACTGGCAAGGATGTGGAGAAAAGAGAATCCCGTACACTGTTGGTAGGAATATAAATTAGACAGCCATTATAGAACACAGAATGGAAGTTCCTCAGAAAAGTAGATGAAGAACTACCATGTGATCCAGCAATTCCATTTCTGGGTATACATCCAAAGGAAACAAAATTACTATCTTAAGGAAATATTAATATCTACACTCACATGTTGATTGCAACACTATACACCAATAGCCAAGATACGGGATCAACACAAGTATAAATTGATAAAATATATAATATATATATACAGATATATGAGATATATGTATATATACACACATACATACATAATATACAATGGAATAGTTATTCAGCCTTTTAAAAGCAGGAAATCCTGCCATTTGTGGCAACACAGACGAACCTGGAAGATATTATCTTTAGTAAAATAGGCCAGGCACAAAGACAAATATTGCTTGATCTGACTTATATGTGGAATCTTAAAGAAAAAAAAATGTCATACTCAACAGAAGCGGAGAGCAGAATGGTGGCTGCCAAGGGCTGGTGGGGTGGGTGGGAAGAATGGGGAGGTGTTGCTCAAAGGAAACAAAATTTCAGTTAGGCAGGATGAGTAAGTTCTTGAGATCTACCATAGAGGAAGGTGACTAGAGGTAATAATAATTTACTGTATACTTGAGAATTCCTAAAAGAATAGATCCTAAGTGTTCTAATCACACACACATAAAAGATAACTATATGAAGTGATGAATATGTAAATTAGCTCAATTATGGTAATTATTTCACAGCATATACATAGATCAAAACATCACACTATATACCATAAATATTTGCAGCTTTTATATGTCAATTATACCTCAATAAAGCTGGAAAAAATGAAAAGCAACCTATGGAATGGGGAAAAAGTATTTTCAAGCCATATATCTGATAAGAGGTTAATGTCAAAAACATATTAGAAATTCATAAAACTCAATAGCAAACAAATAATAATAAGGACAATCCCATTTTAAAAATGGACAAATGACCTAATTGTATGTCTTTTTCCAAAGAAGACATACAAATAAATTACCAGTAGGTATAAGCAAAGACTGCAGCATCACTAATCATCGAGAAATGCAAATTAAAACCACAGTAATATATCTGTCACCTTATACCTGCTAGGATAACTATTGTGAAAAAGACAAGAGATGGAAGTTGACATGGAGCAAAGGAAACCCTTGGACACTGGTGGCAGGAACGTAAACTGGTAAAGCCATTATGGAAAACAGTATGGAACATCCTCAAAAAATTTAAAACAAAACTACCATAAGATCCAGCAATCCCACTTCTGGGATTCTGGGATACATCCAAAAGTAACTAAGTCCATTTCTCAAAGGGATATGGGCACCACCATATCATCACAGTATTTATTATACACAGTATCCAACACATGAAATGACCAAAGTGTCCTTCAAGAGATGAACAGATAAACTGTGACATATACAATGGATCAGCCATAAAAAAGGAAATCCTGCTGCTAGTTAGAACATGAATAAACTTTTAGGAGGTTATGCTAGTGAAATAAGACAGAGAAAGACAGAGACTGTATAATCCACTTATATGTGGAAATTTTTAAAAAGTCAAACCCATAGAAACAGAGAGTAGAAGGGCAGTTACCAGGGGCTGGGAGGTTGGGGTAATGGCGAGATGTTCATCCAAGGATACAAACTTTCAGTTATAAGATGAATAAATTCTAGGATGTAATGCTCAGTATGGTGACTATAATTAACAATATCATATCGTAAGCCAAAATTTGCTAAGAGAGTAGGTCTTAAACATTGTCATCGAACAAAACAACAGTAATTAGGTGAGGTGGTAGCTGTGTTAACAAAATTGATTTCAGTAATCCTCTTATAACATATATGTATATAAAATTATTACACCTTAAATTTATATAATTTTCTTTATCGACTATACTTCGATAAAGCAGAAAAAAAGACAAGCTACAAGCTGGCAGAAAATATTTTCAAATCACACATTTAACAAAGAATTCATATTCAGAATATATACAGCACTCTGCAAACTCAACAGAAACAAAGAAAGAAAAGAAGAGAGAAGAGAAGAGAGGAGAGGAGAGGGGTGGGAGGGGAGAAGGAGGAGGAAGAGGAGAGGAAGAGGAGGAGGAGAGAAAGGAAAGAAAGGAAGAAAGAAAGAATCCCACTAGGAAATGGGCAAAAGATACAAAGACATTTCACCAAAGAGGATACACAGATGGCAAAAAAAAAGATACTCAATACCATTAGCCATTAGGGAAATAAATGCAAGTTAGGACTATAAGATTATCACTATTCAATTATCAGAACTAAAATAAAAAATAATCATTCTAAATGCTGGTGAGAGTAGAGAGAAATCAGATCACTCATACATTGTCAGTAGAAAGTAAAATGATAGAAGCACTCTGAAAAACAGTTTGGTAGTTTCTTTAAAATTAAAACACCCATTCCCACATGACCAAGCAATTGCACTACTGGGCACTTATCCCAGAGAAATGAAAATTGATGTCCATTCAAAAGTGTGTGCACAATTATTCATAGCAGCTTTATCTGTTTCGGGGTTATTTTGTTGTCACTGTTGTTTGTTTTTTTGTTTTGAAGACAGGGTCTCATTCTGTTGCCCAAGCTGGAGTTTAGTGGCACAACCTTGGCTCACTACAGACTCGACCTCCTGGGCTCAAGTGATCCTCCCACCTCAGCCTCCCAAGTAGCTGGGACTATAGGTGTGCACCACCACACATGGCTAATTCTTGTCTTTTTTGTAGAGAGGAAGTTTTGCCGTATTTCCCAGGCTGGTCTCAAATTCCTGGGCTCAAGAAATCTGCCTGCCTCTGCCTTTCAAAGTGCGGGGATTACAAGCATGAGCCACCACACCTGGCCAGCAGCTTTATTTGCAATAGCCTGGAACCAGAAACAACCAAGATGCCTCTTAATTTGTAAATAGTTAAACAAACTGTAGTGCATCCATACCACGGAACACTACTCAGCAATAAAAATAATGAACTATTTGCAACAACTTAGATGGATCTATGGGCACTACACTAGTGAAAAAAAAAAAGATCTAAAAAAAAAAAGCAGATTCACATACCATATGATTTCATTTATATAGCATTCATGAAATGACAAAATTACAAAGATGGAAAACAGATTGGTACTTGCCAGGGATAGGGATGGTGTGAAAGGAGGGGGTGTAACTATAAAGAGATAGTCCAAGGAAGATCTCTGTAGTGATGGACTATTCTGTGTCTTGACTGTGGTAGTAGTTACATGAATCTATACGTGACAAAATTACATGTAACTATGCACACACATGGTACCAATGTCAGTTTCCTGGTTTTGATATTATACTCTAATTATGTAAGATATAACCATTGGGGAAATGGATTGAAGGATACATGAGACCTCTCTGTACTCTCTCTCACAACTTCCTACAAATCTATAACCTTTTTAAAATAAAAAGTTTTTCAAAAATGCAAGAGCTGTATGGTGCCACTTTGTGCTGCTGCAGGATTACTCCAGAATGAGTGCCATGTTGTCTCCCCTCAGTGGGTCCTCCATCTGCTCTTGGAGCTGGCTTGCTAATTGTCTTGGAAACTGCAGTTCAGTCATGTATGTTTTCACTTTGTTATGCTACTGTTCATTTGTTTCAGGAGACTCTGGCAGCCACATCTTTTGGATTTAACAGAGGTAAAGCAACAGCTTCAACTTCATTTAGAAGCATGCTTTCGGAAAGACAGAAAAATCATTCTACTCTTCTAAAGTTCTCACGTTGGTGGGAAATGGTTACGCTGTGGTAAGTATGAGTTATTATGTAAGAACTAGGAAGCCGCAGCCCAATACAGGAAGGAAATGTGGTGTGGTACTGAAAACACTTGCTTGAGGGCCAAAGGCCTAAGTGAACTGTTTGTGCCGCCCTGGCCAAATCACTTGTCCTCAGTTGCCCGTTAAATGTGGAGGTTTAAATAGGTAATTTGTGATGAGTCTGCCTGCTAAAATTCACTACTATTCTCAAAGCACTATCAGAGAAAGAAGAGCTACTTTTCTGAGGAAAATCTTATTACTTTGAAACCCTGAAAGGCAAAGAACCAATTTTAGAATCTATCCTATGTTTAACCATCACCCCCTGTTACCCATATTTTAAGGTAAATTATGACAACCAGTTTGAACAAGTCTCAAATGAAAGGAAAACTTTTCAGGAAGTATTGTCGAAAGAAAGTGACAAACCTTTCCAGGGCACCATGCCAACTGCATCTTCAGTTTAAATGGTCCTTTGCAATAGACAAAGTTGTTCTTTTGGAGGGGAAAAAAAAAATGTGTTCTGCTATTTAGACTTATCTTCCCTATTGATTTGATTCATTCATAGTTCACTCTGCTGACAGCTCAGGGCAACTTGGAAAAGGGCTGTGCTGGCACCAGCAGCAATTAAAGCAAAGACATTTCCTGTGCCTGAATCCTTTGGGTTCACTCCTGCTGCTGCAGTGAAAGAATTTTTTTAAAGGAAATTTCTTCAATCAAGGAAGGAAGCAAAATATCCTAGGCCTGTGAATGAACTGAGGACATTTCTCCAAAGGAATCAATGAAAGACAAGAAAGGGTCATTTGGCCTCAAATGAACATTTTGGAATAAAAAATAGAATCTTCAGCAACCTACTTTTGAGTTTTTGTCTTTTTTGCATTTATTTCCTCTCTGTTTTGTTTGAGACTATTTGAAGAAAGTCTGGCAACTTTTCTTTACTGACTAATTTATCTTGTTTTGTATGACCTAAACTAACTTAGAATAAAAGAATATGAGAGCTGGTAGGAAATTTAGAGATTATCTGTACTACCTCTTCATTCCACTGCTCAGTAAATTGAAGCTCCAAAACATTAAACAAAGTGTCCAAAAGTCAAAGAGCTTGTAAAAGGCACAGCTAGACTAAAACTCCACCTCTTAAGTGTTCTCTCTGCTCTACCACGGGATCACTTTCATCTCTCTCAGGTGAACAAAAAATCTACATATAATTAGAACTCCTAACTCCTCTAAAGATACAACTGCATTTGGAAACTGAACTTCTGACATGTGAATTACTTACAAATGTTCTGTTTGGTGACCCCCGCTCCTTGTCAAACAATTTGCTTTAATTCTTCGTGTCTAATTCTATCTGAATGGACTCAGTACACAGTTTATACCATTTTTAATGGACAATCTAATATGGCACATACAGTTGGCTACTGAACAACACAGGTTTGAACTGCATGGGTCCACTTACATGCAAATTTTCTTCTGACTCTGTCACCCCTGAGACAGCCAGACCAATCCCTCTTCTTCTTCCTCCTCCTTAGCCTACTCAATGTGAAGAGGACAAGAATGAAAACCTTTGTGATGATCCACTTCCATTTAATAAGTAGTAAATATATTCTTTCCTCATTATTATTCTCTCAATGACATTTTAATAACATTTTCTTTTCTCTAACTTTATTATATGAATAGACTATATAATACATATAACATATAAAATGTGTGCATTAATTGTTTATGTTATTGGTCAACAGTAGGCTATTAGTAGTTAAGTTTTGAGGAGTCAGCAGTTTCACATAGATTTGACTGTGCCAGGTCAGTGCCCTTAACTCCCATGTTGTTCAAGTTTCAACTGTATTTACTGAAAGTTTATATGTTAATCATTAGGCTAAGCACCTTATATTGATTATCTCATCTAATCATTACAACAGTTCCATGAGTCAGATAGCATTACTACCATTTTTCTGATAAAGAAACTGAGACTTAAACAACTAGTTAACTGGTTCAAGGCCACACATCTAAACTAGGTCAATCTGATTCCAGCATGCAACACTTGACGAATATGCTTCTCAGAGCTACAGACTTCTCAACTACTTGTCCATGCTTTCAAAACTTTATGCCAATTTTTTGTTTTGTAAAAAAGAAAAGAATTCTGGAATCCTCAGTCTAATATTCAGC
This sequence comes from Alouatta palliata, assembly GCA_004027835.1. Taxonomy (NCBI): domain Eukaryota; kingdom Metazoa; phylum Chordata; class Mammalia; order Primates; family Atelidae; genus Alouatta; species Alouatta palliata. The sequence goes on along the minus strand of PVKV010001983.1, from coordinate 44,760 downwards.
TTAAGGAGCAAGTGGGTTTTACACAAACACACCCTACTATCAGTAATACAGACACTATGCATTACCTTGTGAGGAGACATATCAAGAACAATGTCATGAGACTGAGCCTTTCCAAACTTCAACCAGCCTTTGGCTCTGTGGACTGAAACCAATTATGAAGCAAACTATAGGAGCTCAACAGAGACACCTAGTCTTTTTATACTCATCCCACTGCAAGAATTAGGGTGGTCAGGAATAGTCTCCTCATAACTAAGTAAGCAATGTTATGCTTTTTTCTGAAGTCCTGGCCCAATTATTTTGATTTCTGCTTTTAATGATTTAAAAGTACTTGCATATGAACTGGTTGCATTTTCCCCTGCAATGAAGAGGGGCACATATATCTTTATCTGATCTGCCACATATGTAGAGACAGACTAGTGCAGTCAGCCATTTACCAGCTGAATGCCCTTGGGTGAGTTACTCACTTCTCTACATTTCATCCATAAAATGGAGTTAATAATTATATTCACCTCATAGGGTTGTTATGAGGATTAGTTGAGCTATTTCTTATCAAGTATTCAGAACAAGACTCAGTGAGCATTACCTATTCTCATTGTAGTGATGGTAGATGTGGCAGTTATTGGAGAACAATCACAAAATTGGAATGACACCTTTTACATAATTGATCCTGGTATTTAACGACTGTCAAAAAGAACCACTCTAAATTAACTATTCTAAACTAAAATTATTGCTTTGGCTGCATTTCCCAAAATTAAACTTACTCAAATCAATTTCTGATATTACTATATCTAGTACTTAATTCACCTTAGTAGGATCTTCAGAGACCCATGAAATAAAATCCACTGAAATATTTTTAAGGTTTTCCTGTAGTTGTGAAAAATCATCAGAACACCATCTTTGAACAATTTTCATGTCACAGTCATATCCTTCATGCACTATGACTGGAACTGTGCACATAGAGCTCAACCACATGCTGACGCTGACCCAACCGCCTTTTTAGGAAAATTCCAACTTGTCTCTAGGTCTTCCTGCAGTCCTGTCAGTGCTGAGGCAAGATAGTCTTTCTTCTAAACGAGAGTCCACATCCATTTTTTCAAGAGATCAACAACTTGACCACTTGCTTAACATGAGGCCCTCTAGTACCATGGTGAAGCACATGTCAATTAGAGCCAGGAAGGTCTGTATCTGAATCCTGCCACTGAGCCCCTGTATGGCTTTGAGTCATTTAACCCCCATGAGCCTCACTTTCCTTATCTGCAAAACTGGAATAAGTACCTTCCTTACTGGGCTACTGGGAGGACTAAAGAAGGTATTGTATATAAAGTGCTTAACATTCAATAATAACAACAACACATGGCCACAATCACCACTCTGGGGAAACACGCTCAAGCAGTACCGTAACACGAGCTTTTCTACACTCACCTCCTCCTGAAGCCTGGATGAGAGAAATGGTGTTTGCAGAAGATCGACCTATAATCTGGGTCCTGTAAAACATGTCTTTGAATAAAGTAGAACCACTGGAAGATGATATGCTTGCATTTAGTTAATTTATGTCTCTAACACACATTATAGGCAGCATGAATAGAGTGGGGAAGACATGGAATGCAGAATCAGACAAGGTCTGGATCTCAGTTGCTGGCTTACTCCTTACTAGCTATGTGACCTTGAAGAAGTAGTATAAATTATTTGAGGATGAGTTTCCTTATCATTAAATGGTCATAATGATATCTTTAAAAGATAGTTGTGATCATTAAATGTTCATGAGGATTAAATAAAACATGCAGAGTCCCCAGTAGAGTGTCAGACACATCATAGGCACCCAGCTAATGTTAACCCCCTTGCAGTACATTTTTATGTTATTGTGTAGCTATAAATTTTTGTTGAGAGCATTATCTTCGATTATTCTTATTGCCTCTTATCTACAGCCTCAAGCTACACAATTATTTTGAATACAATCCTAGTAAAATCTCTACTTCTCTGTAGCATGCTTTTCCTTTTCTAATAAGAAATATATAACTGACCGTGTCTCTCTTTTTATCCTGGCTGCCAGGAAGCTCAAAGACAAATTAAATTCAACTCTAGAAACAACATTAAGCCTAGTAGTTCTGGATATTGTGTGTTCTCCCCAGATTTGGTTGCTGTCTCCACTCATAGTTTATTATTACAAGACACTTCAAATCTTTTGCAGAATGTGAGTAGCTATTAACTAGCCAACAAATTAATTCCGTTCCAGGAGAAGATATCACTGTAGGTACTATAAAAAGAACACCAATTTGGAATGTTCATCTGTCCCATCTCTGGAGGTAATTCACTTCACCTTTCAGATCTGTATTTTCTCATGTAAAGCAAAAACAATAATCTCTAAAGGTCCCTCAGAATCATTTATATATACAAGTGTGCTTTGGAACCTGTCAAGCACTATGTAAAGGTCAGGTATTATTACTTTTATAATCAGCGAAGTGCATGTTCAAACAAGTGAAGGTATACACATACACATACTCTAGGGTGCAGCACTGAGGACCCCTGCAGGCAAGCATGAAAGCTGTGTAGTGGTGGGCACCGCAGCGGCCACCATGCCTACCCAGGCTGTCCAGAAAGCTCTAGCAGGGCTCCCTGGAAAAGAAGGTGCATGACGGAAATAAATGTAAACACGTCAAGGGGCAATCCCAATTCAGTAAGTCTCTCAAGCTAATTTGTTCTTTTGCTCTTACTCTAACTGATTTGCTTAGAAGACAGTGCAAATGAGACTATGGTTTGTTCCCCAATGAGCCTGTGAGCTTCACCCCTCACTTTCACCAGGCCCATGCCAGGAAAGGTTGAGGGCAGCAAGAGGGCTTATTATGTGGGAATCCAACACCTATCCTTAACCCCTACTAAGAACAGTGGATACTTTACATCAACTGGTACATCCAAAAGTATACATATACTAATAGTGTGATTCAGTGGGGGATGATTTTAAGTTCAACTTGGGTTAGAACCAAGCTGCTCTTAATAATAAGGAGTGTGTGTCTAAATTTTTAAATAATTTTCTGATTTATTTCGGGAGGTCAAATGTTCTCACAGAATCTCCAAGTCTTTTATTCCAAAATCCATCCCCTTCACTAAACAACTTAGTGTAGCAGCTGCTTGCCCATGGAGAAGAGAAAGAAGGAAATTCCTGGTATGCTGGGAAAAAACAAGGTATAAGCTGGAGTTAAAAGTCACAGGTTCAAGTCCCAGATCTTCTCCTTGTTAAGGTATGAATGTTATCAAGTTACTTAAGATAATAACTAATAAACACTAAGCTGTATTATTTGCCAGTGCCTGTTGAAAGCTTTATACTCATGTAACCTTCACAGCTACCTGATGAGGTACATATCTTTATCATCTTATTTCACAGATCACAGGAATGGAGACTTAGACCAGTCCAATGACTTGCCCATCATCAAAAAGCTCATAAGTAAAGTATACTGGGATCTGAGTAAAAACTATGATTCCAAGCCTGTGGTCTTAACCACTGTATGATAGTTTTTAAATAAATTTTGCTTTCTTCATTTGTAAAATATGGGAACAATAACACTGGCATTATATTTCTCACAAGGTTCTTACAAGGAGCAAACATAATCATGGAGGTGTCAGCCTTTATTAAGTCTAGAGTACATGACAAATGTTATGTGTTCCCACTCAAATCCATGTCCATTTCCTAACACCAACTACTTGCTAGGCAAAGACACGCAGTGTAATGTGCCAAAAAGAAGTTACTTCTAAATGTTCTGAACTCAGAAAAGAAAAAAAATACTTTTAAAACACATCTGTGCAAATGAGTGACTGCAGTAATAAAAGCAGCCATGGCCAAGCTGATGAGCGATGGGAAAAGCCCGTTCAGAATCTGCCCACGCCCTTCAGAAAGACACAACTGTCACCTAAACTGCTGGAATCTCAAATACGGTAAAAGCTATTATACTGCTATGCTCATCCATTTCCAAGGCAACACACTTTCAAAGGAGTTTTCTCTAGAATTCAATTTGACTTTAGACCAATCAAATGGAAAACAACTATTCATAGCTGTAATTTTCTAATTTTGAATACACCCAGCTTTGGAGAAATGAATAATGGAATCTGCCAAGATTTGACTGTACCCTCTCAAAGCCTCCTCGTTTTTAACCCAACAACCCCAAGTATGTCGGCTTCATCATATAGTTGGTATAAGGAGGGTCAGACCAGAAGTCCAAAGACCTTGTCCTAATTCTGACTCCCAGCACAGCATGTGTGACCCCAGGCAAAGTGCTTAGCCTGTGGGAACCTCTGATTTGTATTTCTAAAACAGGAATAATGCTTGCCCTGATTGCATCAAGGGCTATGGAACGGTTAGGGTTCCGTGAATGAAAGCCTCTATGTTATACAGCACTACACAAAAATAAAACATTTTGCAAGATATAGTCAACTCAGCTTAGTCAATTCCCTGAATGCCCTCTGAACAGTGCACAAAAGACCCAGAGAAAACTTTCAACACCATCCAAAATAACTTTGATGGGAAACTGCAACTTGCAGCAAAGAGGAAAAAAGCAAAGTGTGAAAACATAAAAAGTCCTCTGAAAAACATATTTTGTTATAGTCAGTGAGGCTCTCCTGAGACCTTTCCTGATTTCTTTTTAAAGAAAATACATTTCCTGATCACAGACTTCAAAAATACAATGAACAAAAATACTCTGGTGTACTTAGTACATAAAGGTTTCAAAATTCCTCTGGCTAAACAAAATCTCCCTTTGCATCAGAAATGTTTCTTCTTGTCCTAGCCATGACAGAATAAGCTAATAAACCAAAACCAAGGTATAAATCGCCATGATATTAAACCCTTCCATGCTCTGGTGACATACTGGACAGAGTTTATACCATAAAGTCATTTTGGACGGAAGTCATTGAGGGAGCAGAAGCAGGGCTGAGGTTTTGTGTTCTGTTAACTCTGTCATCTGATCACTTCCTTACATCATGTGAGTCACAGATAGAAAAGGCCTGGGTATGATTTACAGCCAGTGCTACTGAAATACTCACCCAGAATGAATTGCCCCTCCAACCTTCCATACTTCTTAAATTGTAGAATTGGTATCCTTAAGGGATTATCTTGACTGCCATTGGAATATTACATGAAAATAGACAAAATCATGGAGCCACTGGAGATGGTAAGAATACACCTCTTGTGTCAATGCCAAAAGCTTTTGCTGAGATTGACTAGTGACTACAAAAAAAACTACTTTATTTGGCACATTGATATCATAGCAAGAAATATTTGCACAAAAGAAGATGTAAGCAGAAGTTGGGAATGGTTCTGCAGATAAACAATGTTGAGAAAAAAATACAAAATCATAATCATAAAGCTCCATTTAAACTTAGGTTAAAAATCAGTGCATTAACTTACTGTACGCCTCATATATAGATATGCTTTTATCATGGCATTTAAAATGCATAATTATTCACCCAAAATTGGTACATTTCATTTCATTTTCTTTTCTTTTCTTTTTTTTTTTTTTTTGAGACAGACTCTTACTCTGTCACCCAGGCTGGAGGACAGTGACACAATCTCAGCTCATTGTAACCTCCACCTCCCGGTTCAAGCAATTCTCGTACCTCAGCCTCCTGAGTAGCTGGGATTACAGGCATGCACTGCCACACATGGCTAATTTTTGTATTTTTAGTAGAGATGGGGTTTCACCATGTTGGCCAGGCTGGTCTTGAACTTTGACCTCAGGTGATCCGCCTGCCTCAGCCATTTTCTCAAATATTAGTCAAAAATAATGAAATTAATTTCTAGATGGAACTCTCCTCAGTGAGGCCTCACATACTTGGTCAGTGTTGATGGGCTGCCTTAGATAGCCACACTCACACTCACCATGCTTTCTCCTGGCCCAGAGCCTTGTTCTGTGCTCTTCTTGTGACCTCCAGCATTTTTCACTTACAGCCCTTACCAAAATTATTTTTCTTATCCTTCAGATCTCAAGTATAATTTTCTCAGAGATGCCTTTCCTGACCACCTAACTTGATCAGAACCTACCTATTATCAAATCTCACAGTACCATAGGCCACACTCCCACAGTACATACCAAAGATAGAACTTAACATTTATTTATATAGGTATTTGATTAGTAAGTGTCTCTCCAGACTCACTACAAGCTCCCCAAGGGTATAAAGTGTCTTTAATTTTGTTCATTATCATCACCCCAACATCTACCACCATACTTGGTACATGGTGTAGACCTTCAATCATTACTTTTGATGAAGAAATGGATGGATGAATGAGACATCTTATCCTTCCTGATCCTGATACTGATGTGGTTAGTAATTATCACATTCTCTTAGATTTATCTGATTTGTGTTATTTTCCCCACTAAAATGTCAGTTTTTATGAAATTTTCATTTCTGTAGCCTCAATGCCCAGGACTATGCCTAAAAACTACTCCACAAATACTTCTTATATTGGATCAAAGTTATAGTTGAATTGAAATAAATTGACCTGCACCACACTGAATTGAAGTTTCAGGGATCTCGCGGCTTCTCTTCCCTCATCCTGTTACGATGGCTAGCCGGGTGCCTGCCCCAGTGCCATGAAGGATAATGACAAGCTTACAAGCTTACAGGTCATACAAATGGATCATGTCTCAATGAGATCATGCATTTGCTTGGCTTTCTCGCCAGAAAAGAGAGTCAAAAAGCAGTTATGTTAGCTTATTTCCTCTCAGGGGAACCATAGAGAAAAGAGTAAAAGGCACTATTTACCAAACAAAATGCTGAGAAAATATTTTTCCATTTAAGAAAATGACAAATTAGTGAAAGTGACAAAAATAAATAAAATCCTACCACGTACTCAAAAAGTTGCACAATTGCCTAAAAGCCAAACTGTAATTGTCAATGTGCCGGCATTTGGCACAGAGTTCAGGATTTCAAGGAAGCAAGCCGCACTTTCATGAACACTAACAGAAATGTCACAAGCAGCTTTTGATTAAACTATCATTGTCACAGTATATAGGAATGAACTAATATATGGTATTTTTAAAATAAACTACTAACCACATCCAGTGGTTTCACAATTAAAGAATGGTTCATTGCTTACAAAAATTCCCCCAGACCCAGCTGTCTTCCAAAAAAGTCCCACTGCCTGACTCTAAATTTCCTCTGTCATCAAGCAGATTACCAAGAGGCAAGCCCTGGATTTGGTGCGGACACCAAGTCTTTTACAAAGATGCTACTTTTTATCTTGTGGCTGTAAAAAAAAAAAAAAAGCCATCCTTTATCTTGTGGCTAAACAAAGCCTCTAGGTAACCTCCTATGAAAAGTATAAATTGAATTGCAAAGTTATATTAAATAATCTGCTAGAAGACTAGGGTATGTTTAAAAGGAAGTTTTAGGAAGCTAAAGATATTTATTATATGGTATGCTGGTAGTTTTTAACAATCAGGTATTAGTAAAAGGACTAGCATAACTATAAGACAAGGCCCAAGTTTCTTATAGGAGGAATAGCTTCTAAGGATGAGTCTAAAACCAACACAAACAGATAATGTTAATATAAGAATAAAGGGAAGATAGAGAATCACTATAAGCATTTGAAAATCATGGTGAAAAAACTATTAGGAAACTAAAGATAAAGCAGGTAGAGGCCACCTGAAATGGGTTTGAGGACAGAATGTAGAGAGCTGATCCTACTAAGTTACAGAGAGCCCTATTTTGAGGGGGTAAGATATTAGCCCTTGCCATTCACCCGGTGATTTTTCTGTTTTTCTTTAATTTCATTGTCTTTCTTGATAGAGTTCCTCTACTTCCTCTGCTTCTTTCTACTTTTAATTTCAGTGTTATGCCTGTACATCCCCCTCTATTACCTATGACCGCCCATAATACAGAAATCAGTGAAACTCAATTGTTATTTAAAAATAAATATATTCTCCAGGTTGTTTTTTCTTCTTATACATTGCCCTGATTGATTTCTTTTTCATCTGAACTTGTATGAGCCTTTTATTAAATTAAAAGTTCCCCACTCCTACTCAATCACTAAGGACGGTACATTCTCTCCATCTGCCAGAAGAGGAAAGCATCTCTGCCACTTCTTCCTGAAATGTACAAAGAATTTCTTCAAATTCATCCTATTGTATTCATTGCTTAGACGTTTTTACTAGTGTCAGAAAGAATTACAAAATAATAGGATAAAAGAAGCTTAAGGAAAGTATAGCATAGACAGATTTCCAAAGTCAGTTTCATGAAAGGCAAAAAAAAAAAAAAAAATCTATAAACCTTCCAAGTTTGGTTGGAGCATGCAAACAATAGCTCAGAAAACTTTCCTAAAGCCACACATCCATACTTTTCAAAAACTTTGGTTAGCATTTAACTGAAGTGGCCACTGGAATGCCAACTTCCTATCTTCAGTCTTTCTTAACCAGAGTATCTTTTGCTCAAAATCTATATTTAGGAATTAGAGGACCAAGGGAGAGTATTAGCTCTGTCTGTGTGTGGACATCAGTAAAAAATAATCCAAAATCTTTTTGAAGCTTTTTTGCCCATTTGCTTGGTTGGTTGGTTTGTGGCATTCATCAGTGTCACAAGAAGTAACCAAGTACAATTAGACAAATAATTGACTTAGGATTTTATAGTTATTCATGCGTGTGTTCTGGATACTGGGTGAATCTTCAGTAAATTTCTAGTTATAGAAACTGCTATTTCCACACCTTGGTAACAGAAATTGCCCTATTTTCTGAAGAAAACAACTTCAGCTTTGAACGAACACAGCTAGCTAGACAGCCCACATGTTTATTGTAAATTTGCATCCAGAAGTCATATTTTCCATTACACTAAAATTATTCTACCCAAAGCCTCATAAATAAAGTAGAATCAGTTAAATATAATTGCTATATCTTGTGGCCTTTGTGGTAAAATTTTGGTCACTGACAAGAGATAACTTTCATACAAATTATTCAATCACAATACCATCACCATCAGAAGTAGTTTCTAAATAAGGACATCAAGTGCAACATGGTTTTTTTAATAATAGAATTCTGCTTAATTGGCAAATCGCAAAGAATAAAACATTCCAGTGATGCTATTTCAGATTCAATAAATCATAATCCTGACAAGGATACTAAGTCATCTAATTTCATCTCTGAAAGCAATATGGATCTTAATCTGTATCTCTATCCCAGATACACATGTAGTACCAATGCTTAAAGTTCTCTGTGTAAAAAACTCCATAAACAGCCTTGGTGACACACTTAGTTATTAACAAATCTCACTGCCATAAGTAACCTCTTTCATCTTCTACCCTCACTCAACACAGTAGAATATGAACCCTAAATAAATAATCATAAGAAGAGGTAGGCTTATTCCAACTCAGCAAGCTACGTAGTTCTTTAGAGAAATGCCATCTTATATATTTTGTATTCCAACACTTACCTGCATGTTTTCATGCATTTTAACATTTTAATATATTTCCCATGAGAAAAAAAGTACACACAAGTAGCACTTTCATCTCTGTTTTAAAAACATGGACAATTTCTATTTTAATTATGTGTAAGTTAGTTATTGCAAAAACTAAGTTGCAGAACTACAGCATTAAAAAAATGATTTTTCCTGGTATTCTCTCTTTTTATTTCACCATGATTCAACTCACCCTATTGAACAGTTCTCTTTGGTTATTTCTATTTTAATCACATTTCAGTAAGGATTTACGTTGGAGGAACAGCATTTTTGTTTAACCAAGATAGTTGCGGATTTTCTTGGATAGATCAGATTATTTTAACTTAATAGGTAATTTCTGGGCATTTTATTTACCTACCCATTCAACAAATATGCCACTGCAAAGCACAGTTCAAAGGAAGTATGTGATATTGCCTCTGCCTTTAAGTGTCTAATGATGATTCTGAAGAGATGACACACATCTGAATGATAGAGGTAAGTCACTACTTGAAGCATTACAGATCGAAGTATCAGGCTGTGTGATATAGATAATACTTGCTGCAAGAGTTCAAAAACTGGGAAAGTCATCATGAGTTCATAAAAAATGAACTTAAAGTGGCCTTGCTGAGACAGAGTCAACCTATAATTTTCATTAAACTATGTAAAATATTGAAAGCAGCAGAGGAAACTTTGTTACATGGTCAGTTTACTCATTACTTTAAGTAATGATGAGCAATAGAAAGATTGTTTGTTTGTTCGTCGTTTAATTAAGGAGAGACTATAGACCTAATATTTTAGATGTCTGGCAGCCTTGTCTGAAATAACTCCCTTCTATTTCAAGGACAAACTTAAGGCTGAAATTCCAAATCAGAAGTATTGCCTTAGGAATTCAAAGGAAGTGGCAGACACAAGAGAAACTTTGAAGGCAAAACCAACAGGGCTCAGTGTGTGGCTGGCTGTGGAAGAAAAAGAACAGAGAGGAATAAAGGATATCTGGGATCTTGATTCTATGTGTAACCAGAAAAATGGAGACTCCTTGCTCATAACACCTCCATAAAAGTGATGAAAAGTCAAGTAAGACTCTTGTCCATGGGAAAGTTATTAAAAGAGCCTAACATTCCTGCCTCCAGATTGTGGTCATGGAAGAATTCCGGAGAATTTATTTATAGAGTAGGCCCGTGGTCCCTCACCCCAACTACTTCTGCATTTATGAGTTCACACTCAAAGCCCTGAGTGTAAATCCCTGATATTAAGAACCCTTGTCCTTTAAGAATTATTTCCTTCTATATGAAAAATCTCCTAAACAGAATACTATTTCAAGAAGATCCTTGCCAACACCTTTCATTTTCTCAGCGCATTCAAATCACATACACACTTACACAAACTCATAAATACACATTCAAGCTTCCTGTCTTGTAAATTTGAACCCCAAACCACAGGATGTGACCTGCCTTCCACTTAGGTGGTAATGCCTGTGGCAGACAGTCATTTCTTCCCCATTTACTTCAGTAAAGTATATTTCACACCTTAAAGTCCACACACTATTCTGGTTTTCCCCCATTTTCCACCCTAAGTCACAATCTCTTTTTAGCCCTGAGTACCCCAGCACCTGGAGTATACTAGAACCCTTTGAGGCCTCCTGAACTCATAAGTCACTATAAATAGCAACAACATCAACTCTCCCATGACACATGTAAACACGCTATTCATAACATCTCATGGCATGATAAAATGGAATAACTATTGGAATAGCCAGTGGCAACAAGAAGTGAACAGTGTAAAATCTGCCATTTGAAGGGCATTTCAAAGTGACTTCAAGAGAGCTGCATTTCAGAAACTTGTGGCTCTCTAAGAGACATGTGCAGTTAACTGGCTAAAGAAGCAGAAGCACCATGACACAGTCCTCTTGTATTCATCAGCATCACAGAGGAATAAACAACAATTATTTGTACCATGCAAAACACAACATTGTTGAACCAACCCATTGCCACCAAAAACACAAGTATGCCAAATATTTTTCTTTTCTGCATAACACTGCCTCCAAATTGCTGACGTGTCCCACCCAACAGCCCTTCTTAACCAGATTAATTTCACAAAGAAACACAAAGCAAGAGCCAGAAAGAGATCCTTCTTATGAAAGAGAGAACAGCCTATTTGATTTCAGGCATCCAGAACGAGGGATTACAACTGTCGACCAAATTCAAGGACACCTTTGGTATACGAAGCCACTTGCTGGTGGCAGTATTCCACACAAAAGAGCAGCACAAGAGACAGCACCTCTGCCCCTTAAAGTCCTTGTCCCCTTGGTCCTCTCACCTGCCAGCCAACATCCAGACTGATACTCACCGGCAAGAAAAGAGACTGAATCTAGGTTGCTTCTCCCAAATACGCCATTGGGAGCCAAAAGCCAAGCTGACAGCTAAAGCAAAAGAATACCTAGTGAGAATTCATAGCAGAAAAGACCAGAAGAGCTTAAAGAATAGTGGCTATTGTTCAAAAGGAATTAAACTCTACAAAGTTTTAGCCTGAAGTTGCTGGCATTACCTGTGTACGACAGATAGGAAAAGTTGAGCTTGAAGAAGGCAATCATAGTAACTCACAATAATAACTGCTAACCATTGTTGCTGACTATATGCAGTGCTCACTTGATGTTCAGAACACTATGATTAAAATCGATCATCCCCTTTTTACATATGAGGAAGCCAGAGCACAAAGAAGTTAAGCAAATAACCAAGGTTACACTGCTGGTATGAACTGGGATTCAAACTCAAGTAATCTGGTTTAAATGTGCGCTCTTATCCACTCTCATAGGCTCCCTTTCCAGTAAAATTACAACACAAGTGTCCCTTCTGACAAGGCAAACTTTAAGTTTTAAATTATTTTTTAATATAAAAAGCTTTTGTACTCAGACCTAAAGACAAAGTACTTCCTCCTACTTATATAAGATGAAAAACAAAGAAGAGGACGAAAGAGATGGTATAGTTTTTTTGTGTGTCTGTGTTTTGTTTTGTACACTGGGCAGGTCTATCTCATTTTCATACATTTCCAAAGCCTTTTCTGCTATACATAGATCGGTTTTTGAGATACACCAATGGCATGCAGAAAATTAAAGAAATCTTACTTTATGGTATCAAAATTAAGGGTCTTGCCTGAAAACATTTTAAAAATCAAGAAAAAGTACAAATGTACCCAGAAGTGTGAGGTCAGTTTGGGGGAGGGGACAGGGGTGTGCACTGGGAAAAGGGGAAGTCAAATGACACAACACTAAATAATCTTGGCTCTTATGAAAAGCTACTCTGTTCATTTACCCGGAAGCACCAAACAAAAGCAGCGGCCCATTTCTCTGTTTCAGTTTCCTGAATATAACTGGATCACCAACCAGCATCCATTGTCCCAGGCTCACAGAACAATGTTCACTAGCATAAATCCATCAGTTCTGGTACACAGCCAAAAGGCTAAAAAAGAATACCACAAGACTGAATGAGTGTCTGTATGGACATACCTATCACTATGATTCCACGAGGGGCAAGACCTATGTGTGAGAGGCAGTTAGCACCTCCAAGCATGAATGCATGTTCACGCTTGTCAAGAAATATCTTACACATCAGATCCAAATGCTGAACAGGATGTTCTGTTTGTAGCTGTGTCTCCTAACATCTTACACATCTTCAGAATCTCTGCAGTCACAAAGCAGCCTGTGATGCCCCCATAAGTATCCCTGGACACTGACAAAATGGGAGGCACAAAGGCCAAAACCATCTAGGCTGAGAAGGAATACTGTGTTTCCAAAGCCTATCTCAGCCAGGACCACCTTTCCACCCACTTTTTGGGCAACCCTCTGAGGATGGCAGCTGCTAACTCAGAAAAAAAAATGCACAGTGGAGGAGGCAAAAGGATTATTTTTAAGAAAGAGCACAATCTAACTTTTCTCTCAACCACCCACTCCACACCACCTCCTCATTCCCTTGTCTCTTCTGCCTGTTCTTCCATTTCACTTTCCTTCCCCAGCCTCTCTCTCCCCATGGCTCAGTGTTCCACGCTCTCACACACGTTTCCTTCTTTGTGTCCCCAGCTGGGACACCAGCTCTGACACCACACTGGGAATAGCAGCTGTGAAAGGACTTGGAGCTGCTGCTGAGCTCTGAGGGGGATATGAAGCTAGTTAGCTTCCTCCTTAGAGCTCCAAATGTGTAAAAACCAAACACTCATTTATTTTTTAGAAACCCCGTCTTGACACCAAAGCCATGAAAAAAACAGAAAGCGTTAGGTTATATACTAAATGAACCTGTTAATTATACCATCTTCTTAATATGCCTAAATACTGGAAGATATTTCATTTACTTCTTATAAATGCCCTTTCATGTTTTTGCAGAAAATAGGGTCTCTCTACGTCGCCACGGATGAAGCACAGCAGCTATTCACAGGGGCAATCACAGAGCACTATAGCTTCAAACTCCTAAAGATCCTCCCACTTCAGTCTCTGAAGTAGCTGGGACTATAGGCATGTGCCACGGTGCCAGCTCATGCCACCTTAGTGTGGCTTCTGAAGGGGGGGCTGCCTGAGTTCTCTGGGAAATGGTGAGCATTTTTAAGTGTACATGAAAAATTCATGTGCTTTGCAGTTCAGTTTCATCCATCACCTGTGGTTAATAAGCAGCTCCACACACTTGGGGGTTACCTACCCAGACAAAATCCCACTTTGGCAATAGACAAAATAATGAGGCACTTTCCAAAGTGGGATAATTAAAAGTGAGGACCAGATTTTATGTGTCAAGGGAGAAAGACAGGGCAAGAAAATATAAATACTATACGCAAGGCTTAAAAACAAGAAAATCAGCTGGATCTCTATCTAGGCTGTAAGAAATATTTAGGCCAAGAAAAGCAACGCTTACGTCTTTCTCTGTAGTGATTCATTCATTCAGTTACTCCTCAATAAACACATATCAGGCACATACTATGTGCCAGGCATTGTGCTAGGCACCAAAGAAAACAAAGTGAACAAGACAACCTGATCTTTGCTCTCACAGAGCTTACAATCAAACATCAGCTCAAGACAAAACTGTAGGCTCTCAAAAATCACAAGTGAAAACATATATCATGAAGGAAACAAAAAAGGTGTTGAGAAAGAATAATGAAGGGGAATCTGCGTTAGAGGGAGTAGTAAGAAAAGGACTCTCCAAAGAGGTAAAATTTAAAAGCCAGAACATAAAGGAACAGAAAAACTAACCAGGACAAGAATGGGCTAACCATTTCAGGAAGACAAGCTTGTATGAGCAAAGGCCCTGAGGCAGAAAAGATTTTAGCACCAAGGAACTACATAATGTACCTGGAGTAAAATGAGCAAGGAGAGAATGGCACATCACAGGACTAGAAAGACAACGGACCATGGTGCCCAATTGAGGTTTTACTCTGAGGACAACAGGAAGTTTTCAGCAGAGGAAGAACATGATCCAATTTACACTTTGTGATGATCTATGCTGTCTCTCCATGAAGAAAGACTTGAAAAGCAGAGACTGCTGCAGTGTCTGTGCAAGAGGTGATGATTCCCTGGACAAAAATGTAACAGCACAACTGAAAGGGAGCAGACAGATTCAGATGTATTTTAAATGTTGAACCAACAGAAATCACTGAAGGATTGCATATGAAAGTGAGAGCAAGGAAAGAATCAAAGATGACTCCCATCAGGTTACTATTTCTATGAGGGTTATTTGGTTTTTGCTTTTCTCAGAAGTGTAAGTATCACATGATACACTGCCAGGCACATGTGGGAATCTTGTCTAGGGACATGATATGTCTACGGACATAAGCAACTCAAACACCACAGGTCACAGAACAACAGAAACTGTAAGTGGCTGTTCTTGAGAGATAATAATGGACTACTAGGCAAGTATTTCATCAAGTCAGTTTCCCACAAGAATTGTGTTATGTTAGTGCCAGAGCCCTGTGGCTTCACCCAAAATCATGAGGTTAAATGTTTTTCCATATCTAGGTGCAAAAACTCTGACTTATAAACAGAACTGTACCAGATAATTAACTACCAATCCATCAAAGCAGCCAAGGACACACAGTAATTTCTAAGAGGACCTTCATGTCATATTGGATAACTCATATCAAATATGCCAAAGGCAAATTAGTGTATAACTTATTGATCAGCAGGAACAAAACTATAAAATGCAAATTTATAAATAATTTGCTTGTGACCACTGAACAATTTTGTCCTTAACAACTGTCTCTCCATAGGATCCCTTCAGAAAGCCAGTATACAACATAATACAGTATTCCCCCAGGAAGAAAACTCTGAGGGGAAAGAGAATGGATTGCCTTGTTTCACATGCTGCATTCAAACTGGTGAATGCCACAGAACACAACAGTATTCTGTAGTTGATACACATGCATCTCAGCATCTTCCTGATCTGTTCATTCCTTAAAACCTATCTGAGTGCTACTGGCACTGTTTCCATTGCCCTACCTCAAAAGCGGGTATATAATTTTAATCTCAAAATTCCTGGCTCATTTGTCTATGTGAGCACCTCTTCACTTTTTAACATTGATAGTGATGATGCACTCTTGTTCTTAAACTGAAGAATGAAAGACAAGTTATAAAAGACACAGAGAGAAAGAAAGAGAGAGAAAGAGAGCGCACAATCACATGCACAATAGAGAGAACACTTGACACCAGCTCAGGCCTTGCCAAAAGGGACACATAGTAAATCCAGGTCAGCGGTAGTCATTTATTTGGAAAAGAATGTTACCTTTTGTTCCTCCAGTCTATTAACTGTGCCTGTTTACATGCATTTTAAGGCCTTTTGTTGAAACAGACTCCACTACCTTAATCAATATATGAAGAATTCCTTTCAGACAGACTTTTCCCCAGTATTTCAGTGAAAAGTATATAACGTGAGGTTCCTGCCTTCTGGTCCTTCTAAGTCTTACATTTATTTCAATGCCTTTTAATTTAAATTTCATGATCCATCTCAAGCTCTCCTCCAAGCATTTGTCTTTAATTCGATGGTCCACCTGTATTGCTCCTCTCAGCACTGCACTTTGCTAACTTCCTAAGCCACTTGCTCAGTTCCAACGATGAGACTATAAAAATTCACATCACTATGTCTCACACCCTCTTTAATTTAACTCTGTAAATTCACTTTTCAACACCCTTAAGCTGTTCATTCTAATTTGGCCTGTCATCACCTGCAATGACTGAACTCGATCTTTATCTGTGCCACCCATAATGCATTTTATTGCAGGGTCCATATTTCTGCAACTGTAGCAAAGACATGAAGAATGTACAGAGCTCTGCCAACATGAAAAGCTGTCACTGCGTAACTCCTGTTGGGGAATCTCCCAAAATTGGCATGTGTTTCTACTGCACATATTCATTCTCAGTTCAGCCACAATATTTGGCCGATGTAGCCAAATATTCTCCACATTAAAGAAACAAAAAGCAGCATAAACATACACCTAAACACACAGCCCACCCTATCACTAGAATCCAAGGGTGTTCTTTGACCTCCTGCTATTCTGCTCTTAGTAACACTTTTCTCCAAGGTATGACATCTAACACATTCAACATCTTAATAACTGTGTCACTCTACAATCCCCTCTGTCTTACAGGATGATTTTCAACAATTCCTATTTAAATCACTGACCTGGCTCACAACCTGGTAAAATGTCACCTATAATGCTGACATTTGGAAAGATATGTAAATATATAGACACATACTCTCATCTTGACCTACTGTCTCAATAGAATCTATTTCTAAGCATAAACAATGCAAAAATTCTTTAAGAGTCTTCCAGTTACTGTTCATTGCTGTAAATACCATCTGCAACACTGCCCTATTACACATAAACATGTAGAATACACAGCGATGCCTAAACTTGGTCAGATCCTTTATGATCAACTACATGATCTCCTAGGTCAACCTGCTGGTACAAGCAAAGCATCTCCACAGACATTATCCTTTAGAGCAGACCGTCTCAGTATTATAGTGTCCCTCCCTTTTAGCCACAAGATTCAAAAAGGTATCCTTCTCAAAGACGTGAGAGTGAGGCAGAGAGAGGCACCAATGCCCAGAAAGTACTCACTGAGAGGTTTTAGAATGCTGCTGCTGGATTCATCAGCGTTTTCAATATCTGATTTGTCAGAGTAGTTCTCAGAGATTCTCTCCTTTTCCTTCTTTTCTTTGTGCCCTGTCTTTCTCTTGTGACGTCTCCTTCTCCTGTAACTCTTCGGCACATGGACTCCGATGTAAATGGTATGGTGGCCTAAGGAAGGTACATAAATCACCAGTCAGTTCAAACCACATTCTCTACTGCAGATAAATTGCACAAGATGCACAAATCAGAAGAAAATGCCTACAAATTCAACATTACCATTCTATATTTGACAAACTCTAACTAGAAAAATAAAATTTCCTCCCAATTTTCAGTTAGCTTCAGTATAATTCAAGCTGGTGATTGACACTAGGGTTCTGTGAGAGTGTGCTCTAATTCTGTCCAGTACTTTTGTTTTGGAAAAACAAAGAATATCAAACTGGAAATCAGGAATCATGTTGGCCATACCTCTGCCATCAATTAGCTATCTGACCTTAAGCATGTCTCTCTTAACCAGTCTAGGCATCAACTTCATCCTTTCTAGAAGGGAAGACTTAAATTGGGTAATCTCTAGAGGCCCTTCCAGTTCCAACCTTATATGAGTCTATGATTATACTGGATAGGGTTAGTGCCTGCTGGAAAAAGAGCTGTTGGAGCTGCAAAAATAAAGATTTAACTCAAAGTTCAAAAAGTCATTTTGCTGGGGGTAAGGCTTTACATTAAAACTTTTTTAAACCTAATCAGCAAAATAGAGACTTAGAACTGGGACAAACTGAGAAAAATAAGACATACTTGGAGAAAAGATTTTAGAAATACTCAAACGTTCACACTAGGAAAGAGCTAAAATGAATGTCAGCTACAGTGCCATTCTCATTTTTCTTTTTTCGTTTCCAAAAGTTTCTAAAAACTGGTTGTTGCAACGATAAAAATAAACCAAGCCCGGCAAAAATTGCCTTGAAGAGAAGGGCAGGAGGAAAAAAGATTGTGAAATGCTTTCAGCTCTCTAGATGGAAGGAGTTGCAAAACTGACAAGTGGTATTATTTTTACAAAATCTAATAAGACAAAAAATAAAAAGTTCCACATCATTTTTTTAAATTGGAAAACTTACTTTCACTTTAAACACAGCATAACTTCTGAACTTAGGAACTACCATTTCAGAAATAATGTGAATACTTTTTTCTGAACTGCAAATTAGATAGATTTTCTTATTTATGGGTTTTGTTTCCCATTTCTGGAATTACTACTCAATCACAACTTAGCAATGCCACAGCCAATATCACATACCTACATGCAAATACGAGTACATACAGTATGTATGATACAAACTGTCATGAACTACTTTCCACAGTAACCTATGGGGTATATCTAAAAACACAGTAATTCACAGGAGTGCTTCCTTAAATTGGAAGGCTTAAAAGAATTATATGCTCCTTCAGGAAAGAGATTCCAGCCAAGCAACGCAGAACCTAAGTGAATGGGTTAGTATTCAAAAGAAGACATTAGCTGCATGAATGAAGCTGGAGGCATCTACATAAAGCAGGACCTCCTTCCCAACACACACGCAGCAACTCAACTACTATAAAACACAGTGAAATTCCCCCCACAGAATGTGTGCCAGTGAGAAATGTATCATGTCTAACCATTTGCAAGCAAATCGTTCTCATGGGAAAGCTATATTATACTAGGAAGTAGGAAATGTCTCAGAAACAATGTGAATTAAGAAATAGTGTCAATTGTTTCCTGTGCTCCAGTTACTGAGGGAGTCCTGAAGTTTTATCTCAAGTCTCAACAATATAAGTTAGCAGAGCCAACCAATTGCTTCAATAAGTCAAACACAAAATGCTTGGTTGTTTTCAAGAAAACACACAGAAATTAAGAGGTTGGAAAAGTTTTTTAAACCTGTCACATTAAACATTTTCCATTAACCTCATTAAATATGGCAACTAAGCAAAAAAAATGGTAATTAAGCCACATTGTCATATTGATTTTATATAGAAAGATTTTTTAAATTGTATTTACCAAAATCTGCATAGCACATTTGATCAAATCATTTAACAGACAGTCTATATGGGTGGATAAGATGCTAAGGTAAGATTTCTGGCTGGAAAGTGTCATCATTGTCAATCTAATGAAAGAGTTAGGGCAGTTCAGTGAGTGAGCCATGAAACCCTGGAGACGAATACACTTGACTTTTTGGAGCCTACTTGAGTTGCTGTTATCACAAAAGTGGTGTCATTTTGTTCACATCGTCATGATAGGCATCCTCCCGCAGCAGACTCACTGTATCCCCATTTCCTCCAATTCCTCCTTCTTGGTCTTCCCTGTGCACTTCTACACAGGTGTGGGAGCTTTCAGAACTGACACTGCACTATGGAGTGCTATGGTACCCGGATGCCAAGGAGAAATGTGGTTCCTCTCAAGACATGCCAAATTTCAGGCATTGAAAAATCAGCTTTATTGACTGAGCACAGCGGCTTAGGCTTGTAATCCTAGCACTTTGGGAGGCCAAGCCTGGTGGATCATGAAGTCAGAGTTCAAGACCAGTCTGTCCAAGATGGGGAAACCCCATTTCTCCTAAAAAATACAAAACTTAGCCAGGTGTGGTGGTGCACGCCTGTAGTCCCAGCTACTCTGGAGGCTGAGACACGAGAATTGCTTGAACCTGGGAGACTGAGGTTGCAGTGAGCCGAGATAGTGCCACTGCACTCCAGCCTGGGCAACAGAGTGAGACTCTGTCTCAAAAAAAATAAATAAATAAAAATAAAATCGGCTTTATTGAGGTATAACTTATAAACCATAAAATCCACTCATTTTAACAATACAGGTCAATGATTTTAGTATATTTACAGAGTTGTGTGATGATCATCATAATCCAATTTCAGAACACTTCCACCAATCCAAAAAGATCCCTCACACCCCTTTGCAGTCACTCTCTGCTCCCACTCCTGTCTAATGCAACCATTCTTGGGCAATTTTTAAATACTCTTAGTGATGGCCTCTAGAAAGCTACCATTCTCTGGTACTCACATGGCAATGTACGTTTTATAGAAATTCTTACAGCATAATAAAATATGATATTCCCTGGGTGAGGAAGCTACTGCCTTCCAAGAACTGCCAGAGGAAATCACGGCACTGAGCTGAGCAATTCAAACCTTAAAGCATCCTCCTCCTCCTCTCACACATTTTTGGTAACTAAATTTTCCTTTTCTGTCTTGTGTTCAGGTAGAGGAGAAGGAATGTGGTTCCATGGTTAAGCAAACCTTGAGGAGCTCAGCAACAGTTCTGGCTGCTTCATCAGTTACTTCTCAACCTCTCACTTCAGCTTCCTGGCCTATAAGAAGAGGGCAAGACAGCCTTGCTCTGGTGGATGGGGTAATAAAGGCATGCTGTCTCAAAGGGACAATCAAATACTTAATAAGCTTTATGTGCCAAGTAGCCAAAATACCAAAAGTAAAATAAGCTGCAGTGGAAGCCTTCTCACTGCCCCCACAGAATACCTGTCACGATGATCAATGGAAGCTTCATTAATGCTGAAAATGTGCTATGGTTGATGAGACCATCATATGTGGATCTCAGTATTTATTTTCATTAAAATCTCTTTACCTGTTTCAGGGATATGTCATGAAGACTGATGACTATTTTTAAAATTATAACGCATAAAACGACTGCAAGCTCTAAGAGAAGTCACAAAGTTGAGGGTATAGTATTGTTTCACATGTAACATGAAAGGAGAAACTTGACAGACAAGCTTTCCAACACAGCAAGGGAACTACAAAACAGTAAGACCATTAAAGAATCAGGGATAGTTACCCGCTTCTTATACAAGAATTTTTAGGCTAAATAATTTCTCTGCTAGAAAACTCAGGATATACTGCTTCCAAAGATAATGTAAAAAGGAGGGGCAAAAAAAAATCTAAGAGCTAACATGTCTGAGGAAGAAGTGATTGTTTTCAATGTTATCAAAATAAATGTTACATTCTTACTACTGAAACTTCATGAAGTGAAACTACTGGAATCTACACTTGACAGTGTTCATTTAGGTGTGCAGTCGAAGAGCGTTCAGTCCTTGATTTGGCAGCGGCTTCAGTCTCATGTGTTCAAATAAATACCCTGCATGCCTCTCTCTGACAGATGGTACAAGTTACCAACAAACTCCAAATATCTTGGGAATATCTCCCAATCCATACCACAGCCAGTACTACTGGAAAGAAAACATGGCTTTCCTGGGTACATGTGAATGTCAGAAATGATCACTATGCGATTCTTGTTTCTTTCCATCCTTACCTGCTCCACCCCAGTTGCAAGCAGGAAGTACTATGAAGCTCACTCATGCAATTATCCCAATTCCTGAAACATTACTAACCTAACTTCATACTTCTCATAGTTGTTATAATGTTTTCTGGCAAACAGAAAACTTACACTTAGTAACTCTGGAGCCATTCAAATGAAGGTGGTTTTCACAAATACACATTTTGCTAACCAAGGATGATTTAACACTTTGAAGTATGAAAACCTTCAAGCCAGAAAGGGTTTTAGCTCAGCCAAACTACAACTTCCATAGCTGAGTGGATGGTTAACAACATATGCATCTACATGTAGGATAGATCTATTAGCTCCTTCCTGGAAAACAAGTTGCTGTGTTTACTGTACATACAGATGAAAGCAACCATTTAGTGAACGCCTACAAGCATGTGAGATGTTTTATATCTACCACCTCATGCAATCCTGCTCCTATCCCCATTGTACAGATGCAAAAACCACAGTTTGAGGAAGCCAAGGACATTATAACCAGCTAGGCTTTTATGAAGTGTTCTCTTCATAAAATCCCACAGGAGAAATATGTCTCTCTCTCAATATCAAGAACAGTTGAGTGTTTCATCACTGCTTTGATGTCGTGTTCTTTAAAACATACTGTATTTATATCATAACTTTAATAACTTATGTCTCTTTCCTCATTGGCTGCTAAAAAGAGAATAGACAAATTTTAGGCAAACCTGTAATGAGTACATAAAGTTTCATGACATGCATTCTGTACACTAACCTCACTCGTCCAACTTTTCAACTGTTATTTTCCCTTCACCCTCAACATTTTTGGAATAAGTAGTATATAATTTTTTTAAACTGTTATGTCAGTACTGTACTCTACCTAACGGATCACCAAAGGACAGGTAAAATCTCTGTCCAGAAGTCTACCTTTCCGTACCTCCCACCATCCATCCCTACCTCCAGCCTCTTAAATACATCTCTAATTAAACACTGAGGGATGTTCCAGATTTGATTTATAGCTACACTCTTACTCTTTCAACTGAATGCCTGTTCTCTCCAGTTCAAAGCAAAGATTCTACAACATGCAGTATTTTATATATTTCTTTCAGAACTAATCAGCAATATTCCCCATATATGAGTTAAATACTGTCTTCTCTGGCTTATCTAACATAACCTGGTCTTCTGCCAAGATGCCCGAAACATGCTGCAGCTATTGCTGAGAAGAATAAGGGAGAGCAAAATTAAGAGATTTATTATTTTTTTAAATATAGAAGAGGCAGAGACCCTTGATGAGTGATGGATTATAAAAAGATGCTGCAAAGAGTTTACTTGTTAGACCAAAAAAAAAAAAAACTCAATTAAAAGTATATGTATAAGAAAACTCAAACCAAACCATAGTATCAAGTCCAGGCACAATGGACACTATGTGGTTGGCACTTTTGTTTAATAAGAAATAGACCCATATGCATAATCCTAAACACCTTAATGAAATACAAGTAATTTTTTTTTTTTTTTTTTGAGACGATGTCTTGCTCTGCCACCCAGGGTGGAGTTCAGTGGCATGATCTTGGCTCACTGTGACCTCCACCTCCCCGGTTCAAGTGATTCTCCTGCCTCAGCCTCCCAAGTAGCTGGGATTACAAGCATGTGCCACCACATCCAGCTAATATTTTGTATTTTTAGTAGAGGTGAGGTTTCACCATGTTGGCCAGGCCGGTCTCGAACTCCTAACCCCAAGTGATCCATCCATCCTGGTCTCCCAAAGTGCTAGGATTACAGGCATGAACCACCACACCCGGCAAAAATAAAACTAATTTGTTAGCTTATTATTCTCAGACCCATAAGAGTATCTATAAGCAGCTATAATAAGATACAAGCAAAGTAACATTGCTAATTTACTGGGGTATAAATACTAGCTCATGAAAAGAAAATCCCCTTTAAAAAGCACAGTGTATTTTTGTAGTTACCAGGGGGTAAACCGGGCCATAATGAAATGTTTGCATGAGGGTCCAGACTCAGAACAAGGGATGATTTCCATTTTTACATTTCAGATAGGGCAATTTTTTACATAAAAAAGTATATGTTTATTAATAGATAATTACATATTACATATGTAATTTATGTATAGATAAGTTTGAATACTGATGAGTAATTTATTTTAATTTTAATGCTACCAATTACATAGGACCAGGCATGCAAGCAAATGGCAAATGTGATGAAAAACAGGGAAATACTTTTCTTCCCACTGAACTGTGTGGGAACTTTATATACTGAAAGCCTCCTAGAAATCCTCAAGGCAACCTGAGGTTCCCCAAGCAAGACTGATAAGAAATCTTAGCTTGTTACTTGATATTTACTGAGCACAGTACTATTAATATTTAATATTTTATAATAATAGTGATAACAATCTCTAGGCAAGAACTAAGAGCTACAAAATAAAAGGTCTCAAAGGAGAGGCAAGCTTATGACTGTTAGCTAGACTCCTGTCCTTTAGCTCAGCAAACATACGTCTGTCTTCCAAGAGCTCATTTTTAGCAAAAGAGTTCTATTAATTACAGTCTTAGATGAAGGAGAGGAGCCTAAGGCCACACTGAAGTTAAGCTTCCTTTGCAGTTTCCATTATTAATGGTTGATAATAAAGGCAAAAACTGACTGGCACTATATAAAGTCTGAATTCGTGAATATGTTTATAGAAATACAACTTAATTATGTTCAGTGATCATCAGTTATTTGAAAAGATCTTAGCTAGAAAAGCAAGAATTTCCCCTTAAAGCTACTTTAGGAACCTACCTTAAGAAATTAACGGAATGAAAAACCAGGTTACCCTATGTAAACTACAGTTCCTGAAGTGCTTTTCAATCTTCAAAGTTGATTCTCCAAAATCATGTTAACTTTGCTCTAGCAAAATTTTTTATATCCATATCTACAGATACAAAACATGCCTACATCTATATAATTACATATATAGAAATAAGTTTCCCTGTACAAATACATATCTATCTCTACACAATCTTTATAGAGAGATTACATATAAATATACAAATATATATTTTAATGTACAATCTGAATTAAACATGGCCTCCCACTACATCTGGTACACTAAGGTACTCCATAAATGTTGATCCTATTTCTCCCTTCCCTTTTCAAAGAGGAAAAAACAGAGCACAGTTTTTTCTCATTCCCACCCACCTCCAGCCCTGATAATAACTAACTTGTGAACACTCTTTGTTCTCCAGAACATTCACCTAGAGGAGGGCATAAGAGTCAGCCTCAGACCTATTCTTAACTTGTCCCTTCACTGGCAGTTTTAGCCATCCTACAGAATTGAGCTCTTCAACAAAGCCAGCACCTTCCATAACTTCAGTCTTCCCTGACTCTGTCCAGAAGCGAGGGCTTGGCAATATCCATGCTGATTTGGGCAAAGTTTCCCCCCGAGGTTTTATTGGCTTGCTGTTAATTCACAGGAAACAGGTCTGTAAGTCCTTTCACTTGTCCTGAGGAAACAGTAGAGCCAAAAGGCCTAGGAAGGCCAATACTAGGCAGAACCGTGCTCAGCATAAACAGGAGCCACCCAACGGGAAGACATGAACCCTCCACTTCTCCCGACACCCAGAACCACCCACAAGGGCTGCTGCATTGTAATGTGCAGTACACATGCCGTCAGACAAAATCCACCTGTGAGCCAAACACAGAGAACTGACAGTTTCCATCATTTCTCTGTGGTCACCATTTGCACAACTGAATGGGAAATAGGGTTGGAAGATACAAAACAATAGCTAATTCAATGGTCATTGATAACTAGATTTGCAATTGCAGCTGGAGAGGCAGCTTAGAGAGACACATAAATGCGCACATTCACACTCTCATTCCAACCACATTGTCCATCTCTGACTCTATTATGGCTTTTTTTTGCAGTGGCCTAAGCCCTGGCTGGGCAATAGGATGAACAGTCCTTGGTTGCTATAGATAGGTAATCTACAATATAGTTAATACCCTCATGGCTAATCAGGTATAAACTATTTCATATAATATATAAATATTCAATATACTTTTAATATACATTGATCTATTATAATTATATATCACATATACAAATTATTATATATGGTTATATGTGTTATGTTGTATCAATAGATGAACATTATATTTTTTAATATATTTAAAATTATGTGAATATTTAATATATTAAATATTAATTTATATTTGTTATAAAATATAAATATTAAAGTTCACATTATTCCCTTCCCTCACATACAGTATGTAGGTAAATGAGGTGTAGATAATACTCTAGGGCTATAACAATCACCCAGTACTAGGAAAAGTGCTATCAGAGACTTCTGTTAACCTAGAATCTCAGAATCTTCATGACCGTGGTTTTCCACATGCACCCAAGAAAAAGAAGGATGACATTCATGGACACAGCAGCACATAATCATACTTTTAAAGTGGCCTAAAATCACTTTAACTGGTTCAGCCTCTTCATTTACCGGTGATCTAACTAAAGCCAAATAGCCAGTTAATGATGTATAGAGACTAGGACTCTTAGTGCCCCTGGATATATAAGCCTTCCCTTCCCATTTTCCACTATCATGGTACCCCTCCTCCACCCATCCCTGCCATCATCCACTATCTGGAAAACACAGCCAAAAGAATAATAACGATTAGTCCTTTCGAGTTAGTAATTATCAAGAAGGGAAAAATGGGCTCAGGATTCTCTGGAAATGTTTCTTAGAGTCATAGAATGACAAATTGAAATCCACACTGTTATCTCCATAAGATGCTCCAAAATATGACAATCTTCTAGCTGGGACATCTGTCTTCTCACTTACCACCAGGGGTCATTCAAATGCTGAGGCCAGTCTTGCGTCTTCTTTCCCTCTCACCTCTCCGTGAGCTCTTTCAACACCTTTTATTCCTTTCAGTTCTTTCCACTTCCTGTTCTTCCAGGTGCTTTTCCTAGTTCTCATCCATCTTCCTAACTAAATTCCTTTCCCTCTGCAGAGGGAATCAACCTCGAGCACACTCTTTTGGAATGAGCACAGCCTTGGGTAAGTCAGAACACCTGGATCCTTCCTAGTTATTCCAACTCCTACCAATGTGACCTCGAGCAAATCACCTTAACTTCTTCATGGTTCCTCTAGCCATCTGTAAGCTGAGAATATGGAACTAAATTTTCTCTATGATCCTTTCTAGTTCTAAAACATCTATAATAATTCCAAATATTTTAAGTAGTTACGTGAAATGGAGCACATAGAGGGAAAGGCTAAAAGTTTTCTAGCATCACCTCAATGTCTCTTCCTAACTTCATAATGATAGTTTTCTCTTGGGCACTCTTCAATCTACCCCAATTTGATTCCCAACTAACCATGACACCCACATTACTAACAAAAGCTACCAATCGCCTTCTTTTTGCCAAATCCAGTAGCTACTATTTAATTCTCATCCTACCTGACTTTAAGGCAGCATTCAGCACTGTCGATCACCAGCTCCTTATTAAAAGCTCTCTTTTCTCAGCCTCAGAGGCTTCACTCTTTTCCCAGTTTTCCTCCTACTTCTACAACTGCACTCAGTTAATCTCCAAATGTCGGCACTTGCAGAGTCCAATCCAGTCCTCTTCTCACTCCATTGTTTCACCCTGGGCAGTGTCATCCATTCCTATGCCTTTAAATGCTAGCTATATGCCTAGGACTCCCAGATTTGTATTTCCATCCTTGTCCTTTCTTCTTAGCTCCTGCTTGTATAGTCAACTATCAGCCTCAGAGTTCTACTGGGATATCTCACAGGTGCTTCAAATTCAATATATACAAAAGGCTGAACTCTATCATCTACCACCACTCTTCTTCCAGTTCCCCATCTTACAAAATGGTACATG
Organism: Alouatta palliata; assembly: GCA_004027835.1. Classification (NCBI taxonomy): domain Eukaryota; kingdom Metazoa; phylum Chordata; class Mammalia; order Primates; family Atelidae; genus Alouatta; species Alouatta palliata. Next base: position 17,113 of record PVKV010001983.1, on the reverse strand, counting down.
ATCCCCCAAATTTCTCATGGCAGAAATCCAGAAGAAGCCACCCCCATCCATACATCCACCCATCAATTCAACACTTTTGTCTCCATCTTTTTTGTCCCCACTCTTGTCCAAACCAAAATCATCTCTCAGTTGAATCTTGGCAACAGCCTCCCCACTTTTATCGTTGCCCTCTTGGGACATTGTCTCCATCCAGCAGCCAAGGGAATCTTCTCTAAAATACAAATTTGGTCTTATCACTTCCCTGCTTAAAACTCTTCTGCAATGTTTCCTTAATGCGCACTCAGTAAAATCTGAAATATTTAGCATAACATAAAAGACCATGAATCATCTGGGTCCCATCCACCTCAGACTACTCTCTCCCTGTTCACACGGTCCAGCTACCATAGCCTTACTTCTGTTTCTTAAATGGGCCTACCTCTTTCTCACTTCTGGACCTTCACACACACCTGCCTGGAATGCTTCCCTGATTCTTCACCTAGCAAATTCCTTTTTCTCTTTTAGGTCTTAATTTAATGTTATTCAGTAGGAGATATATTCCCTGGCCTTCCATGTAAACTCACCTAGGCATGTGATACATCTCTAAAATTACCATATCAACTAGCCTTGTGTCCTCAAATAATGGCTGGTTTAACTGATTGAACAATAATCGCGGTGTTAGTTACAATACGTTCTCACATTCAACAATACATGTAAGCCAGGAAAAGCAACATATTAGAGCTCACACCTGCAACTGTTCTTACAATTTTGATGGACTTAAATTTTAAAAAAGCATGGTCCATCAGTTACATTAAATTTAATAAGAAGAGTTAACATAAGTACTAATCAACTAATCTGTTGATTCCCAGGTATCAGTATTAGCTTTAGTCTGACAGTGTTGTGCAATCACAGCAATCACTCAATCACTAGTGAGAAAGAGCTGCACATAAAGATAAATTACATGCAACAATCACATGCAAGGAAGATAATACCTTAAATTTATGGGGTTCACCCTGGGGGATTTCAAATTGCTTTACTTATATTCCTAGAAAAACTAGGAGATGAGAAGTACAAATTCTATCTCCTTGTAGAAAAAACTGAGATTCAGAAATTAAGTAACTTCTTAATGGCTTACTGGAAGTATTAAGGTATTTTTCCGCTATTATCCACAAATTCTTAGAGCATCTCTAGCAGGTGGCTAAGGAGACAGGTTACTCACTGCACTTTGCGTGAAGGAACCATAACCACATAAGGATGATTTGCCTTGTATTACCCAGAAAGACAGTGGCCCACCAGGAACAGAAAAAGGTCCTGAGACCACCACGATGTTCTCTAAAGCATAGCATAGATGGAATCAAAGCAAGGAAAAACTTGAACAATCAGATACTAATTTAATTTGCCAAACACATGTATCCATTAGATTCAATTATGAGCTTTCATTCTACCTTGAAGACATTTTCTTTATTTTTCAGTAGGAATCAAATTTCCTGTTGAAAATTTAGTAATCAATTGGGGGTTGGGGAGTGATTTAACCCATTTATAACAACATAATTCTATCCCTCTAAAGCTTGTATATTGACCAATCTTACTAAAATTTAAAACCTCTTTTTATGCCCAGAAGTTTTTGGCCTGGTAAAAGTTACTGAGCATTCCACCATGAAAATAGTCAATAAAATAATATTTCATGAGGTGTAAGTAGAGTCTGTTCTTTCAAAAATCAACAGAGTACGAAGAAAGGTATACACATTGGATATAGCCCTTTGGATAGCTGCCTTCTAATTCTAACTCTATGGAAAGGTAGAAACAATTTACCAGATTTGAAAACTTTTTAGGTATTCAGAGAAATGAATTATTTAAGTCATCTATACTGCTGATTCAGTGGATGTCACTCACCACCCTCACTACCTTCACCTTTCATCCCACCTGGCAATCAGCAGCTCCAGGGATGAATGTTGGAACCTCCCGTGAACCTATGCCACGGTAGGCTCTCACCTCAGTTCCCTGAATGCAATCAGCCGAAAGAGTAAAATAAAATAAAATAAAATAAAAATCTCATCAGCAAGCTCACGACATCAACAAGAGAGCCTCAACTGATCTTTATTGTATTCTTATTTTACTCAGTCTCATCAGTCCCAATTCTCAATTCTCCCAATGATTTCTAATCTTGTGGTGATAAAAAGGGGGAAATATTTAGGTCAGGTTAGAATATATAGTATTATTTCTATATTGTTGCATAATCTTATTTAATTGGCACCTAAATTACATAATGGCCAGGAGGAAGCAGAATTATTCTAGTCCATGTGGCAGACAGGGGGAAATGCATTTATATATGCATGTTTATATACATATACTAGACTTTTGAATCCTTCTCACTGGCAGAAAAACACTGCATTCTTGAATCTGTTTTCCAAATGAAGCAATGTTGCAGGCTTTATTACACAATGGACAAGCATTTATATTTTACCCAGTATACAATTACGGGTAATATGCCTCTTCTTGGAAAAGAAGACAATTTAACAAATTAAAGATAATGTGTGTCAGAGCATTCTAACAGTGAGAATTAGATTTCATACCCAGAGCTTAAAGGATGATAATGAGTCCAGAGGAAATAGAGAGGCCTTGGGAAATTCCACTGGACCATTCTGGTTTGAGTTATCCAGTAGAAGAAGCAATAGGTAAGCATGGTTAGGAAGGCAAAGGATAGATGTAGGGAGAAATGATTTAAGCAAATAAACAATATTTATGCCAGTTACAATGTTCAGAAAAGATAACAACCAAAGAAAATTATTGGTGAGGCTTCAATCAGAAATAAAAACAACAGTGAGTGGTGAAGTATAAAGCACTCCTGTTTCTAACGCCAGGTACAGCAGCAACATTGCTATTGGTAGTTCTTAAGAGTTCTAAGGTGAATGACATGCTCCATTGTTCCCATTTTACAAAGGGAAAATCCCAAAATCCATAGCTTGGAAGTTGCTTCCTTCACCTATGCGATGATTTGGTGATAGAGCAAGTTTTAAACTTTTATTCTCAAACTGATACTTAGCCACTCTGCTTTGACAACACATGACTAAAACAAACAATAGAGACTCCCAAAGATAAACATCAAACAACATGTCTCACAAACATGACCAGATACAAAGCTTCTAAAAAGAAGCTCAATCTATAGACAAAACTGCTGTATGTGTATTATTTCAGAATTTCTGGATCCTTGCAAAATACAATGCAAGTACCAAGTTCAATTTGCTATGGCTTACTGCCATCAAAGAACATCAACACCTAGGATAGGAAATGGCTTCGAGAAGGCTTTAGCCCATACTATACTACCAGGGAATTCTCTACAGTTGGAAAACTCTCGGAAGGAATGTCTGATTCTAGTTTCAACAACACACAGAGCTATCATCAGCCTTCCTTGAAGTGAAAGAAATCTATATATAAATATTTAACTTCCCTGACACAGCAGGAGGTGTCAGGCAGCTACAGAGCTAAGTGCTGCATACTTTAGGACCTCTGGCCAGCGTTCAGCTGAGGCCATGAGGAGAAAGAAGCAGGAGTTGGGAAAGGTCTGTATGGGCTCAACCTGTTCTGGGAAACCTAGGTTGCTATTCAAGTACCAACTTTTAAACACCTCACTATATTTCTTTGAAGCGATTCAATGTGTGGATACATTGTTTCTTTTAAGAAGGCTTTTCCTTTTGCAGTATTTGCCCAAGAGTTTCCTCTGTACACACTGTTTTCTGAGCAATTAGAGTGAACAGCAGAGAAGAGGCCAGCAAAATGCAACCGGACACTTATATCCAGTGCTCAGAATAGCCCCAGTGCCGATTCGGCCCCTCCCTTCCCATCCGATAGGTTTTCATTCACTCCTTCTTGGCAATTACGTTTTATACCATGGTAATTATTTTAAAATGTCTACCAGGCCCCACTTTTTTTTAAGAAAAATACTACCTTCTCCAATACACGAGTAGATCATCCTAATATCCTCTAGTGAGAAATAGGTTTAAGTCATTATTTCATATCTGTAAAATGTTAAGGTCTTGACTTCCAAAAAGACAAAAACCACCATTTCATCAGTTTAGTCTCTCTCTTCAAAAAACATAGTAGGAGAATGAAAGAGTCTGATAAAGCAGAGATGTTTAGGACCTTCTTTTTCTCATAAGCATAAATAGATAAATGGTATGTCAATGATCTTTGTAAAATTGAATAGGAGTAATACCAAGGATAAGATGAGAGGCTATATCATTTCATTAGAATAAGAGTACTAACATAATCAAACTTCTTTTTTGTCTCTCTCTCTTCTCTTTTTTTGAGGCAGGGTCTAAACTGTCACCTGAGCTGGAGTGCAGTGGCACAGTCACAGTTCACTGTAGCCTTGATCTCCTGGGCTCAAGCAATTCTCCCACCTCAGCCTCCAAGTAGCTGGGACTACAGGCACACATCACCACATTCGGCTATTTTTTGTTTGTATTCTTCTGTAGAGATGGGGTTTTGCCATGGGGTTTCACCATGTTTTCAGGGCCATTCTTGAACTCCAGGCCTCAAGTGATCCTCCCACCTTGGCCTCCCAAAGTGCTAGGATTATAGGTTTGAACCACCACATCAGGCCTTGAGAACCAAATTTTAACAAAAAATATTTTTAAATATATAACAGGATTATACAAAGTGATTCTACATATGTTTTATTTAGTTTATATTATATATTTGTTTATTCATTCTTTCTTTCAACAAATAATTAGTGAATATCTACCTGTCCCAGACCCGGACATACTTTTTTTAGTTTTCCTGAAAACAATCCTCCTGTAAATTCCATGCGTTTTCAACAATACTCCCTCTTAATGTCCACCAGTAGACATGGGAATCTGCAGAATTATTCTTCCACTGGGACAGATGGGTGCTACTTCCTACTGCATTAAGTTTTGAATGGAAGAGGAAAATCAGCACAATATAGCATAATTGCTTTAGGAGAGTACCAACCAAGCCTCACAAATGGAGACACATTTCAACCAATACTGTGTTGCTTCATTTTTTATTTTCTGAGCTGTTGGTTGAACATGATGTTCGTGAAGTCCGAGTTGCCAAGGCCTGCTGGGAGTTACCTAGCCTTGCAGAGCCAAAGCCTTATCTCAAAGGATAAGGTGGAGTTTGCTCTTTTCCCCTATTGCAAAATATGAGACTATTAAGTAATCTGTTTATATCATACAGATCCAACATCCTGGCTAGCTTTTTTAAGAATAAAATATCCATAGGATTTTCTTCTGTTTGGAAAAAGCTACCTGGGACTCTTCCCATCTCAACCTTCGTTCACCCCTATGTAATTAGCAACTTCCCTCATCTATGTTTGAAATGAAAAGCGAGTGGTTGTTCCTCATGGTCAACACTTTTGGATCATTCTGGTGACGTTAATTTGTCATCTACAGACCAATTCTGTGGCAGCATGAAAGGGCCTGGGTGGGAGCTGGAGCATTTTGATAAAGAAATAAATATGAATATCTGAAATACTGACATTTTAAAATAAGTATCCACAGTAACCACTCTCCACCAAAAATGTTAACTTTACAAAACCTCACATAGTACAAGGCAACCAGTGGAAGAGCAGATTTAAAAGCTTCTATTTATTTTAAAGATTAAAACCGGTACTTGGTTTCATTTTGAAAGACTATCTCTTTAAGCCATTAACACATGAAGAAAATTATGTGACAATGAGGTTTAGGTCTTTAAATATATGCCACATAGATAAATTCATTTAAACAGATGACTCCTCTTCTGACTCACTCTATTCTTAGTGAGTTTTGCAGTTGATGGTTTTCTATTAAGTTTTTAGAACGTGGATTAAGTGTCATGCCACCCACTGAGAGTAAAGTTGAACAAGGTGAACTGAGGGCGTGGTTTGAAGTCTCTCTCCTCAAAACCACAGTATTCAAAGGAACTGTGAGAGAGTATCTGATTCTTCTTGCCATCAGGCTTAGCTGAATCCAATCACCCCAAATTAGAGTACCCTAAGAATTTTAAAGCATGAATATTTCAAAGTAACAAGAACTATCAGACCTCAGTTACTTTAATAATCATTTAAGAGTACATCTTATTTATGCAGATAACTGTAAAAAAAAAAAAAGTTTTAAGTTTACTTTGCCAAGAATGTTTACAAACATTGTAAACTTCTGTGTTTATCCTAGAGGCAAGAGAAGTAACTACTTGCATAAAAGGAAATGTAAATAACAGCATAAAGGCAAAGTGTTCCAGCTCCTTGCCTTTTGAATTCTGACCCTTAAAACTGAGGCATTCACTTCTGCCATAAATGTGCCAGAAAGATACTTTAGAATAGAGATAATAGTTTGCTTTTCTTCAAGTACTCTCTTCTGTATGCAATTAAAAATATGAGATGGACTCATGCCCTTGGGAAGAAACATTCCCCTCAAAATGTGAATACTTCTTAGAGGTCCTCACATAGGCCACCACAGGAACCATGGATGTGCCACAAAACCCCTGTCCATTTCAATTACTTTATACTTCACCTAGAGCTACTATAAAATCAAAGTCCTCCCACCCCCATCAATAAAGCAAGGTGAAAAGGCAGGAGGGTCAATTGGGAGAACACTGAATTAAAAATTAACAATTCTGTTTATTTCTAATGAACGATAACTATAATTTCAAGACTAGTACTGTAAGACAGTCAGCACTGTTGAAAGTTACCCAGGAAATAACCCATAAGCAATCCTCCTGGGGGCTCAGGATTCAGCAACAGGCAACTATCTAAGCACGTCTTGAAAGACATGTAGTCAGCTCGGGCACCAATCGACATGAAAGACAGTCACTAAAATGGAGGTCTTATACGAAGAGAAAAATACATGCATCCACTCGGCAAGTTTAATCATCACAAAACCAATACATTTCTTGAATTTTACGGATGTTTCTACCACCTTTGGTTATCTTTCTGTTTCTTCTTAAAGAAACCTGGCTACAGATTTGTGTGCTATTCATTTATGTTGTCATCTTAATTTGTGCTTGAAAATCAAGGGAAATACTTCCGGAAATACACTTCTTAGTCAAAGCCTTAAGAAACAATATACAATATCTTACTGCAGTAGAGTTCTGTCAATCCTATGGACCTTACAAACTTGAAAAGCGATTTACATCTCTTGTGAACTTAGCTGGAATATTACTCTCAAAGGAAAACACATGTACACAGTGCATGTCACTCCCAAGCTTTTTTCTACTTTAATTGACTTAAAACTATAGGCTATTTACTCAAAGCTACATTATTTCTTATATCCATCTGCTACAACTTTAATACTTGTATCTCCTCTTTGACACTGGGACAGTGACCGAGTCACTAAAATGATGATTTAACATCATGGGTTCCAAGAATCTTAAGACAAAAGTTTTGCTATTTTGCTTTTACCAGCTTGACATTTTCCCACAGCACGTTGTAAAAACGCAAGGAACCCATAAAACGGTATGAAAGAAAATACTGTAGTTTCTGTTTTCCTAAGAAACTTAGGCATCAAACTCTTAAGTCAGTCCCAAGAGCATAAATGCGGGAAGTTGAGGTGGGGGTGGAGGCGCCAATCCTCTAACACCACATGGGCAGAAGAAATTTACTAAAGAAACATGAGAAACAACATGATAGCCACACTATTCAAACTACTCCAAGTGGCACAGAAGCATCGCTTGCCCATTACCTGGTGTTCAGTCTGCTTCAAGAATCACTCCAGAACATACAATACTGACTCTTTTCCCCAAGCCCACTACCGTCAGGTTCAAGTCTGGGGCTGGCACTTAATGTTTACTATATGGCACCAGTCAGGCCAGAGTCTCCAAAACACAGATGAATTGTCTCTCAGGTGACTTTAAAATGTGGAATTGATCACATAATTGACCTGCAAGTTTCATTTAACTTTGAGTATTGCCTATTACCCTGGTTTTTAAAAATCTCATTATAAATATTAATAATAATATATATCTGTGATGCCTTCATATAATTATTTTAATAAATATTTATTCAGCTTTGCCTTCTCACTCTCAGATAAATAGCATTTTTCCCACATTATTGATAAGTCAGGAGACAGGAAAAGGGAATACCCACTGAAAGTATTATAGTACCAGATAAAACATAACTCTTCTTTAAGGTTTTAACAGGCACTAGGAAACATTAGGAAAAGAGATCCTTGAAGTTTTTTAAATAAAAAATGCTTGTCCATCTTGTCCTAACTGACATTCATTCATCCATGATTACCACTCTTAATATCTTCAGCTTAAACCCATTTTTCCTGCAACAATGGTATCATTATCCTTCTGTAATATCTATATCTTTACAAGCTACAAGAAAGAATATTAAAGATGCTGCTGAATGTATTTACATAAATCTAGCAGCTTTCTTGAATTAGCCATTGGAAAGTGGTTAGTATTTTTTGTAAAATGTTTATTTTTGATGAAGAGGCACAGCTAACATAGGTACCTACTTAAAATAAGACTTTTTTAAACCAGGCAAGACTCATATTGAATCAGATTCTGATGGTCCAATGAAGTTCTTAAAATTACTTTCTGTGCTGAAGCAAAATGTAGAGATTGATGAAACCCTATAGAAAAGCTTTGGTGTTTAACTTTAAAAATGTAAGATATATGAAATGCATGAATGTTATTATCTATAGAGACATATGTATGTCAACAGACACTTTCCCAGACCCATAAAGCTCACCTTCTACTTCTTCTTCATCACATACATGCTTGAGGAAGGAAGCCCCTCTGTCCAGGACAGCTTCATCCTCCATCCTATAGTAATAAAAAAGAAAAAAAGAATGCTCAGACTTCTCCTGGAGTGAGCCACTTGGAGCAGCCCAGCTTCTGGGCAGGTTAACCTGCAAGCTGTTGTTCATGTTAGCAGGGCAGAGTCACTCTTCCTTTGGTGTCTGCTACTGCTTCACGCAGCTCCTCTCATCTGGTGCTGGAGAATATGCCGGTCCCACATAGCTTCAGTTCTAACCTTGAGAGGGCACCCACATAGACAGGTAAGAGAAAATAATCCCAATCCTGTAGGCAGGATGTTGGGGGCTCTCTCCTTTGGGGTGTTAAAATTTTTTTAAAAAAAGGATGAAAGCAAAAAAAAAAATAATAATAATACCAAGAGAGGAAGTTTGGTGTGTCTGGAGTGCTCGTGATGATCGTTTGTGGAAATCCAGCTTCAGTGCTTAGCTGCTCTTTAAACACCCACTGCATAAAATGTATACCCTCACACACACACACATATGCACACCCACCCACACGCAGAGAGCGACGGGGAGTTAGGCTAGTGCACAGTGGGAACCTAGCTTCCAGCCAGCCTCTTAATACCAGCACAGCCCAGTATTCTCTGTTGAGTGGCAAGCTTTGAGTCACATGTTGGCCTTACGGAAATCTGACATCTGAGGATTATCCAGCAACCCGGCTTCGGCAATACACACAGATACATGCCACCCATTCATTCATTTTCCACATTCTTATCACACATCTTTCTCTATGCATATCTTCCCTGTTAACTCTTCCCTGAAGGGCACAAAGTTCTTCATTTTGTAACCACATTATGCTGTCCTCCTGTCTCCTTACATAATAGGATCTACTCTGCGATTTCATATGCTAAATAAGACCTCAGAATCCATCCAAGGAATGACAGCGTTTTTAGGGCCTCCTGATGCCAAACATGCTTCTAGTTTATAGAATGAGTTAAGGTTTATTTCCACACTCTGCAGCTCCTTTTCATTGCATTAACTTTGATATACAGAATTCCATGAGCTCTATTTATAGTGAAAGCAGAAAGAAATCCTGAATTGCTCAAATGCTGCTTGTGTAGTACCAGTCTGGAAACAAAGAACTTTCTCTGGGGACAGCTGCTCTATGTCATACCGTACATGAGCCCTGCCAGAGAACCAAATGTTCATTCTGTATTCTATTCATCCAATTATAAGCTCAGGCATTGAATATTACAGGTCTGTTTTCCGTGTTATCTGTATAACTTACTCTTGTGCTTTAGATATTTGTTGTAATCTATGTGGATGTGCATTGAATTCATATTTTTGTCCTTACTATTTTAGAAGCACATGCATCTCACAAAGCAACCATCATAACATAAAAAGTCAGAAAATTGGTGTCAGAAAGCCCTCAGTTTAAGAAAGCTAGCTCTACCACTTCATAGGTGTGCCACGTGGAGCAAAGTTTTTAGCTTTTTTGAGCCTCAGTTTTTCCATCTATAAAACTGGGGTAATAACAACAACCATGCAATAATCCAACACAAGAATATCAACTTGGCATTGATGGCTTTGAGATTCGAAGTAGGTAACATACCTAAAAGCACACAGTGCAGGACTCAGCACATACTATATGTTTAATTACTACAAGTTTCCTTCCTTTCCGTTTCCTTCCTTTTTACCCTGACCAATCAATGGTGGAGAGCACCACTAAGAAACTCATTACCTCTGGACACTTGCCAGACTTTTTTTGTTTCAAGAATCTTGGCGTTGTATCTAATAGCCCATTGTGATACACATCTTTTTCCTTCTCTATACCCAAATTGAAAATAGAAAACTGAATGCAAGCAGGATATGGGTCAGCCATCGAGATTTTAGTGGAAGAGAAAATTCCTGGAAGATTTGAGGCCAGGCGTGGGGACTCACACCTGTAATCCTGACACCTGTAATCCTGGCACCTATAATCCCTCAAGAGGCCAAGGCAGGCGGATCACTTGAGGTCAGGAGTTAGAAACCAGCCTGGCTAATATGGTGAAACCCTGTCTCTACTAAAAATACAAAAATTAGCCAGGCACGGTGGCACGTGCCTGTAATCCCAGCTACACGGGGGGCTGAGGCAGGAGAATAAATTAAACCCGAGAGGCGGAGGTTGCAGTGAGCCAAGATCGTGCCACTGCACTCCAGTCTGGGTGACAAAGTGACACTCTCTCAAAAAAAAAAAAAAAAGACCTAAGAAGTCAAGACATTTACCAACTTCTCTAAGCCTATGTTTCCCATGAAGATTAAATAATACAGTATATTCACTGATTCAGCAAATATTTATTTAGTGCCTGCTATGTTCCTCATACTTTTTAGAGAGAGGGAAGTATATCTGTGAATCAGAGAGACAAAGTTCCTAAGAAATTAATAATGAATAGATGAACAAGGGAATCTCAGATAGCATTAACTGCTTTGTGGAGAATAAAATGAGGCAGGGACTGCTTGGCATAGGGTGGTTCACATGAGACTTCTGGAGGACAAATGAGCAGAGCCCAAAAGGACAGGAAGGAATCAGCACTGTGAACATCTGCAGGTAACGTGTTCCAAGCAAAGGGAACAGCAAAAGCAAATGCTCTAAGGTGAAGACAAGTTTAGGATGTTCCAGGAGTAGAAACAAAGTTAGCACAGCTCGACAGGGCCAGAAGGTCAGCTTTAGCAGATGATACTGGATGGGGCCATGTAACCAGGGTAAGAGTCAGAATTTTAGGTGTTGTGGGAGTCACTGAAGAGTTTTAAAATGGAGAGTGACTTGAACTGTTTTTCATCTTTAAAAGATCACCTTGGCTGCCATGTGAAAAATGGACAGTATGGGGACAAGAGAAATTAAGAAATTATCGCAGGAGCCAAGGGAAGGCTATCGGAGAAACAAGTTTTTGGGAAACAAATCAAGAGTTCTGTTTAGCCACTTGAAGAGTAAGATGCTTATTACACATGAAAAAGGAGCCATCGGGTACACAGGTACATATCTGAGTCTGGAGCTCAGAGGCTCAGGATTAGAGATAAAAATTGGAAATGAATAAAGCTGGTACCTGAAGCTATTACTAGATGAGATCATCCAGGAGGAAAATGTAAAAATCAAGGAGTGGACCCAAGACCAAGTGCTGAGGCATGCCAACATTTACAAGCAGAGCAGAGGAACAAAAACAGTCAATGGGGTAAGAGGATATCCAGGCAAGAGCGATGTCAAGGAAGTCACAAAAGGAGGAGGATACTGCTACCAAGTGGCTGAGAAAGATGGAGAGAGAGATGTAAAAAACACTTTTGTCATGATACCAATGTCTTCCAATTGCCAAATGTAATTTTTACACACCACACACAGTAGCAGACACAGAGGAGGCATTCAATAGTTCTCTTTTCTGTTTCCTGCCTTCTTCCATTCATTCATTCATTCAGTAAATATTTACTGGATACCTACTATGTTCCAGGCACAATCAAAGGCACTGGAGTTACAGACAAGGCACCTGATGCAATCACATCCACCTTCTTAAAGTTTATCCCTAGCAATCCAGGCAAATACGTTGAAACGGCAAGAACCCATCCATTATACATTTGTAGACACAGATAAGGATGACAGTTTAATGGGGAAATTTTCTTAAAAGATCTCAGAAGCACAACAAAATCCTGAAGCCCTGTACTACTGCATGTACATTAATAGTGCCAGCTCCCCTTTGGAAAACAAAGAGTGGTTTAGTTCACATGGCTGCTCAGAACTAACCCTTTCCAGTCCTATCAGGACTAACTCTTTCCAGCCTATAGAATTGAACACAAATTCATCTGAAACATCATTTCTGCACCCCACCATTAAATCAAACTGGTCCGAAAGTCTTTTTTCAAATTTCCCAAATAAAAGATTTAGCCTTTGTGCCTAAGCCATTCCCAAAATTGCATGCAACCACCAAAGGAGAAGTAAAAGAAGAAAAGCTGACGCAGTGACTCAGCCTGCAATACCAATGCTATGGGAGGCCGAGTGGGAGGATTGTTTGAGGCCCGGAGTTCTAGATTAGCACGGGCAGCATAGCAAGACCCATCTCTGAAATTTCTTTTTTTCAAATTAACTAGGTGCAGTGGTGCACACCTATAGTCCCAGCTACTTGGGAGGCTGAGGTGCAAGGACTGCTTGAGCCCAGAAGTTCAAGGCTGCAGTGAGCTATGATTAGTCCACTGCATTCCAGCCTCAGTGACACAGTGAATTCCCATCTCTAAAAGAAGAAAGAAAAAAACAGAAAGGAAGAGAACATGAAAACCAGCAACAACTGGAGGGGATAGTAGAAAAGTTCAGAAAAGCCATCTTCCTAGGCTGAGAAGACCATCCAGCCTAACTGAGGCACTGTCACTTGTTCTATCTGAGATAGAGAGTGAGAATAACGATGGGTGCATTCCTTGGCTCTTTGATGCATATTTCACATTCCCTCCAAGACTATACATAGCAAGTAATTAGAAACTTCGTTCTTTCTGACAGACAATGCAGAGCATCTCAAAGCAGTCTCTTCCCCGTAGGAAGCAAAAAGGGGTGAGTGAGGCAAACTGAAAGTATAAAACCTGTGCAGCCACAGCGGCCTTTCCCCAGAGCAGCCCTCACTCCTCCTTAGAAGTCAGCCCAGCCTGGTGCACATAGGCTTCCGCACAAAATACAGGAATTCAGCACCTTTTATTCGTCTTCATGCCACAAATGTCAATTATTTGGGTTTGTGTCCCTCCACACCGCAAATCCTCTCAGCAGTTGCTTGCTATTATTAGTAAGACAGAGATATCTTTTAAAATAACCATCTGACCCAGCTAGTTCCTCCTTCTATCAATAGGAAGAAATTAACTCATCCAGTCCTTAATCAGGCCCCCAAACCCATTCTTAAAAGTTCCTTTCACACTGCATTCACTGAACACAAAGAAGGGAAGAACATGCTTCTAAAAAGCTCCCTGGATTGCTCACATCACCAGCATGAGGCAAAGTTCAGAATAGATTTGGAAGCTTCTCACCAGCATCACGGGGATAAGGGTCACACCAGTCAGTATAAAGTCCACTCAGGGCCAATAATGCCTTCCCTCAACTAGGCCTGTGACCATACAAGTTATACCCTTTCTACAAAAGTCCACACCCAAAGCAAGATTTTTCTTATTCTCTATTATTTTGGGACACCAAAATGATTTAACTGTAACACATGTCAAATCTACTGCCAAATGGACTGGCTTTCAGCAGCCGGTCCTAATCACTGAGCAGGCTCCTAAGGGTGACTTAAGCCCACCATGAGAAACATTTGTGCAAAACTGTCAGCCACTAGGTCTTGAGCACCCATCTACATTCCACCCCTCTCAGCTCCCACCCCCAGAGCCCTTGCCAACTGCCAACGTGCTCACCAGCTAGTCCACACAGCGCAAGCAGCTGCCACTCAGCCAGTCAGCACGTGGCAGGCCGCCAGCACACAAGTTCCAGAATGCAAGCCTGCCCCGTCACAGTGCTGCTAAAGGTTGAAGGTCTTCGAGTGTGCTAGCCTTCAGATTCGCCTCACTTGCCCTCTCACCTCCCTTCTCCCACCCCTCCCCTGTTACTTCTCCCACTGTAGCACTTCACTTGTCTCTATAGTAACAGCATCTGGATTCAGGGTTAAAACTTTATACAGCACATGTCTCCTCCTAGCCCAAGCTTTTGCCAAAGGATGTAGTAGCAAAAAGGCTGCTGCTGTGCGAGCCGCCTGTTTCCCTGCCACCCCAGGATTGCAGCTACTCTGTAAGCTGTAGGATGTGAGCAACCACAGCACGGAGCCCAGGGGAAGCCTCCAACCTCAGCGCACTGCCAGGTATACAGAGGATCCACTCCAGGGCTTGAATACCCAGTCCCAGAAACTGCCCACTCTCTTCCCCAACCTGCTCTGCACCTAACTATGCTGCACATGGATCAAGTTCATAGCAGGGCTTTTGATTGCATCCCAAAAGGCACCGGGGATGGGACCCTAGAGAGCAGTAGGGCACCAGTGTTTAACATGTTCATACCAGAGTTTGACATCACTGGTTCTCTCTGTGCATACAGCTTAAAGTTTATTAGCTAATCTTGTATTTCAGCTCATCCCACTTTATCCTCACTAGCTTGGTCTGTTTATGACATCCAGTGAACCCCATAATCTCTCACTTCACACAGCTTTCCCGTGCATAGCCAATGTTTAAAAAGTTCTTTACACACATGCCCACATACACACGCCAAAGTGACGTACACAGGGGAGTGGACAAATACTAGCAAGTGAAGAGTTTCATTATCAGCCATTTTTGCCATGAAAAACCAAGTGTATATAAGGACTTACTTGAGAACTGAAATCTCAGAGTTCAAAATCAGGCTGTCCCTGTTACTTGCTAATCTTGGATCAGATGAAAGACAAAAAGCAGCATTTCACAGGTCTTTTTCGGGAGCTATACAGAATATAACAATCGATAGTGACATCTTAAATTATACACTCATACATACATTTCTGAGTTTTATTCCCTATTCAAATCATGTCTAAGAAGTGGGGGACTATTTCCATTATAAACCATTTGCAAACGTGATGCTTTCTTTCGTGCTTCTAAACTTCACAGGACTTTATTGGTGCTTTTGTTGTTTGGTAAGATCTGCTGTGCCCATTTTCAACATACACATAAAGAACAAGACAATTCTCTAAGCCACAGGCAACAGGGAAAAGTGATCTCAGTGGCTGCAAAGTGCACTGCCATCTTTTGGCAACATGTGTTCACTACAGCGAACCGAAGGGCAAGAAAAGGCTGCAACCATTCCCTTTAAACTTCACAGGGGCTCTAAGAAGGCCCTTCATCCCACAGGAAGTAAGGCAGAACACAGTTGCTGACTTAACTGTGCAGACCGCTGGAGCTCTGGGCATCCATGCTGGGGGAAAGGGACATCGTTGCAGCAAAACTGACTAGCATGACTGATGGCAGAGATGACTCCCAGAGACCAGCCAGCAACAAAGCAAAGCAAATCTCCTTCCCAGAGCTCAGGAGCACCCTAATCAGCCTGGAAATTTACACAGGCCCAGGGCCAGAGGGAAATAGGTGAGAGTCCCACACAAAATCAGACTGAGAACTGGATAAAAGGTGAAAATGCAACCCAGAGCAGGATCACGCCAAATCTAATTCTGGATTTACAAACTGTATTTGCACTCTTGGGCACTTATCCCAGAGAAATAAAAACTTACGTTCACTCAAAAACATGTCCATGAATGTTCACAGCAGCTTTAAATATAGTAGGAAACTCCAGAATTAATCTACGTCTTTCAACAGGAGAGTGGTTAAACTATGGTACATCCACACCATGGAATACTGCTTAGCAAGAAAAATGAACTATTGATATAACAAACTGGATGAATCTCCAGGGGGTTATGCTGAGTGAGAAAAGCTCATCCTAAAAGGTTACATACTATATTATTCCATTTATATGAAGTGACAAAATTTTAGAAATGAAGGACAGATTCATGTTTGCCAAGGGTTAAAGATGGAGGTATTTGCAGTTAACAAGGACAACACAAGAGACCCCTGTGGTGTTGGCTCTATTCAGTTTCTTATCTACGGATACATGGATCTACACAGGTGATAAAATTGAATAGAACTTAATACAGACAGAGGAGAGAGAGAGATAAATTAATACAAGTAAAACAGGAAATGTGAATAAGTTTGGTGAATTGTATCAGTGCCAATATCCTGGTTACGATATTGTACTTTCGTTTTGTAAAATGTTAACCTGGGGAAAAACTGGCAAAGTGGAGCTTTTCTGCACCAGTTACCCCTCCCGTATAATTTCTCAAATATGCATTTAAATCTACAATTATCTCAATAAAATTTTCAATTTAAAAAAGCTCATTTGTAACTTTGTTTTTTTAATTTCTCCTAGAAACATTGTTCAGCAAGGTGGTCAGGTACAATCAGCTGGTCCACTAACACAGATGCAGAATCAGGCAAAACTGAATACAAAATCCCAGACGCACAGTTTGGTAAGTGTGTAAGCTTAGAAAGTTAACTAACCTCTCACTTCAGTGTCTTTTAAAATGAGTTTATACCATTTTAGAAGTTGGTTTAGGGAATTAAACAATTTCTTAGAGTAAATAAATCCAATCAGTTTTAGTTAAATCTAAATATAAAGTTCATAGCATCCAGAGAATAGAGTATTAACACTCCTTACAGACCCAAAGGTCATGATTCTGTCTCATGAGCAAACGTATGGGATTTTTGAACGGGGAGACCACAGATAAACTGTCCCTCAAATGATTAGGATAAAACTCTCCCTTTCCACCTTCTCCATGCTGAGGCCAGGTCTCCTAAACTCTGTCTTCAGATTGTTGATTGACTTCCGAAAGGCTGGAGCAGGCTCAGCAACAAAGGACAAGAAAATAATTAGTAGAAGGATGGAG